>OY728126.1:582378358-583000828 GCA_963277665.1 Viscum album | reverse complement strand
TATCTTTACTGAAAAGGTCTTGTAACTGTGGAACAAGTTCTAATAAACTCACCAAAAAGATCAAAACTATCTAAAGAAGTAAAATAAAATAACAACCTACATGGGTCTAAACTAAAAACATGGGCTATAAGGACCTAATCATCACTAAGAGTCCTCACAAGGAACTTCCCCCTAGAGGTCATTGCATAAACATAGAATAGAAACTATATTGATACTCACCGAGCATCCACATACAGTAATACCCCCAGGAGGTATAGTTTGAAAAAAAAAATTGGTATCCATCAACATCACACGCAGTGGTCTGACTATGTAACTATGGAATGAGAAACAACACCCTATAAGTGGTAAAATAGAAAGGCATCACATTCCATATCAACCAACTAGGGTCATTTCACCTTCTATACATGAGGACTGAGTCATAATCCTCCCAAAAAAAAACCTAAATGTAGATCCACATAAACTTTCACTATGAGGAAATATATATAGACAAGTAGGCCTAAATGAATAGGTATCAGTCGTCAGTAAAAGTTGCACACTAGTAGTTTTATATGATATGAATCCTACGTGCTGATATGATGCATGATATGTCTATTTCTTTTGTAGGTCAAGAGTAAAAATCCATCTTTAGCATCTTTCTAATAGGCCAATATCCAAAGATCCCCAATAAATCACAACATCTACAAAACATGTGAATCTCACAAGGAGAAACTCATATGTAACTGTAACCGTGTAGACTAGAAAAGAAATCCCATGCCCCTAGAAACCATGACTTCTTACCAAAATAAGTGTTCTCGATGAACCAGTCTGATATCCATTGAAGGTTATGAAACATTTTTAATACTCCTATCTACCATAACCAAAATAGTAAATACTGGGAAAAGAACACCTATGATACCTCTTTGTAATGTCCCAACCCAGATGGCACTAAAATGGTGCTCTGAGCTTGTTGGTTACAATCCCTAAAGCGGGCCTCTTTGTATGCTAGAGGTTTCTAAAAAGTAGTGAGGGACTAGGGTGTGATAGTGGCGATAATATGCCCTCATATTAGAGTAAAAAAATAGTATAAATAACTAAGTATCATACACATAAGTAAATAAACAGAGCATAGAAGCAGTAAATAAATTAAAATAGGACATTCCATAATAATAAGTGAAATCCTATAAAATCCCAAACAGTTATATCATACATAAAACATTGGTCACCCACTGGGTTGACCATATAGATATAGGAGTATAAAAGAAACTAAAATAAATGTATAGGGCTCTATTAATAAATCAATGTTAGACCATGTACCTAGTCTTCAGACATTGTTGAACTTCACCAACCTGAACAGAAGAACCATACAAGCAGCTCTGATCAAATATACAACTCTGGGCCTCATCACTATCTACCATACAACTGTGCTCAACCTAAAAAGAAGACATATGGTCTACACGTACACCGAGGTGAATGTGTATGGGTGATAAATAATTTCAGTAGGCCACCACGATTATGAACCTATAAAATATGATATTATAAGTATATTAAAAAGCAACTAATCAGTCTTGCTATGACACAATTGAAAAGATTAGTAAGACCACAACATGAAACCATAATCATACACCAGGTCCATAATCCAGGTCAACTGGAAAATTTCCAACATGTATGTCCATATCTATATATCTATACATGTATAGTCCCATACCTATAAATATATACATAAATATAAATATTCATGAGTGAGTGAAAGAAATAACATAATCCAATAGAAACTGATCCTTGGGTCCATAATCCTGATAACTTGGACATCTTGTGAAAGGGTATTGAGCTGGATGTCGTTCCACACAAGTTGTGTTTCATTAAGTCAATCCATGGATCCTTAATCCCAATGACATATACCATCTTCATCCAACTCCATAAATATCTCTGAGCAAGCTATGTCACTATAAGGGGATACTTTTCCTACACCTGGGTTCACCCGTACACTCCTCCAATCACTACAAATAAGGATACTATATACCAAAAATCAATCATAAAAATGCTCACTACAACTAATCACGACCTATGTAGAGTAATCATGTGTCAGAACCAAAGGTCTGGATCCATGGTATAAAGACAAAGGCATCATCATTGGCCAACATCATGTAATAACATGTATATCATCCATCATGACCACACTGTATAATCAAGTTTCAGAACATGAAGGTTCAGATCCATGCTATAAAAGACCAAGTCATCCTCATTGTGTCCCAGGAGAATCTTGATGAAAACTAGGTAGAGTCTTGGGTGGGTTCTAAGGATAATTTCAATAGACTATGTCCAGAGTGAGCCCAAGTAAGCCAGATCCAAGGGGTAGTAAGGCCCAAGACCTCCTACGGAATCAAGACCCAAGGAGAAAACTCATCTAAGGAATACACTATCATAAACAATATCCATGGGGAAAACATATATGGAATCTAAAGGAATTAATAACCAAGGAGTTCATCCAAGGAATCCACTACCATAATCAAATACCCTATGAGTCCATCCAAGGAATTATTACAATGGGGAATCCAAGTATCACTCAAGGAATACAAGTCATCATGCCTATTAGTCCATCAAAGGAATTACTGTAATTAGAATACAAGTATCACTCAAAGAATATAAGTCATTAGGATATAAGTATTTATAAATTTCCAAGGCATCCTATACATAATAAGTAAGTCTCAACAGTCGGATTCTAGGAAACTCTTCTAGAAATACCAGAAAAAAAGTGCATTGTGTACGGATCAAATTCTAGATCTGAGGACGAACGTCTAGGCATACCAAAGAGAAAGAAAGAAACCTCACGTCAGTCTCAACAGCCACCAACCTTGAACAACCTCTAGTAAAAATTGTTTCTTGAGCAATAAACATGTGAAAGTATAAACAAACGAGTGAGGTTGGATGAATTCCCAAACCCAACACTACTTCCATAGCCCCATGGGCTTATAAGTTCAGCATTGGTTCTAAAGTAACACATTCTACCATATCTACCCAAAATCGATGTACATATTAGGGTCATTCAAATGATAGACACCCACTAGTTCCCTCAATCCAAACATAGAGATTCATCCTAAATAGGATCCTTAAGGTATAAACATATGAGAAAGAATCTTACTTAGGATCCTTAAATGTAACGGTAAAAGGAGGAATCCTACACGAGATCCTTTAACAACCAAAAATATATTCATCCTACTTGGGATCCTCATAATGGTACATAGGAAAAGGAATACTACATGAGACCCTCAAGAAAACACAGGAAGTATAGACATCCTACTTAGGATCCTAAAAATGGTAAGTAAAAATAAGGAATCTTACAAGGGATCCTTGGAATAATACATGGGTGAAGGGATAATATAATGGACTCACTAGACTAGTTCGTATGAAAATACAACCCTTAGGTATCCTTAGTAAATAGATAGAAGATAGAGGCTTCCTACACGGGATCCTCTAGGTCGAAACATAAACTGAGGAATCTTACAGGGAATCCTTAGAAACAACTACTCTCACGACCTCATAGGCTATAAGGGAACATATCCTAAGGGATACATACTCAAATAAAATTTACACAATCATAGTTCAAGATAGATAGCTCATGGATCATCACATAACATTTCTTACTCTCAGGAGAAACTGAATTCAACTACTAGAGGAAGAACCTCTCCATTATAAAAAAGCATGCTCCATCTAGGAGTCCTCAAAACACCACAAGGGTTTAACCATCACATTCTACAAAAAATTATACTCATAAAGGACTACTCATGGGTTCAATTATGACTCCCAGTGAAATGATATGAAAAACCTTCAAATCATTACAAGGGGACAGTACATGGTGTGTCCCCATGGGTACATGACATGTACTATCAAAGCCCCACATGGGCATGTACTCTCGCCATATTGATCATGTAAAAATCCCTGGTATACAATGTTCTGGATGGGTATATAGTGTGTACCCGACACTAGGTACCTTCCTATGTCCCTCAATTAGTCTGGTCATTTACCTGGCATGGTCGTATAATTTTACATGGTGTGGAGCCCACATGGGGTCTAGCCGTGCAATCTATACGACTGTGTGCCCCTACATGGGAAGCCTTGGTTGGGTACTCGGCTAAAATACTAAGACCCAATACATGGTGTGTACTTTGAAAACGTCATCTTCCCTAAATAGGTAGAACACACTACATTTCACCTTGAACCTCACATTGTGTAGCCTTATTTTCCCAAATAGAAAAACTTAAAAAAATGCCTGAAACCCCCGTTTTCAACCTCAAATCAACAAATTGAGCCAAAAAGGTCCATAAGTAATAATAAAAGGGATTTAAATTTATAAATTTGAAAATATATAGGTATCTATGGTGAAAACTTAAAAAGGCCTACCATTGGGTAGAAATCACCGAAGCTTCTCTCAAATCTTTGGTCAACAGTTGTCGCACATCGATCTAGCACGTTGAGAGCTCTGTAATGGTACCCGTTTCTCTCCATATATATTTTTATCTCTACTTATCCCTTTATATATTAGGTTTCGGAGAAGGATGATCCATAGGGGGAATGAGCAAGAAGAAATAGGAAAAGAGATAAAAGACAAAGCAAAGAAAGTAAAAGAAGAAAAAAAAGAAAAGGAAAATAAAAAGGGGATCAATCCAGCCCTGATGCCCAACCATAGTTTGTGCACCACCTAGGCATAACTCCCCATTCTGGACACATAAAAGAAGAGAAAATATCAATCCAACACTCCATTCAAAATATATGATCGAATGAACCTACGTGAACAATTTAATATTTAATTTATTAATTATTAATTATTAATTATTCCTTTAAACTTCAAACAGTTTGAAATTTCACAAAACTTTTTTCCTAGGATAAAGAACCTATTCTGGGACTAAGAAAGTTCTTGGAAAAATTATCCGACATAATCTTCTAGGGGGAAAGTACCATTTTTTCCCTTACAAGCATATGAAAGTATAAACTCAAATTTCTGCACAAAACTACAATCCAAAAAAACACAGTACCTTACACTCCACTATAAGAAATTAACAATGATATACATTAAATATAGAAAATATATGCTATGTATGACATAATATAGTTTTATCTGCAACAAGATGAAATCCCTCACTAATGAACATAAACCCATCAATAGTTAAGATCACCAAAAAATACCAAACAAAACAATCTAATATCCAAATGGCATAGATAACACTAGATGAACAAGAAGTATCTCCACCTTCAGGCCTAATGAACAATCTGAAATGTGAGTAATAAAGGAGTAAAAATATATAAAATCAAACTAGGAATAGAAAATTTTATATTAAAATTTTATCATGCCTTAAATAACCTCTATCCCCACTGGTGTTGGAACCTACAAAGAATGCTTCTACCTAGACCCAACACCTTTGCATCGTTGCTGACATCCTATATGACCATGATCTATTATAGTTCCTTGATAATGATGACCATCATGGGGCTAGCCTCTACCAACCCTATCTCACCTCAGAAAAACATAATCCTACTGAACTGGCTACTGAACAAAATTTAGAAACTGCTACTAATAATGCCTCATAGTAAACTTTTTTTATCAATGAAAGGGTTCTAAACTCCCTAAGTGGTCAAGAAATGATTATAATTTTGACCTTGACCCCCACAAACATAGCATGAAAATGGAAATCACTTGGTAGACACTTGGGAACTATATGCCTCAAAAAGAAATGAGACTATTGAGGTCAGTTCACCATCATTCAGAAACTTAACTACCCAAACATATGTGATCCATGGCCTAAATATATTCTCCTCAAGATTCCCTATTGGCCTCTCTAACAGGGATTTCCTCCCTATGATATCATTTCTTGATCACCACTACTATATTTTTCATCTCCAATTACATTGTAAGTAGAAATGGGGTGAATATATATATGATAACTTGGCTTAGTGACTCTTATAGGAAACATCTCTAGATTCCTCATCTGAAAAGTTGTCTGGGGAGAAATTTAAAATGTCCTTAACTTTGATCCCAAACTATTACATGATAAGAATCCCATTATAAATGGGGAATAGCTCCTTCCTATTTGTTCCCTTCATCATTGACAACAAAAAATCTAGATGAAACTCATTATAAAAGTTATCCCAATAAACATATTCCTCTATCTACTATCTAAGATACAATCCCCCCCACTAATATTCCACTCCTCATATATTGTTGAATAATAATAGAACCCAAAAATCATATCACACTTGAATCATACCAAAATAAATTTAAATATCCTCCAACTAGTACTCTATCTGTAGATTAAATATTATCCCTTCTTACATCACTAACATTTTCCACTAAAAAGATCACAAATAAATTTTACATCCCACATCCACTTTTTTTAGATCGATACTTTAACAATAAACTTGATTAGCATGTTGAACCTCTATTTTATGAACTTCACAAGGAAAAATACCAATATCCATTCCTGAAACAACAAGGAAAACCCTAATATTTATAACATATAAATTTCAGGATTCATTTCATTATATTCATTTTAACTTCCACAAAATCTCCCTATTTAATCACAATCTCAAAAAAATCATGATGTATGTACATATTCTAATCCTCTAACCGAAAATCAATACCATTGTGCACTGTCATTTGATATACTCATAGCACTTGAATTAGATCATGGGGGCCTGAAATCTCATATCCAAGATAGTACCTCTACTAACCCATGAAATACTAACAAATTTTTAAATCTAATATCCATCATATCTCTCAACCCAAGTCCTTTTATACCACTCTATCATGAATCCTTCCTATAAATTTACCCCTCCTATGATAAGAATGAAGGAAGAAATATAATAACCCCAAAATCCTTCCTACAATAGTCCCCAGTTTGTAGAATAACATAAAGGGAATACAAATCAAATATATGGAATGCATTACCCTAAATAGTAAAAGTATGATTAGGATATAGGATAACAAAAAATATGTAACTCTATAATATAATATAATAATGGATACCAAACCATCACACAATTCATTAACAATGTTAAAAAAAATTCTCTAAGTACCAAAATCTAAACCCTACAGTAGCAACTCAACAATATCTCTAACTACCAAGATAGTAATGTCGAGATCATTCCAAGAAATTCTACTAGAAACTTAAAAAATAGTTTATAAATATGTAGGGTGAGGATAACATATATAATCAGTATGATAATACCCATGGTCTGTCATGAAAATTTGAAAAGATCATAGTAATGAACTAATGAATAAACATAAGAACCAGAAAGCACATAAATAGGTCAATTATCCATCCCAACCTCACCATGGAACTATCACCTAATAACACATACAATTACAATAACATATCATCAAAATAAATATAATCAAAGGAACCCAAAATCCTCTTCCCCAATGATTTTACACTCTCACGCCCCAACATAAAATGTATTATTCTCTCTTTCTTCCCAGTCATCACATCACATATCTATCTATCTTTGGAATGAGTTAGGACACATATCTACCTACCCCACCCTAACAAGTTCTAGTATCCCATGATAGCATCAGTATATATCTACACTATAACCTCATCATGTAAATAGGGCATTAAAGTATCATGAATGTGAAGGACATTAACCTCATGCACTCTTCCCACCTTACATGACCCCCACCACATATCACATCCCCGTTATCACTATGAAACTCCAACACTAACCATCATATTTAGTGATCACAGCCAAATAATCCCTTATCATTCGGTAATCACTACCAACTGTGTATTGTCATTGTGTACCACTTCCAAATAAAGATCAAGGAAGAGGGGCCATCCAGCCATATATTTCACCATAAAACTGGATGTTAAGAAAAACACTAGGGATCCACATAATAGGTGTTGGTAAGGTTATCCAACATTGGTGGGGTGTATATATAAATAAAATTAAAATAAATGATAAATAGATATCATTAAATACCCAAACTATGGGTCCCCACGCAATTCCACTAGTGCATCTCACATCACCACCACATTATCACACGACATCTACCACCAACTATTGATACCACTAATGCAATGTACCATGACTTAAATCCACATAGAATCCACAATTCCTATTCCATTTATAATTAACCAATTTCCAAATTTTCCATTTATTAACCAGATTCAACATATTATGCCATTTAATTCCATATTTATTGACATTTTACTCATTAATTCAATTACTACATATTAATTCCATATCTCATAAATTTAATTACCATTCCATGACATTTATATTTCATTGTTATTATTCTATTCCATTACAATCGAGATACAACCATAACCACATGACTCAATGGCCTATCCCCCATCACAATAAAAAAACACCAGTCCTATGAAAAATCAAATACAACAACCCAACTCTCTCAAAAAAATAGAATAACCCAGTCACTGTGAAACAATCCTCATTATAATACATGCCAACAAAAACATATCTTTGTTTTCCAACACATTTCATATCCAAACCTGCCTTGACCATCACGACATGATCCCCAAAATATCCTCACACAAAATACAAGGAAACACAATAAGAACACAAACACTCATAACAATTATTTAAGATTCTTCGTTTTCTAAAAATTAAAATTAAATGAATTTTTCAATGTTACTTAATATCTTACATGGTTATTATCACACCAATAAATATTTACATGGTAAATAATTCATTGTACATATATAATTAATTATCCTTTTTTGAAAAAAAATATAATTAATAAACCTAGTAAAGATAAAAAATTAAAATGATGAAACAATACATAAGGCTCTATAACAATTTTATTCCTATAATGAACAAAAAAACAAAAACATTCAAATGTTAAATCACAAAAGCAGGTAAATATATATGATTACTCCCTTCCCCTTGAATTTCAGTTTATACAATTTATTTACCTTTCTAATATAACCTATAACATCCACCTAATGGAAGAAAATGAATAAAATTATCATAGACTCATATAAAAATGAGATAATGACCTACCTCAATCAGAAGTTCAATATTTTTGCATAAGAATTGAAAATCACAAATCAAACACCACTAAAGGAAACTCCACCAAAATTGAAGGAATACCCACCATAACCTAACCATAAAAATTATTATCAATCATTGATTAATTAAAAAACATAGGATCTCCACCAAAATTAATCTCTCTAATGAGAATGAATAAATAGAAAAAATAATATAGGAGAAGGTAGGGTACCACAATTCATGAGATTTTTCAATCTAGAAAAACCAATATGTTCAAACTCATAATTGGTGTGGAAAGAGGGTGATGATAGGTCAGGGGGCCAACTAGGAATTGAGATAAGAAGCAAAACCAAACCAAGTAAGATAGTATTCCTCTTTTTATAAAGGACTTAAAACATTTCAATATGGTTTGGAGGATTTTAAAATTCCTATGGTAGACACTAGTCAAAGGGAGTTTTGGAATTAAATCCATTGAACCCTTGATTCTTACATGTTTTAAAATACATATCAAAATATTTTGACCCCACCACAGTCCCAACATGTTATGGTCTAGAAATTTTTGACCCATGACACCCACTATGACCATACACTATTAAATATATTCAATAACCTGGTCATTTTCACCTCACCAAGCCTAGACCCATGGCATAGTGGTCTTCACACTGCCTGTTTCTCATATGGAACCAATCCAAGTGTCGCTCCTAATATAATGGGATCGCCATTCCATTTTTTATTATTCTTTTATCACATGTGGACTAATCACATGAAATTATCTCTAAAATACACATCAAAGTTGTTTCACTCATCATGGTGCACCCCATATCAAACAACCAACTCTATATCCAACCTCCAAATTTCCAAGGAAAAAACAGCCTTCACCATAGAAAACCCCCCATGTGAACTTCAAAATGGCCAAAACTATGCACATCACCATAGTAAGGTGACCCTATGAAAGGATATGACTCTACTTTAGCCTTTATAACTTCAATAAAATCTATCTCAACACCAAAAAACACTATAAAAGAGAAAATTATGGCTTTATAAATCTATCCCTAAAAATAATATTACGTTGATACACTCAGATGTGTTTAGTTTGATGATATTGAAGTCAACCCATAGAAATGTATACCTCATAAATTTTGTGGATAATTTCACTTGTATGATTTATGTCTATTTTATATTGAGTAAATCACCAACTCTTAAGAGATTCAAACATGCTAGGAGGAGTTATAAAAATAAAATAAGATGTGTTATCAAAATGATTTAATTCAAAAAATATATATCTAAATAGCTAAATAAATATTGTAAAACCCCAGGTAAATAAAGAATATGACATTTTTATATTTATCCATATTTGTGAATAAAATATTAATATTACTTTAAAGGGGACGCTATGCACGATGGCGTACTCAACACGCAACAATGAGTTTCTTGGGAATCTTACATTGCACTCTAATAATAAAATAATATTATTATAAATGATAGTTAATGCCTAGCCGTTGTAATGGCGGGAATGAACAGAACTAACTACAAATTTATTATATATGTTTGTCAAATATTTTTACTCTTTACAATAAATTTTAGAGGATTAAAAATGCGAATGAATCCATTTTTAAGCGTAGACAGTCTAATATTCTTTAAAAGGTCGATTAACCGCCTTTTGATGGTGAACCTCTTTTAAATCCACTTTTTGACAATTTTATGTGTTATATTTGACAAAATAAAATTCTTCTTTAGAATTTTCACATCAAAATTTACGTTGTGTAAATTTTTGGTATTTTTCTGATAAAGTTCATATTTTTTAATAAATAGTGAAAAATGTTGTATTTTAATTCAAAACCTCTTTTTAATCTAATTTATTTATATGACTAGATTATCTTTATAATTGGTTTTAAAGTGTAAATAGAATATATTTTTACCATTTAATCCAATGGTGGTCATTGTATTTAATACCACTTTAAGGTTGGACATAAACAAGTGTCAATCTTTTGAAAGATATTGTTTCTTAAAAACACGCTATTTGTTTTAACAGCGGGGTTTAATTATAAAATTAATTAATGCAACTTATATGTTATGAATTTGGTAAAATAGACATCATTTTTGAATTCAGAATATCAAATATAGCTTAGGGTGAATTTTTGGTATTTTTCTGAAAAACATCAATTTTTTGATGAATAGTTAAACCACAAAGTGGTGGTTACAAAATTTGATTTTTCGTTTAAATGGGACTTTACCACTTCTGTAATTTGAATTTCAAAAATCCAATTTAAATGATTTTAATAGTTAAGTAAAATGTGGTTCAATGGGATGAAAATAATTTTTGATGAAAAGTAACTTTTAAGTTTTATTAATCGCGATTAAAGGTAATTGGTGTGATTTAAGGTAAAAATGATATTATAATAAAATGAAAATATCTTGACACTTGTCCTAACCCTATTGGATGAGTTATTGCCGAACAATACAACCCATGGGTCGATTTTTGGTACCCCATGGAGCCACTTGGGTTTGATAATGACATTTATGCCTTTTATTTAAAGTTAAAATAAAAAAGTCACAAACATGATTTGTTTTACTAAAACAATTCTTACATGTGGTTATACAAGTCCTAATTTTGACTATAAATAGTAATTGGAAAGATAAAAAGATTTAATACATCATAGTATTTTTTTATAATTTTTAGACATTAAATAAATTAAATTCTTTATGACATCTTGATGATGCAGCGATGACCTCATTATTTAACGATTTAAATAAAATTGAAAGATAATGAAAACTCTAGGACCTACATATGTCAAAAACCTATTGGGTGGGTGAATTGCGAACCCGTATCACCTTATCCTCGAAAAACATCAATATGGGACCATTAAAATCCGAAAACCATTTGAAAATAAAGTAACATTTTATACTTTACCAAGAGTGCCCCTCCTCTCCTCTTATAAAAGGCCCCCACCTCTACCACCTTACCCACACCTCTCAAACTTTTGGTTCGGCCAATCTCTGATCATTTTGTCTCTACAAATCCCTCTCCTCATCTTAGAATCCTTAACTTAGGCAGGAAGCTCTTCAAGAAACCCTTTTGGTTCAAACCAAAGGGAGTTACCCAATTTTAAGGTAACGTCTTCACTTGTGCTCTTTTGTTTTATTTTGCTTCTCCAACCCCCTAAACTCTTTTTATTCATTTCTTTTGTAACAAATACAGTATATTCAATATACTATGATGTAGTTATAATAAGGATTCGAGCTACACTTACACACACCTTCATCTAATGGTTAAAGAACATAATGTTTCTGTGGATGGCGAATTTCTGCCACACGAAACGATGATTGTTCAACACTCATATAACACCATAAAAGGTGGACATTAAGATGTCACTATGTTTATATATGATATATAATATTTTTATATTTTACTTAAGCTTCTGTATTTTTCATTTGTGGCATACCTTTATGGCTTCCATTATGGGTATACGCGATATCTTTATTTTAGGAAGTGCGGACAACCGCCCCCTCAAAGTGATTTGATTCGTTAATGCCATATGTGGGATGTATAAAGGATGGATTTAAAGTTATTATATATGATTTTATAATGGAATTATAATATAATTTTATATCATTATTGTTTTCTTTCCATTAAATTATGAGATATAAATGAAAGTAGTGTTCATGCATACGTACGGCTTACCGTCTCCATGAACGGTGCATTTCATTTCTTATCCTCAAATGTAATGTACAATTATAAGTACATATAATGGATATATATGATGTATGATACATATAAAGGATTAATATAATTCTGGAATTAAAAATATACACATCTCTCATTTATTTTTAATTCCATTAATATGACATAGAAATGAAAGTAGCGTTCATGCGTACGTACGGCTTACCGTCTCCATGAACGGTGCATTTCATTTATTATCCTCAAATTTAATGTACTATTATAAGTACATATAATGGATATATATGATTTATGATACATCTAAAGGATGAATATAATTATGGAATTAAAAATATACACATCTCTCATTTAGTTTTAATTCCATTAATATGACATAGAAATGAAAGTAGCGTTCATGCGTACGTACGGCTTACCGTCTCCATGAACGGTGCATTTCATTTCTTACCTCTAAATGATTATGTAATATTATAAATACATGTATATTCTGGATATATATGATATCAAAATCAGGAATGTCATTCTGGATATAACTAACCTTTGACCACACGAACAACATGTAATTTTAAGAAGTCCACTTTTGACTTAAGAACCAAATATCGACAAAACAAAAATTATTAACTTAAATGGTTACATAATGTTTATAACATGTCAATAATTGATATAAAAGGAATAATTAACTTGAAAAATGTTCTTAAGCAAGTATAAATTAACTCAAGTTTATTATTCAGGACGTTAAAGAACGATCGAGTCAAGTCAGACCCGAGGTAAGGGATCCTACTCCTCTCTTTCTTTTTAAGTAGCTCTTTTATGTCATTCCTTTTAAAGATCATCTTTCTTGTTATTGGGATGTTATTTTATATTTATCTTACTATAATTTTTATTTTCATATGATGAGAGACCCTATTCTCTCTCATCAATCCATTTTGGAAGTTTTGAGTGGCGCCGTTAGGCTGTCGAATTTTCGTAAGAGATCTAACCTCTCTCTTTCTTTTTAAGTACTCTCCATTATGTCACTTCTTTTCAGCTCCTCTTTGTTATGTTGGGGGATGTTATTTTATATTCCTCTTTCTATAAACTTTATGTTAATATGATTAGATACCCTATTTGATCTTATCAATCCATTTTTGTAAGTTTTATGTGGCGCCGTTAGGCTGCCGAGTTTTCGTAAGGGATTTTCCATCTCACTTTTATTCCCGTGAGATTTATGATACATTTGCCAAAATTTCCTTTGAGTGGTGTATGTACTGCCCATTATTTTACTCATTGTGTAATATAATTTCATTTATGATTATTTACATCAATGTTGTATTTTCCTTCTTTCACGGGGTGTATGTTTCGAAAGATACCCATGTCTGTAAGGGAAACTTTCACCCTCCTTTTTTTAAAAGACTTCTTTTGTTATGTCTTTTAATTCAAATAATATTATGTTGGGATATGTTCTTCTATATCCTTATTTATGTAAATTTTATGTCCATGTGATGAGATCCCCTTTATCTCTCTCATCAACCCTTTTTGTAAAATTTTATGTGACACCATTAGGCTGTCGAATTTAACCAAGGGAACTTCTTAACCCAATTTTGATTTCTTTGGGTTAAACATGTAGTTATTGAATATGTCATCCTTTCAATATGTGTGAATAACCTTTGATTGTTTTACACTTAATATACACTTATATTGGGTGTATTTATATTTTTCACACATAATTATGAGATTGATTTATCCTTAATTTAAGGATACCTTCTTTATAATGGATTTCATCTCATTTTACATTTCTTTTGAGACTTCATTGTTGTCATGCACCAATTCACTCTTATATGGTTTGTATACTATCCTTTGACATATTATATCATGAATCCTTTTATTCTCATGATATTATAAAGTTCGGATTAAATGTTATTCCGCTATTATTTGTATTCAAGAGTCTCTCATTCTGTTAAAAACTCTTTAACAAAAATATTGTTTTAAATGTTTTAAAGATTTATTATTCTAAATCTTTATCTTTAATGTCCATGTTTTCAAAATGGTTTTCAGTATTTATTTATATGGACATTAATGTTTTAAAATTATAATTCCAATAAAATCTTCAAAGTGGTATGGGACACTTTAATTCAAAAATCTCTTTTAAATGATTTTTGAAAATGGATTGATTAATTCAATATCTTGGAATTACTTATTTTGATTGAAAATGAAATTTTATTATTGAAATATTTATATTTTCAATATTTTATGTGTAATGATGGTACTTGGACATTTTACGGGTGGTTACATGATAAACCATATGACGGGTGGGGCCGTGAATACCAGGATGGGTGGTTACGTTATAACCTTCAATGCATTGGGTATGGAAGTCGGCCGTATGGCTATTCCATTAGGTATGTATGGAAGTTGTCCGAATGGCTATTCCATTAAGTGATATGTGTGGAAGTCGACCTTATGGTTATTCCACTTACGTATGTTTATGTCCCAAGTTACCTTTATATGTTATGTGATCTTTATATGGGTTTTATGGTAATCTTTTGGTTACAGAAGGGTAAGTAATGAACTTTTATTCAGTGAAGAGTATTTACTACTTCGAAAAGGTGAAAAGTATTACTTTGATAAAGTATACATGGTTTGATTGTTGTTTTGAAAAACTAACAGTTTTCATTCTTTGTGTATCCCTTACTGAGTTTTTTATGCTCATCCCAAGTTTTTGAAATGTTTTTCACAGGACTTAACGTGGAATAAGATCAATGATGTGATCAAGGGAAAGTCATGAAACCTAAAACATGGAACTGGACATGTTTCTTTTTAAGAGTTTTTATTTTATGGAAACTTAGTAAAAGTTTATACTTTGTAATCTTTTGAGATGTAATAGTTATGTCTTAATTCTCTAAAACTCTAAACCTAAAAAGATCCTCAATGTGAATTATTCATTTAATTCAATATTAAGTAAGGTTTAAGGCTGGGGCCTTATAGTTGGTATTATAGGTCGGTTTAGATAACTTTAGAGGTTAGGGTATTCTTTAAGCATAAGTGACATGACCATAATGGTTAGGATTTCATAAATATTCCTAGTTTTAGATAAAGTGAATGAGTAAGTATATATTAGTGTTTATATTCCTCTTTAGTACATGATGGTGTTGTTGATATACTCACACTGTCCTTTTTGGTTCTAGTAAATGGTTGGATCTAGCAGGCACCAAAGTAACGGTGGATGTGAAGGAAACTGTGAAAGTTTTCTGAGCGAGCAACTGAATGATATGGGAGCTGCAATGAGAACTCTTGTGTTTATCCTCAACCAACTATCTGGAGTCGTGATTGACCACCTAAACCTTGGTGATTTCTATAAGGAATCATATATGTGAGCAACAAATCCCTACGGAACTACAGGTAATAATCATAAAGGTAAGTGTGTTCAAAAACCTATGTGTCAAAGATGTGGAAAGAAACACCTAGGAAAATGTTTCAAAGGGACAGAAATATGATATAGATGTGGAAATGAAGGTCATAAAGCAAGAACCTACCATGGAAAAAGGAAGCATCCAGTTGACTCGAGGAATGGGAAAGAAGTTCTTTCTGAGGGATCAATTGAATGTTTTAAATGTGGTGTGCATGGTCATTATGAAAACACATGTCCTATGAAGAAGTTTCGTGAATGGGATCACCAAGATCATACAAATATTCGTTTACCAATACCTAATTCCATTCCGATTGAGGATGAAGAAACTGAAAATGGCCAATCAAAGGTATGGATTATTTCTTAACTTTTTTTTTCCTATTTTGGAATCTTAGGATATGATTCCTGATTTTGTTGGTAGGAAAGAAGTATTTCAGAATAAGTTGGAAAGGAATGGTTAATAGATCATGAATAAGGTTGAATGAGTAAGAAGTCAACATATAAGGGCTTCAAGAGTTATGGTGAAATTCTTAAGAATATTAAGTCTCTTTTGATGATGGGGTACATTAGAAGACTTTTTATAGTATGTGTAACATTGTTGTTTGATATATGAAAATTTTATTCAAAGAATAGTAATCTGTTATTTTGTGGACATAGTTATAAAGAACCATTTGGGTTTATATGATCCTTACTTTTGAGGTAATTATGGGTTACTATATGTAATAATGGAAAGTGAAAGTCATGAGATAAAATTGAGGTTAAATTACATTATGGTTATTTTTGAAGATTTTATCTCTTTTTTGGGGAATGTTTTAAGAATTATGTAGTTTTTGAAAAAGGAAAACACGCAGACCATGTGACAACCCGTCGCGTCAGACAAGCTGCAGGAATCAAACCCACAACCAAAGTGCAATGGGTATTTATCGCCGACCACTGGACTACGTGAATCCCCTGGTTAGTTTGACTAATTCTTTTTAGTTAAATGATTTTATGAATTCATAGTATGTTGATTTTGGGATATCTATGGAAATTCATTAACCTATCATGGAGGAAATGTGATTAGGTTAATTGCTTTTCAATACGAGACTGTAGGAGCAACTGATGTTTTTTTTGGAGATAAATGTTACGACTTAACTTGGAAGACTATGTGACTAAATCCTTCAAATATTTGGGATTCAATCTTAGTTTAGTTTACTTTGAAGAATTTTATGGACAAATTTTTTATCGAACGGTCCTCGTTGAACTTTGGGTTTTGTTGGACAAATTTTAGAGATTAAGAATATATTTTCTTTTTATAAAGGGTTATCCTTTTCTGGATTATCTGATCTTGTACTAACATTTTTTTGGTTTTGGTTTTGGTTAGAGTCTAAAGACATGGGAAGTGTATAGTTCTCTTTTGTGGATTAGGTGATTCTCTAGAAATTGATTATAGTACTCTTAATGCAAACAAGTCTTCCTAAATACCCATCTTTTGGAGAAAATATGAGTTTGATTAAGGAATCTAGTAAAAGTTGAAAGTCTACATGACAAGTAAGTATGTTTCATTATGATTTAGTTAAGCTCAAAAATAAATTCCTCCATGAAATGTAACTTAAAACAAAAATGTTGTCTGTTAACTTTTCCTACTGGGGAATCTAATACCGTTTAACCCATCACAAGTTTGTGATATTCTTATGGTTAACTTTCTCCTAGACATGTTTACTATCACTCTCCATCAGAACATGACCCTTTGTTTTTTTCTTCCATGTCCATATTTTCGTACTTGGAATCCTAGTATGGGTTAACTCGGGTGACCTCTGTACTTATCTTTCTTTATTTTAAATTGATTGTTTTACCGACTCTTGTTCCGATGTGGGACTTTCAAGGATATTTCCAAGCCCAATTTTAAAATTGAGATGACGCAATTCCCAAAAAGGGGGGAAGGATGTAACACCCCAGGTAAATAAAGAATATGACATTTTTATATTTATCCATATTTGTGAATAAAATATTAATATTACTTTAAAGGGGATGCTATGAACGATGGCGTACTCGACACGCAACAATGAGTTTCTTGGGAATCTTACGTTGCACTCTAATAATAAAATAATATTATTATAAATGGTAGTTAATGCCTAGCCATTGTAATGGCGGGAATGAACAGAACTAACTACAAATTTATTATATATGTTTTTCAAATATTTTTACTCTTTACAATAAATGTTAGAGGATTAAAAATGCGAATGAATCCAATTTTAAGCGTAGATAGTCTAATATTCTTTAAAAGGTCGATTAACCGCCTTTTGATGGAGAACCTCTTTTAAATCCACTTTTTTACAATTTTATGTGTTACATTTGAAAAAATAAAATTCTTCTTTAGAATCGGCACATCAAAATTTACTTTGTGTAAATTTTTGGTATTTTTCTGATAAAGTTCATATTTTTTAATGAATAGTGAAAATTGTTGTATTTTAATTCAAAACCTCTTTTTAATCTAATTTATTTATATGACTAGATTATCTTTATAATTTGTTTTAAAGTGTAAATAGAATATATTTTTACCATTTAATCCAATGGTGGTAATTGTATTTAATACCACTTTAAGGTTGGACATAAACGAGTGTCAATCTTTTGAAAGATATTGTTTCTTAAAAACACGCTATTTGTTTTAACAGCAGGGTTTAATTATAAAATTAGTTAATGCAACTTCTATGTTATGAATTTGGCAAAATAGACATCATTTTTGAATTTGGAATATCAAATATAGCTTAGGGTGAATTTTTGGTATTTTTCTGAAAAACATCAATTTTTTTATGAATAGTTAAACCACAAAGTGGTGGTTACAAAATTTGATTTTTCGTTTAAATGGGACTTTACCACTTCTGTAATTTGAATTTCAAAAATCCAATTTAAATGATTTTAATTGTTAAGTAAAATGTGGTTCAATGGGATGAAAATAATTTTTGATGAAAAGTAACTTTTAAGTTTTATTAATCGCGATTAAAGGTAATTAGTGTGATTTAAGGTAAAAATGATATTATAATAAAATGAAAATATCTTGACACTTTCCCTAACCCTATTGGATGAGTTATGGCCTACCAATACAACCCATGGGTCGATTTTTGGTACCCCATGGAGCCACTTGGGTTTGATAATAACATTTATGCCTTTTATTTAAAGTTAAAATAAAAATGTCACAAACATGATTTGTTTTACTAAAACAATTTTTACATATGGTTATACAAGTCATAATTTTGACTATAAATAGTCATTGGAAAGATAAAAAGATTTCCTACATCATAGTATTTTTTTATAATTTTTAGACATTAAATAAATTAAATGCTTTATGACATCTTGATGATGCAGCGATGACCTCATTATTTAACGATTTAAATAAAATGGAAAGATAATGCAAAATCTAGGACCTACACATGTAAAAAACATATTGGATGGGTGGATTGAGAACCCTTATCACATTATCCTCGAAAAACATCAATATGGGACCATTAAAATCCGAAAACCATTTGAAAATAAAGTAACATTTTATACTTTACCAAGAGTGCCCCTCCTCTCCTCTTATAAAAGGCCCCCACCTCGACCACCTTAACCACACCTCTCAAACCTTTGGTTCGGCAAATCTCTGATAATTTTGTCTCTCCACATCCCTATACTCATCTTAGAAGCCTTAACTTAGGCAGGAAGCTCTTCAAGAAACCCTTTTGGTTCAAACCAAAGGGAGTTACCCAATTTTAAGGTAATGTCTTCACTTGTGCTCTTTTGTTTTATTTTGCTTCTCCAACCCCCTAAACTCTTTTTATTAATTTATTTTGTAACAACTACAGTATATTCAATATACTATGATGTCTTTATAATAATTATTCGAGCTACACTTACATACACCTTCATCTAATGGTTAAAGAACATACTGTTTCTGTGGATGGCGAATTTCTGCCTCACGAAATGATGATTGTTCAACACTCATATAACACCATAAAAGGTGGCCATTAAGATGTCACTATGTTTATATATAATATATAATATTTTTCTTTTTTACTTAATCTTCTGTATTTTTCATTTGTGGAATACCTTTATGGCTTCCATTATGGGTATACGCGATATCTTCATTTTAGGAAGTGCGGACTACCGCCCCCTCAAAGTGATTTGATTCGTTAATGCCATATGTGGGATGTATAAAGGATGGATTTAAAGTTATTATATATGATTTTATAATGGAATTATAATATAATTTTATATCATTATTGTTTTCTTTCCATTAAATTATGAGATAGAAATGAAAGTAGTGTTCATGCATACGTACAGTTTATCGTCTCCATGAACGGTGCATTTCATTTCTTATCCTCAAATGTAATGTACAATTATAAGTACATATAATGGATATATATGATGTATGATACATATAAAGGATTAATTTAATTCTGGAATTAAAAATATACACATCTCTCATTTATTTTTAATTCCATTAATATGACATAGAAATGAAAGTAGCGTTCATGCGTACGTACGGCTTACCGTCTCCATGAACAGTGCATTTCATTTCTTATCCTCAAATGTAATGTACTATTATAAGTACATATAATGTATATATATGATTTATGATACATCTAAAGGATGAATATAATTCTGCAATTGAAAATATACACATCTCTCATTTAGTTTTAATTCCATTAATATGACATAGAAATGAAAGTAGCGTCCATGCGTACGTACGGCTTACCGTCTCCATAAACGGTGCATTTCATTTCTTACCTCTAAATGATTATGTAATATTATAAATACATGTATATGATGGATATATATGATATATATGATATCCAAATCAGGAATGTCATTCTGGATATAAATAACCTTTGACCACATGAACAACATGTAATTGTAAGAAGTCCACTTTTGACTTAAGAACCAAATATCGAAAAAACAAACATTATTAACTTAAATGATTACATAATGTTTATAACATGTCAATAATTGATATAAAAGGAATAATGAACTTGAAAAAGGTTCTTAAGAAAGTAGAAATTAACTCAAGTTTATTATTCAGGACGTTAAAGAACGATCGAGTCAAGTCGGACTCGAGGTAAGGGATCCTACTCCTCTCTTTCTTTTTAAGTAGCTCTTTTATGTCATTCCTTTTAAAGATCATCTTTCTTGTTATTGGGATGTTATTTTATATTTATCTTACTGTAATTTTTATGTTCATATGATGAGAGACCCTATTCTCTCTCATCAATCCATTTTGGAAGTTTTGAGTGGCGCCGTTAGGCTGCCGAATTTTCGTAAGAGATCTAACCTCTCTCTTTCTTTTTAAGTACACTCCATTATGTCACTTCTTTTCAGCTCCTCTTTGTTATGTTGGGGGATGTTATTTTATTTTCCTCTTTCTATAAACTTTATGTTAATATGATGAGATACCCTATTTTATCTCATCAATCCATTTTTGTAAGTTTTATGTGGCGTCGTTAGGCTGCCGAGTTTTCGTAAGGGATTTTTCATCTCACTTTTATTCTCGTGAGATTTATGCTAAATTTTCCACAATTTCCTTTGAGTGGTGTATGTAATGCACATTATTTTACTCATTGTGTAATATAGTTTCATTTAGGAGTATTTACATCAATGTTGTATTGTCTTTCTTTCATGGGGTGTATGTTTCGAAAGATACCCATGTCGGTAAGGGAACCTTTCACCCTCCTTTTTTTAAAAGACTTCTTTTGTTCTGTCTTTTAATTAACATACTATTATGTTGGGATATGTTCTTCTATATACTTATTTATGTAAATTTTATGTCCATGTGATGAGATCCCCTTTATCTCTCTCATCAACCCTTTTTGTAAAATTTTATGTGACGTTGTTAGGCTGTCGAATTTTACCAAGGGAATTTCTTAACCCAATTTCGATTTCTTTGGGTTCAACATGTAGTTATTGAATATGTCATCCTTTGAACATGTGTGAATAACCTTTGATTGTTTTACACTTAATATACACTTATATTGTGTGTATTTATATTTGTCACACATAATTATGAGATTGATTTATCCTTAATTTAAGGATACCTTCTTTATAATGGATTTCATCTCATTTTACATTTCTTTTGAGACTTCATTGTTGTCATGCACCAATTCACTCTTATATGGTGTGTATACTGTCCTTTGACATATTTTATCATGAATCCTTTTATTCTCATGATATAATAAAGTTCAGATTAAATGTTATTCCGCTATTATTTGTATTCAAGAGTCTCTCATTTTGTTAAAAACTCTTTGACAAAAATATCGTTTTAAATGTTTTAAAGATTTATTATTCTAAGTCTTTATCTTTAATTTCCATGTTTTCAAAATGGTTTTCAGTATTTATTTATATGAACATTAATGTTTTAAAATTATAATTCCAATAAAAGCCTCAAAGTGGTATAGGACACTTTGATTCAAAAATCTCTTTTAAATGATTTTTGAAAATGGATTGATTAATTCAATATCTTGGAATTAATTATTTTGATTGAAAATGAAATGTTATTATTGAAATGTTTATATTTTCAATATTTTATGTGTAATTATGGTACTTGGACATTTTACGGGTGGTTACATGATAAACCATATGACGGGTGGTTCCATGAATACCAGGACGGGTGGTTACGTTATAACCTCCAATGCATTGGGTATGGAAGTTGGCTGTATGGCTATTCCATTAGGTATGTATGGAAGTTGGCCGAATGGATATTCCATTAAGTGATATGTTTGGAAGTCTACCTTATGGTTATTCCACTTAAGTATGTTTATGTCCCAAGTTACCTTTATATGTTATGTGATCTTTATATGGGTTTTATGGTAATATTTTGGTTACAGAAGGGTAAGTAATTAACTTTTATTCAATGAAGAGTATTTACTACTTCGAAAAGGTGAAAAGTATTACTTTGATAAAGTATACATGGTTTACTTGTTGTTTTGAAAAACTAACAGTTTTCATTCTTTGTGTATCCCTTACTGAGTTTTTTATGCTCATCCCAAGTTTTTGAAATGTTTTTCATAGGACTTAACGTGGAATAAGGTCAAGGATGGGATCAAGGGAAAGTCATGAAACCTAAAAAATGGAACTGGAAATGTTTCTTTTTGAGAGTTTTTATTTTATGGAAACTTAGTAAAAGTTTCTACTTTGTAATCTTTTGAGATGTAATAGTTATGTCTCAATTCTCTAAAACTCTAAACCTGAAAAGATCCTCAATGTGAATTATTCATTTAATTCAATATTAAGTAAGGTTTAAGGTCGGGGCCTTATAAATATACTTAGGAATCTATTTAGAATCCAAGAAAAAGGAATAAATATAGTTCTCCACACACACCATAATAAGAATATGTAGTTAAGTAGAAGAATTGGAGTTTGTTAGATATGAGAAGAACCATGTTGTTAAACCATAAAACGTAAATAAAATATAAGGAAAACTATAATAACAACCACTTATAACATGAATAAGTTATTACATTAATGAAATTAAGTTAAAAAATTTATGATATTTGGTTCATAAATAATTCAAATATGAAGAGCCTAAATGTATTCAAAACCATTTTTAAATACTGATCAATGGAAAACATTTAGGAAAGTTCAATGAGAGTTTTGATAATAGTAAATTTCATGGATACACATCGAGTATATGGACTTATCAGTGTTAAAATAAGAATATTTAGAATATAATTGATTGATTAGATTTAGTTTTTAAAAAAATATAAAGAAATAAAAAATATAACTTTTATTGATGATAAAGTTGGAGAAGTTCTCAAAGAAGATGTGGGATAACAAGGGATTATTCTAGACGTACAATAATTTATCCAAATCTATAATAAAGATTCTAAATTATCTAATAATGATGAAACCCCTGGATATGGAGAAAAAATATTCTCAAAAATTAGGAAAACATGTGTAATCTAAATAAATTATTATATAAAAAATAGGGTTGAAACCTTGTTAAATTTTAGAAATATAATAATGCCAAATTACTTTCAAAAATTGAGTAAAAAGTGTTGAATAATTAATGAAACATGAGGATTGAATGGAAACATTGAAAAAATAGATGAATCGGTTTGAGAATAATTTAACTTCAAAATTTTTCTCACATCCTAATGATAATAATATGATATGGATAAGTGGTTTTTCATGAATAAACTAGATGAAAAAGGTAAAGTAGCATAGAATAGTACTCGACATGGATACAAGGGTTACTCTCAAAATGAGGGTATTCATTTTAATGTTACGTTTTATTATGTCACAAATAATGAAATAATATAAATATATTTTTTGACTTACAATCTATGAAACTATAAAACTTTACAAATGGAAATAAAGTTATCATTTAAAAATGTTAAACTTGATGAAGATGCTTTCATTGAATAGCTATAAGGTCTTATCCATTATGTTGATGGTTCTCATGTATGAAAACTAAATAAGGATTTATATGGACTTAAAAAGTCCATCAATCATGGAATTTGAAGTTGGATAGTAGCTTATAGAGTATGTAATTATAGAAATTAAAGGTTAATTATAATTACATTGTTCAAAAATATGACACAAACTCACTCATTAATATTGTGTATGTTGATGAAATATTTTTTATAATAAAAAATATAAATATTATGGTAACATTACAATAAAAATAAGAAAACACTTTTAGTTTTTAATGATTTAAAAGATGGAATTATGGTTGGGATTTTATTTAATGAACACAATATGATCTATATTTCCCTTAAAATATAAGTATTATCATGAATTATTAAATAATTTTATCATGAAGAAATCAAGATAGGTATGTAATCCTATAACACTCAGGACTAAGTCTTCCATTGATTAGGAAGTAAGTGGTGTGGATTAGATGGATATTCAAAGGGATATTTATATCCTTCATTATTAAATGGTGTTTAGACTATATATTTTCTTTTCTTTTACTTTATCTACATGATTCAAATGAAATAATATGGAGTCTAATCTTATAGTGATGAAGTGGATCTTATGCTATATCAAAGGTAATCTATATATCAACTTGAGGAATAAAATGAACACATAATTTTATATTTATGGATATTATAATATTTATTGGGAAGGGATATTGATGATTTGAGGTATATGTTTGGATGTTCATTATTTAATAGAGGAATATGCATTTATTTGAATTTAAAGAATCAAAATTAGATCACATTAATTAAAAGTAAATCATAATATGTTGTGACATAATAATATAATAGAAAAAAGATATGGATAAAGTCAAAACTTGGAGACATTAGGATGAATGTATTATAACCATTTATTATTGATTTTGATAACCATAAAGTCATTAACTTGTCAAAAAATTTAGTGTATCATTTTAGTTTGAGTCATATTGACATGAATTATAACATTATGAATAGGAAGGTAGAATATGGTGAGCATTTGTTAGATTATGTTTTAAACAAAAATAAAATTGTAGATATCTTGATGAGGACCCTAATGAAGGTTGACTTATAAAACTTAAAAGAGTTGTTGGGACTATATTCTCTCCCAAAATACAAATAATATTTCTTCTTTATTTTTCCTCTTCCATTTATTTTCATTTGTTAAAATAGGGAGAGAATATGAAATGACCACCTTAAAAGGGTGAAAGACTCGTATTTACTTTTTCATGTGATATTCATTGGGGATACTATATAAGTTGGTAGCTAAATCTTGGAGAAAGATATCATGTACTAATTTTTTTATTTCAAACAATTACATAGTAGAATATTAAAGATCCCTTGGTGGTTAGTAAATGATTAAAGATACCTTGATTATTGGGAAAGTTGATGAGTCTTATATTTTTGAGAATACACCCATTAATTGAATTAATAAGGGGGTAGCTATGATTTCATATTAATTTTGGAAAGGTAAATAAAGAATTGGTCTTACACTGAGGGTTGTAGTACCCTCACAAACATCATTCTATCCTATGGTGTAGTGTTTGAATTACATTTAAATTCAAAGAATGATTTGAAATGTTTCTTAAGTTAATTCATTCATGATTTTTGAGATTTTTTTTTGTTATATTTATTTACAACATACTCATGGATGATTTGGAGGATCATTAGAGTTGATACATAAAGGAAAATAATGAAGTTTATCCAAGATGAAGTATATCCCTACGTAAATTCTCTTGTTTCACTATAATGAGGATATTACAAGTGAAGAGTTTTACTCTTAAACGGAATCCTCACACAATAATGGTATTTTTTATGTCATGATAGTGATGAATAATTAAGTTAGTTTAATAATATAATTGATATCAATATATAGTATAATTTTTCTATATCGTTTCAGTTATTTTAATGAGTTGTGGGGAGTTAGTTATGTCGTGGGGTGGAGACCTTGGAATTTTGGTGACATGCTTCTTTTGAAGTAAAATAGTTTCACACTATGATATGTTGAATCATGTCACAATCAGGTGTAATGTGATACAATGGTGAGGTACCATTCTATAATTCTTAGAGTTTTAGGGATTTATTGTTTCACTAGTTTCAGAGTTTTAATAGGAATCATGTCACAACCCATCGAACAAAACTATAATATTATTCAAAGGAGGGTCTATGATCATTGGTATTTACTTACAAAATAATTCAGATATGTGGTTAATGAAACATTAAAGGGATTTATATCATAATACATGATATGTTTATAAAAAGGATAAATATTACTTTAAAATAGTGCGATAAAAAATAATAATCATTGAGATAAATAGACACCCATTCTAGGAGTATTTTATATTAGATTTAGGAGAAGAACAAGGTTTCACACATAATGAAAATTATAGACGCGCTTAAGCTAATGGAAAGTGTAGATTGATTGACTTATTTATTCTTTTTGTTCTTTCTTGTAATTGATATTTATGGTCATATCCCTTCTCTTTTACTTGTTTTTATTGATTATAAAATGGTAACATTCACAATAGGATTATAAACATTACTACCCAGTGATTAGAAACTTGATGAAAAGAGTTATTAAACCTTGTAATTTCACATTTTCAATGTATATTCCTTCCCACTCAATCTATCATCATCACATTGAAACCATCATGATCAAATTGTACTAATTGATTCACCCCCCTATCAATGGAAGTGGTGTAATACTCTCTCTTTGGCCTATAACTTTCCAATTTAAACCACTTATAATAAATTTTATCCTCTTATATATATCATAAAATTTAAAATATTCAAATAAATACTCTCCAATTTTTTTATTCTTTCATTCCTTGGTATCAATTTTCTAAACTAATCATTTATTACCATAAAACAAATATGTTTATAATTATAAATTCATATTTTTATTTTTCATATTTCGAAACCATGCTTAAACTTAAATAAAATTAAAATAAATAATCCTTCCATATAATTCAAATCAAAAAATTAAAACTAACATTGATATATATTATTATTCTATATTATCGAATATCTATTTAACTATATCAATTATGAATTATTTTAAAAAAACATGATATATATATATATAATATTATTTTTACATAAATATAATAATAAATTTACTTAAAAGAAAAATACTTCCAAAATAAACTACCCTAATTATCTAAAAAAATATATTTCCAAATGATAAATTTTTTGAATAAGATAAGTAAATTTATAATACTTTTACAGAATTTGATATGTTTTAAAATTCACAATGATATAATAAAAAAAGTTTGATTTCTTCAAACCAAAAAACTTCCATTTAAATTTTAACTCATTTCCAAAAACTATTATAAATTATGTAAATAAGGTATGAATAAAATTTAAAATTTAAAATTAAATGTTTTAAATTTTTAAACCTCAAGTTAACACCGTTTTTAAAACATGCACAAAAACATCGCAATAAAATAAAATTTCATAAAAGAATCCAAATGATACTCAATAAAAAAATTCAGATTTTCTAAAATGGACATTTAAAATAAAAAATATATTTAAATTTTCATCATGATTAAATTAATTTCACTCAAAAATAAGTTTTACCTAATTTTAATACAATATAATTTAAATTCAACTTCTTTACTAATAAAAAATTATGTTTGAACATTACCAAAATGGTATTTAATTTTGTTCAAATCTTATTTGTTTATTTTTCAAAATAACATTTGAAAAATAATTCCAAAGGAACAATATAAATCATTTCATTTAAAAAATATAATATTATTTATTTAAAAAGTTTAATAAATTATTTTAAAAAATATTTTTAACCTCAAGATAGTTGTTTTTACAATATATAAAAATAAAAACACCAATATTAATAATATATCATAAAATAATGGCCTGCACCTATTGAACCATTCCAAACTGAATGGGAGAAGTTAAAAATAATAATAATTACCCCTATATTTTTTATCATATCATATAGAAAAGTTATGGAAAATAAAATTCCAATAAAAAATGATATTCCTAATATCATAAATTTTTTAATCAAAACCATTAACTCATTTTTTAAATAACCTTTTTTATATCTTGAAATCAAAAGATATAATAAATCCTTTATGTTTCAATAATTCCTTTAAGTTATCCATTAACCATGATCATTTCCAATAAAATAAAATATCATTTGGAAAAAATATTAGTCAAGCTATGATAATATATAGTCATTTATCAAAATTATTATTACATAATAAACCCTCTATCCTTTTTGAATTAATTTTAACTACATATATAGTGGAAAATACATATATTTAAAATTTATTACATCAATTTCAATAAAATCATCCATGATATTACACATTCAAAAATCAATAGGTTTAGTGTCTTGGAAAACTAGGTTCATATAATATTAATACACATAAAATTTTGAACTTTTTTTAAATCCTTGACCATAATCCTCTTATAAACCCATAATAGCCCTTTTAATTAATGTGTTCAACAAGGTACATACATGTAATAAATAATAGGTTAAAAATACTAGTTAGCAGATTAATAATATGAATGAAAAGAAGACATGAATCAACATGATTACTTGGGTGAGCATAATGGTTTTCATTTTATCATTAGCATATGATTGTAAATATTGGAATGGGGGAATCATGTGAGGAATACATGGAATATGGTACAATCATAATAATAAAACATCATAATAATAATTTAAGACTTACAACCAAGATATTATAGCATTAAAGAAAACGGTAAATGCATCATGTCCACGAATAATAATATGAATAATGAAAACTTTATCATCCTTGGATATAATTATATCATGAGATATCAATATTTACCCAATTAATTAGAGAGATATATAATTGTGGTCACACCCTTAAAATTATATATTTCTAAAATCAAGTGTTCAAGATATAAAATAAAGAGTACAATGCCCATACATCAATCAATAATAATAATCAACATAACATGCATTAAAGAAGGAATAAGTTGTATATAAATAATATATATATATATATTATCATAGAATAAATCATGGAGAAAATGGTAGATAAATAGATATATACTATTGAATGAAATGAAGGAGTATTAAAGGAAATTCATTATCATAAAATAAGTTATTATTTTAATATGAAAAAAGAAATTTAGTTAAAAGGTGAAGTCTGAGTAAATTAAGGGAAAACTTGGAAATATCCTCTAAAAAGTCATATAATATTTAATAAAATAATGAAATAAGTTGAAAATTAATGAATGAAATTTAAATATCTAAAATATAATAATAAAATAACATAATGACAAATAAAAAATTTATTATAATGTTTATACAATAAAATTTAGAAAGAGAATGTGCTTTTAAAGAGATATTCAATGAATACTTTTATATAATATCATAGTGATCGTAAATAATAAATTGAAAAGAATAATATCCCATAAAAAATAATAAATTCATAAATATCAATTCATAGTGTAGAATAAAAAAATTAATAATTAAAGGGTGAGAAATATAATTTTAAACTCAATAAAAGATAATCAGAGTATTATACCCTAACCTTCGTTTTCATTTCTATTTATGATTGTTAAAAATATTATATAATAAACTCGTATTAATTAAAAAAATTATTTAAAAATTATTTTTTGAAATAATTTATGTTATTTTCCATCATTTATTACCATTTTAAATTAATTACTAACATTTTGTTAATGATAGAAATCTATGGAAACTTTTTCATTAGAATTATTAAATTTTTATTTAAATATTATGTTTTGAATAATTATTATTAATTCATTAGTTACATTACATAAAGAATATTAAAAATAATTGAAAATAATCCCTCCCCCCACCACACATACAAAATTTTATATTATTAGTTACTTTATCCATCTATAAAGGTGATGATAAATAAAGAATTGAAAATGTATTTGTGGGAGGTAAAATTCATAATTAATTAGATGTATCAAAAGTATGAGATATATAATATAAATAGATTTTAATAATTATACATTAGAATAATAACATTTGTATCATATATATTTAATGATTTATTATATTATGGTTGTTAAAATAGATGTGGGAATATGAGAAGAGAAGAAGAAGAAAATGGAATAAAGAGAAAGGGGTTACTTATTCCTTGATTATTACTTACTTTTATAAAGGACTAAGGCCTTGAACAAAAGAATTGGGTTGGGACCAAAAATTATTTAAGAATATTAGGAGTCCTATTAAGAGGAATTTGCAAAAAGATTTGTAAATAGGATGAATTTTGGAAGTTATTTTCCATGGAGGTGAGAAGAGGTATTTATACTTGGGGGAGGGGTATTTTGTGTTAAAATGTTGAATATTAAATTAAATAATGAAAAATGATTTTTTTATCTTATAAATATCAATTATATCCATTATAATTTTTATATTATATATTATATAATATTTAAATGGATGGTAAGTAGGCCCATTAAATATATAGTGTCCCTAGATGCATTAATTTATGGTGAAGTTGGATACTCTTATGGCATGTAAGCCCTTAAAAGGTAGCCTAAACAATTATCTTGATGAATATTAATTATTTCTATATTAACTTGATAGTTATAGTTCCATACTACTACAACACATTATTTACTATTATACATGACACTATGCTTGTACTGCTATGTTACAAGCTACAATACCCCCCATTGATATAGTTCTACAGTTCCTACTCTAATACCATGGAAAAATCCAAAATAAATGTTATCTCTAAAGTTTTAACTCCCAATATCAAGAATATCAGTAAGGGGTGGCAGAACCCTGGAACCACCTCTATGATAATTAATAATTAAGACTTGAAATAATGATCTTTAATATAAATAATTTTAGCCATTTACACCCTTTTTCTATCTTAATGATTCGTGACATAATGAATCATGGTTTTTCATAATAATGCCACTGTTACATCACTTTTACATTATATTTACACATTTATTTATTTATTATATTATTATTTTTACGCAAAATACCAAAATTTCATTATAAAAAAAGTTTTAACAGTCATATTCCATATATAGAACTTATTATGTGAAAATAAATTTCCATCTAAGATAAAGAATTTTTTTTAAAAACCTATAATATAATAAAATTCCACTTTTTATTGTATACTTCATTTCCTGGCCCCTTTAAAATATTCTTATAGGCCTAAGAAATTTATTTATAACTTTTAGAAAAAAAATATAATGTTTTAAAATAAATTATTTAACCAATAAATAAAATTTATGTTTTTTATAAAATATTATTGAAAATATAGAACTATGTATTTTACTATTAACCTAAAAATATAACATTTTCAAAAAATTAATAAAAAATCACTCTATAAAAAAATTTCATAGACTAAAGCGGAATTTAAAATCTTTTTTTATAAAAAAATTCTAAATTTCATAAATTTAATATTTTAAAAAAATAGAATATTAAGGCTTTATTGATATAGATAAATCACATTACAGAATTTATTTTTTTATTTTTTTATATGGATTAAAACATTATGTTTCTTATAATAAATATTTATTTATGATATATTTATGTTTATATATAGGTATTTTAATTACATTTGTAATTTAATTATTTTAATAGTCATGTTACTATTCTAATTACCATATTTCAAATGTTTATTGGGCCTTTCACTACCCTATATATATTACACTTAAATCATACACATTTAATTCACTTATATTTTCCCATTATATTTAATTTATAATACATCCATATTATTACTAATGATTTATTTATTATTAAAGTGGTTTTAATGGATTTGATATTATATGCAACCCTAACCCTATGTATTTTCAAATTATTCTCATATTATTTATATTTTTTATTATTTTATTCTATTATTTTTTAAATTATGGAATGTATTTATGTTTTTTTATGTAATTTTATATAATTATGTAATAAAATATCATTTATTTTTTCTATGTGGTGAGTGTGATTTATCATAATATTTTACTTGTACATGTTAAAAAGTAAATTTTCATATTGAAAAATATGAGTTGTTATATTCTTACCTCCTTTTTAATTTTCATCTTATTTTTTCAATTTTTATCCTCAGTTGAGTATATATTTGGGTAATTTTTTTAATCTCTTCATTAGGATCTTGTGTTCCCTCTTTATACTTATGATTTACCCAAGTTACCTTGATTAGGTGAGATGTCTTGTTTTATAAAATTTTTCACTTCGATCTAAAAAATCAATGATTTCTCCTTATATGGTAGGTTATTCCCAAATTGTACCACTATCAAATTTAGTACATGTGAAGGATCTGCTATGTACTTTCTCATGAGGGACACATAAATTTTTTTATGCATTTGATCCTATTGTGTTGGAAGTTCCAATTGATATGTCATAGCACCTATACAATCCTGAATCACAGTGGAGCTTAGATTCTAAGGATTAAGATTTCCCTACAATACGAAACATAAAATTATCTTATAAGGAGATATTTAAATTAATACTTTATCTTCAATATTAAACTCCCAAACTCTTCAATAATTACTAGTAAAGCTCTTATAATGACTTTTTTTCACTTTAATATGTTTATAAATGGATTAAACCTTCTCTATTATATATTGAAAAAAAATTGGGCCCATCTACTTCCATTCACTAACTTCATACAAACATATTTTATTTCTACATATCATCCCATATATAGCTTTATATGTGGTCATTTTTATACTTCCAAAAAAACATTTATCTTAAGAGATCTAAACTTAGGGAATATGTTAATCCCAACCTCCTTTAAAGTTCATGGAAAAATTTATTAGTATATATTTTTGGTTAAAAAATTTTTTTTCAACCATTTGAGAAAGATATGTTTCATCATTGGTTATCAATACCCATAATTTTAATGGATTTGAAAATAGCGATTCACAAATCTCCTTAAAATTGTATAGGATCATGATATTATATAGGATATTGAAATATATTTCCTTTTATCAATAGTTAATATGATATTTATATAAAGAGGTCCAACCCATTTTCAATATAATATCAATATTATAAAAAATAGAATACATATAAGATTTTTAAGGAGAATATTCCCCCGAACTCTAATTTATAAAGAATCAAACACATAAGTTGAAAAAAATGGACAACTTAGTCTTTTCATATATATCAATATTTCAATATTTTTAAGGAAATTATTCAATATTTCTATAAAATATATAGGATTTGAAGGGATTAATTGAACTATAATTGATTAATATTTTTACAATACTTGAGTGAATAATTTTTATACCTATCACCACTTAATATTTTAACTTCACGTCATTAGTGGTTTTGGAATAAACCTTTCCTTTCTCCCTTCACTTATGTGTGTGTTGACATTAACTATTCTCAATTACTGATGGTTTTGTTCACTAACATGTTCACTTACCATGTTCCTTGAAATTAAATAATTATACCATGGGTGGTTCATTAATTTAATACCTTTATTCCTCTATTATATTTAGTAACTTTTACATTCCAATTCAGCACTCTTTTTTTGATTATCTCATTTTACACACTTAAAGTATTCCATGTTCCCATAAGGTAGTTCCTCAAGTGATTTTTCCACCCCATTGACATGTTGGAAGTTGGATCTTCTTGACTCCATGTTTCTTTTTTTATAACCAATTATGAAAATACAAACTTCATTTCTTATCTCCATGTCAATGAGACCACTCTCTAAAATCCATATCTATAATGAGATCACATTGAACAAAATATTCATAACTCCAAAATTCACAAATAAATGAATCATTTTGGATATGTGGTTTTAAGAAACTAAAGAACCTATCTATTTTTATATCATGTTTGATAAGAAAATTGTAGGCATAATTTACAGGACTTATGAAATACACCTCATTTTTTGACGAAGATTCATCTTATTTTTCTTTAAGATCTATAAAATCTCTCTCCATATTGGTATGAATAGTTTTAGGAAAATACTTATCAAAAAGTATTTTTTTGAATACATACCACCTTATAGATCCAAAATCATACTTAGGGTTTATATTCTTAATTAATATCAATTATTAACTAACATTTCCTTCTAAATAAAAGAAAACCGGAGTCAATTTCTCATTTACTAAATAATACAACATGAAAAATGTATATACCATTCATTTGACCCATTGTTCCATAGTAAGTGGATCAAAAAATCCACTAAATTATGGTAGAAATTTTCACATGAAGTACTTAATGACAAATTTAATTTTCTTGGGTGGGGGTATATATTCCACATAGTTTAGGTTATAGTTCATAACCAAAAATTAGTTTTTAGGTACCAAAGTGAGATCTTGAACTCCATATTCCATTTCATTAGGAATTTTATTCAGATAATCATGTCATTGTCTATGAAATATATATTTTTAAAAATATATAATGTTAGAATAAAACATAATTAAATAAATATATGATAAAAAACTTATTAATATAAGTGAATTAATACCTAGGTCTAGTAAAATTGACATATAAAATCCCCTATTTCAACCTAGGTTGTATTTTATTATAAAACATAATTCCTAAATTAATTAAACCTTGCTAGAATATGGTATATAGTGACCCGTTAATAAAATAATTAATGATATCATAATTTTTAACATAATGATACATAATAATTTCTATACTATAATCATGGGGAAGGTTGATTGGTGGTATTCACCCTTGTATGGTTTGGATACCTCAACACAATAGATAATTATAGCCTCAGGAATTTTTGTAAATGTATAAATATATAGGACAAGGCTTCATGATATGGATTCATCCCTTAAAATGTTATCTTCTTGGTCCAGTGTTCCCATTGGGGAGCTCTGCCAACTGATAACATAATATCATGTAGAGGCATCTCAGTTGCCTATAAATTCTTATACTTCTTTAACTCAAAAAATGAAGTCAGTAGAGTAATTATTCCTTAAATGGTACTAGTAAAATTATATATATAATTTTATCAGAATCCATATGGGTTTTATCTTCAACATTGAGTCTTTTTATTAGTTTCTCTCAATATTGTTTCACTACATTGAAATATTATAACACCCTGAGATTTTAAATTATGAACATCATATTCAATATCATGTATGACATTCAACACCAAGTTTATAAGGTAACATAACAACTGTATAATTTATTATATATATATATATATATATATATTCAATCTCTTCGATATCTTGTAATTTATTCAACATCAGGTTTGAACAAAACACGATACTATATTAAAATATTATTATTTAAACGTTACCATTATAACTTAGTTATTAAATTAGTGGGTGTGAATAATACTAAATAAATTAGTAAAATTATATGGTTTATATATTTATAAAACAAATAAAATGGAAATATATTTATTAGGTATAAAATTTGAACCATTTAAGATAAAGAAAAATGTTTTCTAAAAAACAGTATTTTTCTAAAATGAGGTTTATCCACGCTTTGTGAACATAATTTATAATTAATTTTTAAAACTTTTAGAAAAACAAATTAAGAAAAAAATGAACATAATTTTTGGAATCATCATATCAAAATTATCTTAGGATGAATTTTTGGGATTTTTCTGAAATGTTTCATTTTTTTAATGAATAGTGAAATACTAAATTTTGATTGAAAACTGCCTTTTTGTTTAAATTATTTATATAGTTAAATTTAATTTTTAATTGGTTTTAAAGTAAAATTAGTCAAATTATATATCTAATAATCCAATTTAGTTCATTTAAATAATTTTATATTTAATTCTGGTATAAAAACATTGTAAATGTTTGAAAATTTTCTCCTTGAAAACCCGCTTTCTCACCGCATCTGCAGGATTAATTTGAAATTCAATTTTTCCACTTATGTGAATTTAATTTTTTTTTTAAATCCACATTTGTAATAATATTTATTTATATTATATAATATGTTAAAATTAATTTTTTACAAAATTTAATAGTGAAACATTAGAAATTATTTACTATGGTTATGGTAATTTAAATGTATCTGGGGTTAAACTAAAAACATGTGGTTTAAAATGAACTAAAAACTTGTATAAAATATATTTATAGACATATATAGATATTATAATGTCTAATTATTGATAATACTCCATTTTGGACCCATTTAAATTTTAAAAATATGGGTACGCCTATTTCTTTTCAAAAATTACAAGTGTGCCACTTACCTCACTTATAAAATGCCACCTTCTCTCCTCTGTTCTTCACAACTTCAAACCCTTTTGGTTTAGAAAATATCTAACCAAATCACTCCCCAAATTCAATTCCCTCATCCAAAAATCCTTATTTTTGTCATAAATACAACCTATGAAGTCTTTGGGTTCAAACCCAAGGAGCTTACCTAAATAAGAGGTAACGTTCTTTAATAAGTGTTTTTATTTTATTTTTTACGAAACCTATTAAATTATTATTAAACCATACCAGTATAGTAAATTCGTTATCTTACATATACTTAGATGTTTTTATGTTAATTTTATGACCTAAAACCATCCACACTTCCATAAAATTGGTTATGAAATCATCATTCGTGTGTACGGAGAAGTACCACCTTGGAAACCGATGTCATTCATTTTTCCCATTTCCACATCTCACAGTTGGTTGTGATGATGTATATAAACTATATATATGATATTTATGACATAATTATACATATGTATTAATTATATCATATATATACCTTTTTAATTTCCATTATGTAGGGAATATTAAAACATCGCTCTTGTGTATGGCAGACTACCTTCTGAAGCGATGTGATTCTTTTTTCACTAATGCTTTACATAGAAGGTAATAAAGATAAATATAATGAATATATATGATATAAATGAAATAATTATTATATTAATTAATTATTTATAATTATAAAAAGATATTTTATCATTTTATTTCTTACTTTTCACTCACTTAAAGATGATAACATCATTTGTGTATTTGTGAACTACCGCATTCATGAAGCGATATGACTCTCTTTTCATCACCACACAACATGGATATTATATATATAAGAATATTTAAATACATTATATGATATTTATGACATTATAATTACTATTTAAAGATAAAATATTACTTACCTCCTTTCCATAATGATCTTTGGGAAATAGAAATGTTACTCATTCGTATGAACGACCTCTGTCTCCGTGATTGTAATGTATTTAATTTCTCAAAAACATCATTAATTATTGTTATTAAAAGTATAAATGATATAAAAATATAATAATTATATCATTATTATTATTATATATATGATGTAACCATATAATATACACAATAATCATAACTTTCGTGAAAATCATGAATGATAAAACAAGGCAATTAACACACAAAACAATGAAAATAATGAAAGATTATTAATGAATGGGTGATATGATGTTATAAAAGGATGATATATGATATTATAAATATGAATATAGTTATATTATTAAATAATAAAATTATTAAAACCATTATAAAATAGGTCTAAAAATTTCAACCAAAAGGTAGCTTGATGTAAGGGATTTCATCACAATTTACATTTTATTGAGTCTTATTTGTTATTATGAAACAATACACTTTTATTTTGTTTATATAATGCCCCTTTGACATATAATATCCTTATTAATTCATAATTCATAGTATCTTAAGTTCCACTTTGAATAATTTCTTCCAAAGTGATTTGACTTTAAAATTACCAAGTGGTAAAAGTTATTGTACAATCTAAATTTTTTTATGATTGTTAACTTTATTTAGAAAAAGTTAATTTATTGTAATAATTTTTCATTAGAAATTAAATTTCTCTTAAATATAAATATTATTTCATGATGTATATTATTATTTCCTAAACCATAAACCATTTTTAAATATAGTTTTTTCATTGAAAGTTATTTAATTAGCTGGGGAAATATTGATAAATATGTATCCTTTAGTCAATATAGATATTTTATGATAAGTCACATTGATTAATGAATTAATAAATTATTTGATATATTATTAGTGTTTTCTACATGAATTCATGAGTGGGTCCTGGTTATATATATCCCCTCGATGCATCGATGGGTCTTATGAGATAAAATAGTTGGAAAATTTAAACAGGTGTCTACCTATAGTTTTAAATCATCTTGTGAACGGTCTTGGCGATAGAGTTATCATGTGCCTAAGACTTAAATTTCAATAATTAATAATTTAATTTATTTATAATGTAATTATTATCATTATCCATGATATTTTTTCTTTTATATTATCTATAGATGGATTTCATTATTATATTAATGATAAAATAGAATGTGTGTTTATCTATTTGCCTTATCATATTGATTATACTTTATCTTATCATGATAGTCAAGTTATTTAAATGGAATTTGTGTTTAATTATTTATCTTTACATATAGATTATGCATATTTATTCATAGCTTCCATTGTATGTTAACCCTTACTAAGCATTTGAGCTCACCCATTTCTTATGTTTTATTTTCCTCAGGATAATAGGAATTTTTTTATGATTGATATACAGGGATATGCTAAAAGGGAATAATGTTATTCTCAAATGAAAAAAATTATGTTGTAATTTTTTTTTCAAATATATTATGGTAATCATGTATGTATCTATTTTAACAATCCTAATAAATTATTCAATCATTTGAGATGTGATTCCTTGTATCTAATGACAATGTAATAAAGTAGACACTGACTCCGGCCTAATAGGGTCAGGGGCACTACAATTGGTATTATAATAATTTTAGAAGAAATATTGGGAACTAGATTTTGAAAAAAAAAATAGATTATTAAATGTAACCTAATGATAGACATTGAGGATAAGTATAGAAGAGAATCCAAAAGTTTTGGTAATGTATATATTATGTGGTTTTTTCATGGAAATACATCTCTATATAGATATTATAAGTGTGTGTGGTTCTAGAAACGATGTACCTATGGGTAATAGATCCAAAAAGGGAATATTGGGCTTGACCCAATCATTACCTAGTGTATAACAACAGGGCCTTACTGTGTAGCTGGGTTGACACTCCTGGGGTACAGGTCTAGGATAATTCAAATTTTCTTTAAAAACCATTATGAATGATTTTAAAATAGAGATATCCCTAAAAAACCATGTTTAAGATTATGAGATTATTTATACATAAATTTTTCAATTTTTTTTATGCATTTAACTATTTTCTATATTATACATTATTTTTTATAATGATATGATCTAATATATTGTATTACAACATTTAGAAATGGTTATTAGTATAATTAATGGTAACCACATCAATTTATTTAATAAAAAGTATAACAATGATCATTTATTTGATGTTCTTAAGCCAATATTTTTAAGGGAAATAATCTCCCAAAAATTCTCATCATATGAGGACATAATATCATGGGCTAACAATACATATAAATAATTCTCTAAGTATTATGGATTCTAAGGGAAGCAAGAGAAGAAGATGACAGTAGGGAAAAGGGTAGATAAAGGTAATAAGGGAAAGATATATTTTCCCACATGTGATAATTGTGGAAAGAAACATTATGGTACTTCCTTGATGGGAATGGGAGTTCACTGCAAGTTTGAAGATAAATTACACCATTCTCATGATTTCAAGAGAAATAAAAAAGTTACTAATGTTTAATGCTTCAAATGTAATGATATGGGGAACTATGAAAAATAATTACCTAAGAATCAAGTTATATACCTTAAACAAATCTAATGAATTATGTTCAAGATTTTACTACTACCATTGAAGAAGTGGAATTATTAATGTTCTTGTGTTTTGATTCATGAATTATGCTATTTGTGTATTTTATTAATGATATCCTAGTTACAAGAATTATGAAATGTATAATTATTTTAGTGTCATGCTTTTTCATTAAGGATTTGAAAATATATGTTGAATAGTACTGATGACCAAGAAAAATGATTCAATGGAAAGTTGAACTTCTTAAAAAATACATGATTGAGGGAAAGATAACCCTTAATATATTCCTAATGGTGAGATAATTATGTTAGGATAAAGATATGATTGATATGGATAAATTAAATTGGATATTACTAACTATCATGGGACTAATTAATGATTTTCTAAAAAAGTGTTTTATGCTATCATTGAGGGAGTTTACCACATTTTTTATTTAAGTAATATATCTAATAATCTGTTTTTTACTTAAGGAATAAGGAAGCATGCATGTTTTCAATAATTTTTTATGGTAATTAAATTTATTACCATGTTTCTATAGAATACATGATGAAGTTATTCACATGTTTGGTATGTGATGATTAAGATATACTTTATGATCTTTGGGGGATTAATGATAAGTTCATTTTGGAATTTTACTGAACTTATTTCTAAAGTATTATATCTTAATCTTTTTGAAGGGTTAAAAGGTTAACCATTTATGAAATGGTTTAAGTTGAACATTGGACTATGTTTTAGAGATTAATTTATTACTTCACCATATAAAGATTTATGCATATTGGATAACATGTACCGACCATTTTTTTATAATAATAACTATAGATATAAGGAATGACTTATCATTCTATTATGAATCTTACGATCCATTAAAAGTGAATTTTATTACCTCACGCATAAGAAAATTATTGTTTGTTTTTTATTTATTAGAGTAATCAATGAATTGTAAATTGATCGAATCACTTCCAAAGGATAAAATTATTATTATGAAATATAAATGTATCAAGTAAGTATATTTCCTTATATTATTAGATAGTAAAATAATTCCTAAGCATTAGATAAAGGATCTTGAAACAAAAATGTTATCATGTTACATTTATATCTCATGAATCATATGTTATTTTAAATAATCATAGATTTATGGTTTTGAGGCCTTCAACTTTCCATTGATCATTCACTTTATTGTTATCAATGACCACTTTAATTCTTTTAAATTATTTATGCTTTTCTTTCATGTCCATAACTTCACTTTCCACCAATATTCTTTTGCTTCGAACCCAGATATCTGATATTCCATATGAACTTTGTATTTACCTTCTATATTATCAAGAGGATTTTTTATAATCACTTCCCATGATATGGTATTTCTATAATTTTATTTTCAAATTTTAAACCCTTGATAACTGAGATCAATATTAAATTGTGAGGACATAATTTATTTAAGGGGGTAGAATGTAACACCCTGAGATTTTAAAATATGAACATTATTTTTGATAGCATATATAACATAAATCACTGAGAATAGAAGGGAATATATAATCCTAAGACTCTATGATATATTAATTTTTAAATGATTTCAATCTCTTCAATAGAATGCAATTCACTCAACACCGGGATTGAACAAAATGTGATACTCTGTTAAAATATTATTATTTAAAAATTATCTTTATAACCTAGTCGTGAAGTTGGTAGGTACAAATAGTAATAAATAAATTATAAAAACTATATGGTTTATAAATTTATAAAATAAATAAAATGGATATCTATTTGTTATATATAAAATTAGAACCATTTTAAATAAAAGAAAATATTTTCTGAAAATGGTATTTTTTATAAATATGGTTTAATCACTCTTTGCACACATAATTTATAATAAATTTTTAAAAAAATTAGAAAATTTACTTTAAAAATAAACTTAATTTTTGAAATCAAAATATCAAAATAATTTTAGGATTAATTTTTTTGATTTTTCTGAAATGTTTCATTTTTTATGCATAGTGAAAAATATGGAATTTTAATTGAAAACTACTTTTTGTTTAAATCATATATAAAGTTAAAATATATATTTTTAATGGGTTTTAAAGTAAAATTAGTTCAATTATATATATATATAAATAAAATTTAGGTCATTATAATCATTTTTATATTGAATTTTGATATAAAAACTTTGTAAACGTTTGAAATTTTTCTCTTTGAAACTCTGATTTCTCATCACATCTACTAGGTTAATTTTAAATTAAAATTTTCCACATATATGAATGTAATTTCAAAAAAATGATTCAATATTTGGAATCAAAAAGTTTTATATTATCTAGTAAGTTGAACTTAATTTATTACCAAAATGAATAGTGAAAATAGTAAAAATTATTTATCGTGGTTAAAGTAAAAATAGATTTACCAGGTGTTAAACTAAAAATATAAGGATTAAAATGGCCTAAACAGTTGTCAAAAATATATTTTATGGGAATATTTAGACCATATAATGTTTAATTCTCTATAATAATCCATTTTGGTCCCTTTTTCTTGTGGAAAACATGGGTACACATTTTTATTTTCAAAAATCACAAGTGTGCCACTCACCTCACTTTTAAAAGGAAACCCCCTATATTCTCTTCTTATCAAATTAAAACCATTTTGTTTCATCCAATACCTACCCAAATAACTTCTAAAATTTTATCCTTTCATCCTAGGAACCTTATTTTGGTCATAAATCCAACCTAGGAAGGATTTTGGTGAAAACCTAAGGAGGTTACCCGAAGAAGAGGTAACATTCTTTAATGAGGGTTTTTATTTTCTTTCTTCATAGACCAACTTTAGTTATTATTAAATCATGATGATATAATAACCTTATTATTTTAAATATACTAATATTTTCTTACATTAATTTCATGACCTAAAACTATCCCCACTTCTATCAAATGGTTTATGAAATCATCATTAGTGTGTATGGAGGACTACCGCCTTATGAACTGATGTCATTTGTTTTTTCATTTACACCTCTCATGGTTGGGTATGATGATGTAAATAAAGTATATATATGATATTTATAACATAATTATACCTATTTAGTCATTATATAATATATATATATTTTTACTTTGCATTACATGGGGTATAGGATAACATCGCTTGTGTGTACGGTGAACTACCACCTCATGAAACTATATGATTCGTTTTTAACTAATGATTTATATAAAGAGTAATAAGGATAAATTTAATTAATATATGTGATATAAATGAAATATTTATGATATAAATATAATATTTTTCATTATAAAAATATAATATATCATTTTATTTCTTAATTTTCACTCACTTAAAGATAATAACATCAGTCATGTACATGTGGACTATCGCCTTCACAAAGTGATGTGACTTCCTTTTCATCACTACACCACATGGATGATATAATTAAGTATATTTAAAGAAATAATATTTTATTTATAAAAATTGTATCATTCTTTAAAGATAAAATATTACTTACATCCTTTCTATAATGATCAATGAAAAATGGAAGTGTTACTCATGCATACATACGACCTACCATCTCCATGATTGTAACATACTTCATTTCACAAAACCATCATTCATGATTGGTATTAAAAGCATACATGATGTAAAAATATAAAAAATATTTCATGATTATTATTATTTATTTAAAGTAACTATATAATATTCACAAGAATTAGAACATTCATGACCAAGCATAAATTATAAAACAAGGAAATGAATACCTGAAACAATGAAAATAATAAAATATTATTAATTAACAGATGATAATATGTTATAGAAGGATCATATATGTTATTTTAAATATGAATATTATTATATTATAAAATAATAACATTCTTAAAACAATTATACATGAATTTAAAGCATGTTTAATCAAAATAAAGTGTGAGGAAAAGGATTTTGTTATCTCAATTTACATTCCATTGAGACATAGTTTTTATTATACATCAATTCACTTTTATGTGGTGTATATAATTTCCCTTTGAAATTAAATATCATTATTCATTCATAATTAATGGTATTTTAAATTTCATATTGAATCATTCCATCTAATATTATTTGACTTGAAAATTACCATGTGGTAAAAGTTATTATACAATCACACTTTCTTTTGTGATTGCTAACTTTATCTTGAAAAAATAATTGTCTTGTAATAATTTTTCATTATAGATTACATTTATCTTAAATACCCAAATAATTTCATGATGGATATGATTATTTATTAAATTTTATATATTTTTTACACACAGTGTTTACATTAAAAGTAATTTGATTAACTGTGGAAATATTAATAAATGTGTATCCTTTACTCAATAAATCTATTTGATGATAAGTAACATTGATTCCTGAATTAATCAATTTTGGATATATGATGAATTATTTGGAAATGAATACATGAGTGAGGCCTGGTTATAGATATCCCCTCAATGCATCAATGAGTCTCCTGAGAAAAAAGTTGGAAAAATTAAACATATGTCTAACTGTAGTTTTAAACTGTCTTTTGAATGGTCTTAATAATAGATGTATCATGTACCTATGACATAACATAAAATAATTAAGAATTTACTTTACTAATAATATATTTATTATCATTATCCAAGTTATTGTTTCTATGATATTATATTAGGATGCATTTTATTCTTAGATTATTTATTAAATGACATGTATATTCTATTATTTACCTTTCCATATTGATTATGAATTATATTATCATGATAGTCAAGTTATTTAATTAGAATGTGTGTTTATTTATTTACATTTTTAGGTTGATTATGCTTTTTTTATAGCTTCCATTGTACGCTTACCCTTACTGAGCATCTGAACTCACCCCTTTCTTTTGTTTTATTTTCCCCAGGATACTAGGAATTGTTTTGTGATTGATATGCAGGGATATTCTAAAAGGGAATAATGTTATTCTATAAATTAAAAAATATATTTTTTAATTTATGTTTTCAAATTTAATATTGGAATCATGTATGTAACTATTTTACCAAAATTAATAAACTTTTTTATCCTTTGGGATGCAATTTCTTATATCTTATGCCAGTGTACAAAAGTAGACACCTTATACAGGCTACTAGTATTGGGGTTATTAAAAATATCCATCTTTGAAGGATTCATTTATATTGTTGACTTTATTACATAATACTACAATATTTGGGAGACTCAATCACTATATAATTCATATCAATATATATTGTCTAAAAATGAAGACATTCTCATTGATCAATTATATCATCCTGGTGATATATAGATAAAATATATCCTCATATCAATGTAACATATTTCTACACATTCCACCCCTCATAGAAACATAGATAATAAGGAATATGTAAAATGGTTATGTTAGAAACTTCCCATGAATGGATATATTTTGATAAATAATGGGGAATATATAATTAGAAACATGAAATGTTTAAAAGCAGTTAATTATTCTTATAGATTCATGATATTGGATTTCAATGCTTAATATGGTGATGGAAACCTACCAATTATAGAGGTTAGGGTGATACTTAGTGGGCTCACACTTTGTAGGTACTACATCATATCCTTTACTACTGTAGAAACAAATTCAAAATTATACATTAAATTTTTATCTAGGAATATCATTATACCTTGGTTTGTTGTTTTCATTTTTAGTAGGTGTTGTATTTTGATGAATCAAGAGGTAGTGATTCAACGTATATAACATCGGGATAACATGGTAGTGGAACACCTATTCTCAAAAGGGAACTTGGTATAAGTCATTAGATATTTTTTTTCTTACCATGGAAACCTCTTTGTAGATTGTAAAAGCAATGTATGTTGTGACACACTCTCTTTATAGTACTATAACCCACATATATTGTAAATTTAATCATCTATCACATAAAAACCACATTTTAATAAAAAAATTCACCGTTGAATATTATAAATGTAAAAAAACCCATGATATATAAATCATTAATCATATAATGTACTCCCTAATAAAATAAAGTTTTGTACAAAGGCTTGGGTCACCACTAATATCTACTAGCCAATGCCAAATAATCGACTACATACAACAAAGAAATGACACATGTAAATATATTCTATAGTGCAACAAGATACACATATTTAGGGGTGGGTATGATACTCAGTTGGATAAATCTATAATATACCATACGCCCTATCCATGTGAAAACTAAGTAGCTCATATGTAATATATAAAAACATTACCAACCCATAACAATTTATATAACAAATAAAAACATTTATAATCCATAATAAATATAAGCAATTTTTATAAAATAAAAACTAAAAAAATTATAAAATAACTATTTCCATGTAACCCAACTCACATAAGTCTTCCCATCACAAACCCACAGAAAATTTTACCCATGCCACACATGTCATTATCTTACTTATTATCACTACACTCAAATGGGATTTCTAAACCAACCTAAAGGCTCCCAAACAATAGTATAAATTCCAAACCAATATTTACTAACACAAATAGCCCCATGATCAGGTAGAGTTTCTCAAACAAACCACATCTAACCAAATAAGGCCCTCACACTCAAGAGAAGTTTCCCTTATAAAACTCCCAAAACATTTATGTAGCCCCCACACTCAAGTAGAGTATCCAAATAATTCCTAAACCCAAAAAAATACACCTCAAACAACAGTAAGAAATTTCATTTACATCAAATTAATAATTTTCATATTTTGAAGAAAAATACCCTCACACACAAAGAAAATAAACCTTTCTTTTCCTTTTAATCAATACACACTAAAACTATTTAGTAAATTCATCAAACCTAATTATAAATCCTTTTAAAATAAATTTAAATTATTTATTTAAAATAAAACATGAAATCTCAAAAAATTCCTCACATAATTAATGATGAAATACTTATTGGGAAATGTAAAGATGTAGATCAATTGAACAATGATATGAATACTACTTATTTAATCCTCCTTCAACATCATTAAACAAATTCTCTATCAATTAAGAGGATTTATTTATTCCTTATTGAAACCCTTTATTTTATATCCTATATTCAACAATAATAAGAAGGGAGAGATAACATAGGGAAACATGCCTTCAATATAGCACCTAGACCTCTAACGATTCAAGGGAAAAGATATCTATAGAGATTGAACTACCAAAAATAACCCTAAAATAACCAAATAAAATCACTCCCATGATTTATCTCAAAAATATGACCACCTAATTATTTCATAATTAAAAAAGGTATAAGAAAATCCATTTACCAACTAATGAAATTATAGGAATGATAACACTCCATACATTGTTCTTTTCACCCCATAAAAACTCATAGACATGAAAAAGGTAAATATTTTATCTCTCAATAATTACATTTAGATATCACTCCCCACCATCAAATATTCATATTCACAATAAAATTTAATTCTATAGTGTTTCATGAAAAACATAATTCATACCATATATAATAAAAATATATTTTATACATACAATTCTATGGTGGTTCCCCACCATATTTATCCAAACCCACATCACAATCTACCTAAATTAATGCATTAAAGGATACTCAAAAATATCCTTCCCATTAGTGGAATTAAATATAAAATTTAAAAATTTCCAAAATACTCTTGAAACATCACCATTGATAAAAAATTCCTAGGTTAATTTCTAATCATTGATGCTGCTTTGCTACAAAACCCTACACACTAAACCTAATTATTTATCCCAACTCAGCCATCAAAATCCAATACTAGGATTATCATATAACTCACATTTACCATATTTTCTCAATAAAAGGATTTTATATCTCTCATCAACCAAAATTATAAGTATTATCACAAACTACTCACTTCAAATGGTTAATGAACTGATTATATTAATAATACTAATGATAAACACCTCTAGAAATTTTTTAGTATATATCACTTCATAAAGAATCCCACTAACCTTAGAATCCTTTTAATGTGAACCATTATTACCATACCAAAATATTATACCTCCAAAACCAATAATATATTGAGAGACACAACACAACCTACTAATAAATCATTAATCCATTCATCCAACCCAAAACTCTACCCATCTAGTAGAAACACCATTGGAACCCTATTAAAACCATTACCAATTCATGGGTATTTAAATCCCATAATTTACCTCACACTAACCATGCCTCCCAAAACCCTAGTCTATATATTATAAAAAGTTTATTACTTCCCAAACCATTAGATTTATCTCAAAAATCATTTGATTCTATTCTACACTAACCAAACACTATCTATCTTTATAGTATGTTTCAAAAACTATATAAAAACATATAAATCTCTATACCAAAAAACAAAAAATAAATTGATTTATAATAATACTATCCATTTTGTATTATTTAAAATAAATTTTCACTTACTATGTGTAATATTTCTCCAACACTCTTGTATTAATACAATCATTTTTAATTCTAACATAAGTTAGAAAATACTAGAATTTATTATTCTACATAAAAGAACCTATTTGATTCTTAATTCCATTCCCATTCCCATTCTGAAACCTAAGTAAAACATGATTTCTTTATGATGAACCACAACTATAAGACCACCAAAATAGAATAACTGTGGATGAGATAATCAACCACTATCCAACATCATATCAACCTATAGAAATCCAAAAAACTATAAAGAAACCATTCAATTTCCTTACCACTGTGAATTAACTGGAATATGCGATAATATAAAACAATTAACCAATATATAAGATCTACAATATATATACACAGGTTACCAAATAATATCCCAGAACTCATATCTTGTTTAATCAAATCATTATTCATCCAGCATAACTTAATGGGACAAACACTCTACAAATGGATCAAAAAACAAAAAACTATATTACACTACCTATAAGTAAAAATATCTTAATAAACAGTCCAATAGACAAGACAAGGTTACCCCACCAATAAATATAAAATGATATTTTAATATCTCATGGAGTATTAACACTCAAGTAGCTATGTTTTATCTATAGAAAATATATCTCATGTTAATTCACTATAAAAACCCTATAAAAATCAATAAATAAAACCCACTCCACCCCAAGAAAACCTACCCATTACCAAGTAACATCAATATTACAAACAAGAAATTACTTCCAAAACTTCTTTATTATATTATTGATAGATTCAAACAAACATGAAAATATCATTTTAAGAAAAACTTTTCACAAAATAAATTTATGTAAAACAAAAAAAAATCAATTCTTTTTACAAATCATTGGTATATAATCCCACAATATAAAGAATAAAATTTTAAAAATCAAAATTTAAAATTAAAATTATTTTAAATCCACTATTTTGGAATTAACACCACTATGAAAACATTTCATGTTTAATTTTTCCAGCCCATAGTTGTCAGTAAACCATATTATGGTCCCATTTTAGATACCCATACATTAACACAATTTAATAAAACACATTTTCTTAAAAAAACAAACTCATCCCATAAGTGTCACCAAAATCATTTGACTTGAAACTTTAATTCAAAAAACATTTACCACCACTATATATTTTTAAAATCCATTAAAAGAGAAGTTTAACATTTAAAAACTCTTCCTTAAAGAATATTTTGGTAAAACACTACTTTCTGAAATTAAAATTCATTTACATCACTATTTTATAAATCCAACCAATCTTATATCAAAATGAAATTAGGTATTTTACCTTCCTAAAAATGGGTAAAGTGTCCAATATATTAAAAATCATCCATTCATTCTTAAAAAAAATAATATACTTTGAAATTATTTAAAACAAACTATAATGGGAAATAGAATTAGTCAATACCACATTTCTACCATTTTAATATTGATTAAAATATGGATATTTATTAAATACCTCCGTATATATATAAAATGACTAACCAAAAGTAAACTAGATTCAAAAATATGATTTCAATTTACAAACTAGGTTCACTAAAAACCATTTCACTATAATGTCACAAATTGTATAAAATATATAATTCTTAAAAATGCTTATATGAATAGAAAAAAATTTCCCCTAAAAAAATTTTTTCTTAATAATTTTATTAAATATCTTATAAAAAATTATCATTTGAAAACTTATGAGAATATTTAAAATATTTTTATAATAAAATCTAACAAGAAATTCACACTAATACCATAATGTAGATTGTCAAAATAAACTAATATATCCACTAAATGAACCATTTATCATTAGTTATGAAGTCCTTAGTTAATGTTTGAATTTTTCAATTCCTATCCCATTTAATGAGATCTGAGAATTTTTCACTAATAATTAAAACTAGTTATCAATATAAACAATATTGAAATCTATACTCAAATTAAAGATACTAAATAAACTGGCAGTCAAAAAACATAAGCAATGTCAAAATACCATTAACACTTATATATCGTTATATTTATAGTGATAATACTTTTAAAACATTTATTAGAGAACAATAATGATAAATATCACTCATCATATTCTTTCTTTATCAAAATTAAGCAATAATAAAACAACCATTTTCTTTGTATTTTCTTATATCCCTTTCTAAAAACACATCAATAATCAAATGATTTTAAACAAAATTTATGGAATTATAATAATTTTTAATAATGTAACCCAATATGACCATTAAATCTCTATCTAAATATGAATAAAAATATTACTTAACCCTTGGTGAAATTACTCAACCACTAAATGCTTGATAATTGAATGAAAATACTGAAAACTAGCCTTGGGAAATTTTATACCTAATTCAAATGAAAATTGCATCCCTATAAACTATATGTAATAGAATAATATAAATGTAATTAAATTCATAATATATAAATACAATAAAAATATAATAAACTCTCTAATTAAATAAAACCTTTTATAAAGGTTCATGTAAATACTAACAACATTCTCCACTAGTATCCACTATGCATCCCCTATTACTTTTCCCCATTAAAAAAAGTAGTAAACCATATAATATATAACTTAAAAAACAACATATTTATGTTCACAAAGATGAACATATAAGGGGTAGGTAAGATAACTCTGTATAATATCCCCAAGATTTCCCATGCACCTTATATATGTGAAACATAAGTAGTTTATATATGTTTCATAAAAAAAACATTTATGTAAGAGCCCAACCTATCTCACCTAAATAGTGAATAAATTGGTAAAATAACCCAACCATAGGAACACCTCCCTAAATTTTAGAGTCTTATGATTAGTGAAGAAGACCTATAAAGAATATAGAGATATTATACCTATTAGATCAGATAACCATATAAAAAAGTAAAATAAATAATAATAAACCATCATCATAATATAATAGTATAAATATCGATATTTCATCCAAGGGAAAATGCAAGACCAGGTCTACTCATGCCTGAATATGGATGTGATGGGTTTGTCTACAGACTTGTTCGGATGTTTTATTGAGGAACCAACAGTGCCTTTGGTTTGGGCGGTGTGGTTTAAATTTTTGGGTGGTATGATTTTAGTGAATCAGACTTATAGTCTTCGAAGGTTGAAACATGGATTTTCTTATGACGTGGAAAGTTGGTTTTAGTCTTTGTTGGTCTGAATCGCTTATGTCCCTATGACCTTGTTCCATGAGACACTGCATATAGTTTACTTACTAGGGACTGCTTCAGAAGAGTTTCGGAGTAGGAAGAGTTCTTCTTATCACTGCTATCTAGAATTGGAAGTTTTGAGAGGGTATGGTGTTTTCCATCGATACCGTGCCCGTGGATCATTGCACGGGACTGGTTACCGAGAAGCAATGGGAAGGAGGACTCTATTCATATTGTTCTTATTTATAAGGTGGTTCTTTTCCTTACTTTTGAACTGTATGTTTTTTGTCTTTATGATCTTGGCCCATAGAGGCATGGTTGTGTTTTATGTCTTTGATTTCTTTCTGGCTTCCCACTTTTTCCTCAAAAGTACTTTTGAAATAAAAATTTAATTTTCCATCCATCCAAGTGAAAATCATACAAAAATAATATAGAATATTTTATATCAATTAACCACTATAATTTAACATAATTCATATAAAAATAAACATAATTTATACATGGGTAAACCATATATAACTATGTGTTTGCCTGATCACATCTCCCACTCCAACCATCATGTAACTAATCCATATATCAAAGAGTATTTTCCTATACCAACATTATTTATCATGAAATCTAAACATGCACCAAGATGTTTGTGTTGGGTGTGAGTACCACTTATTAGGCTACCGCTACTTGTATCTTCAACCAAATACAATATAAAAAAGTTCATGTTGATGTGACATGTAAATAATAACATCGATATTTAAATAAACATCACACCCTCAGGTTCTCATAAGCCACCTAGGAAATACCATACCTACTTTGACTAGTACTGTTGGTTAGTATAAATATATCACATAATGATATAAAGGTTTGACATGATTCCCACCTATAAAACTATATCAACAAAATGATAGATAATATTTTTCAATATACCTAACTGAAAAACTATAATACTGATGGATTGGAATCATACCCAACCCCTAAAACCATGCAAGTATAGTTCATATTACACCCAACATTATCCCCAGAATAAACAAGTTTGGAATTACACCAAACTACATATCATAAAAATGTACATGGTTGTTATTATTACTAGTTTATTATAGAATGGTACCCAAGGTGGAAATTATACCCAATCGCATAGCAGACCACACCCATGGTTGCAAATACACCCAAACATGTACCAAACAATACCCATACAAAATGATACCTAAGGTTGGAATTATAACCAACCACATACCAAATGATACCTAAGGTTGGAATTATACCCGACTACTACAAAATAGAATCTAATTTGGTTATTACACCCAACCAATATCAAATGAACAACCAAAGTTGACATTACACCAACTTGAATAATGAGAATGACATGGTTGGTTGTATACCCAAACCAAATCACCAAAGAATCCATGGTTTTAATTATACCCAATCATATAACATGAAGAGTCTAGGTTGGTATTACCCCACACTATATCACCACAATTATTAAGACTTGTATTACGCGTAATCTCATACAAAAAAATCATATTTCAATCCAAGAAAAAAAATTCAGTTCATAATAAAAAATTATTTCACAACATTATAGTTGGTGTAATATAATAATCATACATTATATATTTTATTACTACTTTATTATAATATGAGAATAATATAAAATTTTTTAACACATGATGAGTTTTCTTCTTCATAAAATTAAATTTATTATTCCCTTAGAGTATGTGTTTCATTAAAAGGTCAGATCAGTTCTCTTATTTGATGAGAACTTGAAGTAATTAGAAAGTATTTTAAAACACATGTCCTATGTTCTAGAAGACATAATCTAATATGACACTAAAGACATTTATGATATTAAGTGTTGAATTATCTAATGCGAATGAGGATTCTTCTCATAAATTTTTGTTCTTGGTAATATCTAGTATTAGAGATTATAAGGATAGAAATACCAATAGGAATTATATATGTTATATGTTTCATTAGATATTTCTATATGTGGAAGTGTGTATTATTCATTATACTTGATATTATTATTAATATATATATCATGAATAAAGTACTTTTATATATTTTTGAAAACTATGATGGCATATACTTGAAGTGAAGTCAGATATATTGGGTTCATTATAAGTGATATAAAATTAATGAAAATGTTAAGGATTTTTCCCTTCAAAAATTAGAATCTAATATCTCAGGACCTTTGACTGAAATATAATTGAAAAGTTAAGTCTATGTCTAAGGAAATTTATGAACAAGTTCATTTTAGGTATCAAAAGAAAGATATATCAAGAATATAGTTTTATGACACAAGTATGAAACCTACTAGATTAGATATCAAGACAAAGGGATTATATTACATATTAATCCTTTATATGATGTTACTATCATCGTGACATTAACTTCTTTATTTATGGGTGATTTGACATGAAACTGGGCACTAATCTTAGACTTTAGATTATCTTTACTAATTGCACAAATAAATGGATCTAGAGGGTCACACATTAAGTGTATCCATGATATCGATTAAATTTTATTTGAATTTAATATTAGAAAAAATATTATTCTCAAGAATGTGGAATAATAATAATTCAGGCTATGTTTACTACATAAATTCAATGATTAATTATTCCAGTTTAGAATATAGGTGTGTTTAATATTAAATAAATATTTTTTCTCTAGTGAGTGAATATAATATTTATTTATTTATTTTATAATATAATTATATGTATTTATTAAATATTTATTTATTATTATTCAAGGTTTTATAATTTTCAATAAGGATTAATGGGATGTTTAGGGCCTGAATGAAATGGTATGTTTAATTTAATATCATTTAAATATATATTTATTTATTTATTTTATAAATAATTTTTTTATATTCCCAAGTTTTTGGGCATCATGAAAAAAAATATTATTATATTATTAGATGGTGTGTTTACTTAGAATAAAGAAATTGTATAAGGGCCATTTTACAATAACTAATTTCAAACCGAAATTATATAACATGACTTTTATTATTTCAAGGGTGAGTGAAATTATTATGCACAATACATATTCTCTCTTTAGTAGAATCTAATCATGATCATAGAGAACTATCTCAGTAAGGCTCATAATAATGAAATAGAATTATCCTTCTCCTCCCTCTCAAGATTCGGGGAATATGAGATAATCCTTCAGTACCAAATAGTTTCCTATTTTGATCAATGATGAAAGATGCAAGATTCTTGAATCATTCATTCCAACCAAAGGAGTTCCAACTATGATGTTACAAGGTTCATGGAGCATGTGTGGATATAAATAGAGGGATTCAATTTTAGATCATTTATCACAATGATGATATGATGATAAGTTCAACCAAATTTATCAATGATGAAATAATTATCCATATAAGGTAATTATTATTTTATAAATTAATTATAAATCAAATGTGAAAATATCTTTTTAATGAATATTCTCTGGTGAAAAAGGTATTTAAATTGATGGGTTTATAAGGTCAATTATTAATAACTGTTATTAAAAACCATTGTTCATGTCAGTTATAATATAACTGATCTAAATTATTATGATTCATTATTTGTTATATTGATTACATTATAATCGATGTATAAATATGATTTTTTACATTGGTTATAATATAACTGTTGTAGAGAATCATTACCTGCATAGGTTTTCCACATCTATTATATGATAACCAGTGTTGGAAAAACAATTAATGATTTAATGAAACATTTAATTTTGTCTGACCTCTCTCAATATGATCCACTAATTTCTCTCTTCATACCCTTCAACCCACATCTCCCCTTTATCATCATTTTTGAAGTCATTTTCATATCCCCCTTTCTTCATCACGGTTATCATTTCCTTTGACTTCATTTATATGATTATCATCCAACACTATAATTCATTTTTTCCACAATGATTTTTGTATTCTAAGATATTTTATTATCTCTCTAGTTTATATTTTTTATAGAAATTAATCTACCATGTATCTTTTAATTATTTTTTATTACTTGTGTCTAATTCTAAATTGAATTGAAACATATGATATGTTTGTTTACTTTAAAAGAACAATTTTTTATACTCTTTTTTGTTTCTATTTGTTTCAAGATGCCATTATATATAGTATATTTTTTTGAATTCAATTATTAATTTCTCTCATTCATATATAAAATCATCATTTTAAAATTACTATGAATTTTAGATTTTTGAGTGATGAGTGTCAGTGAATTTTTTTCCAGGAACCATGAACATTGTGTGGACTGTAAATTTTAAAATATAAATCATTGTAAGTTTATTGTCATATTATCTCTTCTTTAGTAAAATATTTTAAAAAATCAATTTATTTTAATTTAATTTACATAACTACTAATAGAATCCTATTTCAAATCATAGGAAGATACTTTTTAAATATGATGATCTTTCTTAGAAAGTATGTGTTTTCCTATAATTATAATTAAAAGGTACTTAAATAGATGTTTATTTTCTTTTAATTATAATATGATTTGATTTATTATAAGTTTATTTTCTTTTAATGGTTTTTATATGTGTCATTATGTTTTTAGACCAATGTAGTCCTTTTGAGTTATTCTTACACCTATTCATTTGAAAATTATTTGTTTATTGAAGGGATATTTGAGCATATCATATATTCTTAACATTATCTAAATTGAAGGGTTTTAATAGAAAATAAGGCTAATACAAGAGTCTCAAATGATCTACAACGTTCTCCAGGTGTATTTTATTTGTCTTATAAAAAACATACTGAAATTCAGAAATCATTTAACGATTTATATTATGATATTTATTTATATATTATGAAAAAATTGATATATAATTACCAAATTAAATTTTAAAAATTGAATAATAGTGCCTTATTAGTTTTCAACATATTTAAATAAATGTTAAGGATTTTATGTCTATACTATTCTATTTTTTAATTTTTATTGAAATGTTGATAATTAAATAAATAAAAAGTTATACTTTTGTTTAAATAATATGTTGTGTTTCTTTTAATTTTGAAATATTTTGTGTTTATTTTTTTTTATTATTATTAATAAAAGAAAATTTGAAATTCAATTTCAATAAATAGTAACTTATATTTGATACTTGAAATTTTTAATAGGTTATAATGAGTTATAGTTGGATTAATGAAAGGTGAACAAGTGATCAATAATAGGAAGGAATTGAAACTTTTTTTTAATTTTTCAAACAAAATTTTAAAAATAATGAACTATTTCTTATTCATTATTGAAATGTTTAAATAAAAAAATATAAATCAACAAAATCCAATATCATTTATTTTTTCATAGTTTTAATCAGAGTTACATTCCTTGTATTTGGCATGGTTAAATTGGAAAAAACTAAAAATACATTAATTATGAAGATTTTCAAGATGATAAGTCTGGTTAAATTAAAGAAATGACTTGTGATATTGAAGTAGATGAAATAGATAAATCATTGATAATCGATCACTTATATAGTTATTCAAAAACACCATTTTATTCAAGTTTTATTATATTTATGGCTTTATCAATAGTGTTAATATTGATTAACTTGAAGGCCAAAAATGGATGAAGTGATAAGATTTTTACAAAGTTACTATAGTTTTTGAGAGATATAAATCCTAAATACAATGACCTTATAGATTCAAATTATAGTGTGAAGAAAAAATTGTGCCCAATGGGTTTTTGTTATAAGAAGATACATTCCCACCCGAATTATTGTATTCTATATAGGAAAGAATATGAAGGACTGTTAGAGTGTTTGAAATTTGGGACATCGTGATATAATTTGAATTTAAAATCATTAGTTGATAAAGTAGTTACTAAGATTACTAATAAATAAATTTGGTATCTTCCTACAATTCCTTAGATAAAATCATTTATTTTCATATTCAAATGATGTAAAAAGTTTAACATGTCTTGTAGATGAGTCAATATCTAGTTTAAAATTATATTATTGATTTTATTTTCTATAGGGGAAGAAAATTTATCAATAGATTCCAACCTTTAGAAATGAATCGATAAATTTCAGACATTGAGTATGCACATATTGAATGAATCAATATAGGAGGATTAGTAGAAAATATAATGTATGCTTTATTTTGTGGTAATTCATAACATATCTTCTAAAGTTTGTATGAATTGAAAATATATCATTTTTTAACAATTTTTAAACCAAAATACCCTAGAAATGATATTGATATTTACTTTTCACCATTATTTAATGGTTTAAATATTTTATAGGAAGAAGGTATCATAGTTTATGATTATTATAAAATAGAATATTTTAAATTTGATAAAATTATTATGTGTACTATAAATGATTTCCCAGCATATGGAAATTTTTCTTGATATAGTGTTATGAAGCATAAATCTTATCAAATTTATAAAGAAGGGACTTCATAATATCAACTAAAATATGGCAGAAAACAGTATACATGGGTCATAAATATGTTTTTCTTATGGACCACTACTTTCAAAGATTAAAAAAGGAATCTGATATCTCAGGGTAATTTGATATTTCTCTAATACTGTTTTCAACTAATCAGTATTTTGAGAGGGTGAAAAACATTTATGTCACATTTAGAAAGACATAAAAACATGGTAATGACATAAATATATAGAAACAATGAAAAATAATTTTTAAGATTACATATTTCAGATATCCAAAAATAAAACATAACATTGATGTAATTCATGTTTATAAGAATATCTATGATAGTTTGATTAGAACATTGATAGATATTAAAGGCAATACTAAGGATGGGATGAATTCAAGAATGGACTTGATTTCAATGGGAAAACTTTTGGAGTTATCTCCTACTCCTAAATTAAGATGAACATACATACCTCTATATTTTCAAAAATTATCCAAAAGGGATGAAATTATTTTTTTTTCAGTGCCTCCATGGTATCGAAGTTTTATAGGAATATTATAACACACCAAGTTTTTTAGGAATTAGTATTTTTTCAATAAAATAAATTTACTTTATGGATATTTTCCTACACTACACCATGTTAATAATTCTCTACATGAAACTGTAATTTTATCCTAAGTTACAAGAAAAATTGGGTTTGGATTGCATTACATGCATCAGCGATCTTAGCTTTCTTTACAGGAAATGATGAATTTTATTAAAACATAGCATATTATTAAAATATTACTATTTAATATGATAGTTTTCACATAGATGCTGGATTGGAGGTTATGAGTCGGATTAACTAAATTATGAAAATTTGTTTTACACATATATATAAAATGAATTCTTTGGTTAGAAACTAAATATAAATGAATATAAAACCCTTTTGAAAATAATAGGAAATATTTTTCTGAAAAACTATTTTTATGCACACAATTGCATTTTACATCAATAAATTAAAAAAAATCACTTTAATTAATTATATTAATGATATTTATACATTATATATATTATAAAGTTTAAAATTAATATTATGTATTTTCTAGACAAGAGATAATAATAAACTCAATTTTACACTTGAAACTATATTTTTTTAAAACAGCATTATCACCTTTTAATGCACACTTATTTTAAAAATAATTTATGAAAATTTTATAAATTATATTTGAAAAAATAAAATTCATTTTTTAAAGCGTAATTTCAAAATTATCTTATGGTGATATTTTGGGATTTTTATAAAAGATTCATTTTATTGAATAGTGAAAAATACTAAATTTGAATTGGAAACTACCTTTTTTATTTAATTATTTATATAGTTAAGTTATATTTTAAATTTGTTTTATAGTAAAATTAAATCTATTATAAATCTATTAATAAAATCCAGGTCATTGGAATCAATTTCATAAAGAAAATTGATATTAAAACTTTGTAAACTTTTGAACATTTTCACTTTAAAAACAGCTTTCTCGTCATGCCTATGAGATTAATTTCAAATTAAATTATGCCCCTTCTATGAATGAAATTTAAAAAAAAATATTACATATTTCTAATTGGTGTAAATAATATTATCTAATATTTCAACTTAATATTTTACCATAATGATTAGTGAAAACAGTTAAAATTAATTAATGTGATTAACGTTAAAATGGGGTTTTTTGAATTACATGCCTTTGTATTAAAATTAATTTTACACAAATATTGAATTTTTATTTAATGAATGGATTTAATATTTAGAATAATTGGGTTTAAGTTTTCTAATAAATATTTTTTTATTTATAACCTTAATGGATAAAATACTTTGGTAAATAATAGGATACAGGCTACCCTAGTAAAAACTGTAAAGATAAAATTGAGTAAACTTAAAGACTAAGGAATAAATTGTTAAAAAAATGTATTTATTTTGTGTGGTGTAGGTAATTATCAAAAACTTATTCCATTTCATCCATATTTTTCTATTTTTTAGGTGCATGAGGTAAGGGATAGCTCCTAATAGTGAATACTTTTGGGTATTTACAAGAATTACAATCCTCCTCCATTATAAAAGGGAATTCACTCCCCCCACCCCTTATTCACACCTCTCAAGAAATTTGTATCAACAAAACCCTACCAAAATCAATTACTAAATGGGTTACTAAATCATCATTCATGTTTATGGTAGACTACCACCTTGTGAACCGATGTCATTCATTTTTCCATTACCACCTTTCACGGTTGGGAATAATGATGGAAATAATATTTATATAAGATATTTATGATATTTATGATGTATTTTTTCTTCTATAATTATTATATTACATATGAATTTATGCTTTCCATTTTGTAATAATACGATAACTTCATTCATGTTTATGGCAGACAACCGCCTCACAAAGTGATGCGATTCGTTCACGCTTTACATAAAATGTATTACATATGCTTTTAAAAATAATATGTGATATATATGACATAATAGTTCTACTGAAATGATAATATATATATATATATATATCATTTACTTTTTTCTTTGAATACGACAAGAAAACAAAAACAATGTTCATGCGTAAGTACGGCCGACTATCTCCATGAATAGTGTATTTTATTTCATATCATCAAATTTTCTAGGTTACTCTAAATAAAAATATAAAGAATATATATTATATTTATATCATGTTTTAAAATCTGTAAATTATAAAATCATTATCTGAAGTGCCCAGATCAGTGTGAATCACTGAGAGGGGGAGGGGGTGAATCAGTGATCCCTTAAAACTTTTTACTAATTGATTCCTTATCAATTAAACCTCTATGGATGGTTAAAGCCTCGATCCACTCTTCTTGTATCTCTCACCTTTCCACGAATGCTGCAGTAAATGTAAAGGCACTGGACACAAGGATTTACAAGGTTCGGCACCAAAGGCCTACATCCTTGCCATGCTCTCCCAGCATGGATTCTCCATTATAACCTGTTAAAATTACAATGGTCGATACAGAGTCCCACTGTATCTCTCCTGAGTCCCACAGGAGGGTCTTTATACTGCGTCCCACAGTGTTACCAGAGTCCCACTGGCCTGCTCCAGAATCCCACTGAAGACTTCTTCTCCCTAAGTCCCACAGGGTCTTCTCTTGGCTCCTCGAGTCACATGAGTAGCTCTTCTCCACTTTAAGTTCTTCAAGTATCCTCAGCAGCCTGGGATAAAGGCTGCTGGCCTTGCTCTTCTTTTGATCACTTGTGGTGAACAGGTCTTCTCGTCTTGCTCAGGATTTATCTCCTTCTTCTAAGGATGACCTGGCCTCTCTCCAATTACTGAATACTCAGACAATTGATATCTTTATCTTCGGTCTGGTCTAGTCTCAGTTCACTTCAACATCATGCACTGAGTGCAAGGCAACTCTTCATCTTCATGCACTCATAGCATGGGTTCTCAAATCTCTTCAAGATCTTCAAGTCTTGGACTCTTCAGATGCACACCACTGATTTAGCACTGTTCACGTGTGCACGTGCATGCATGCATGCATGCACTCCCCTTCTTCTCTTCTTGGTGCAGTAAACCCTTAGAGGGTGTAATTCTTTTCAGCACACACCTACTTCTCAAACTTCACACACTTTAAGCAATTTGTCTACACACATAAATGTGTGTTCTTCTTTGTGTGGATGTCCTCCCTTTTCTTCTTCTAAGTGTATACACACTTCTTAGTGCACACACCTAGGCTCGGCCTTCACTTGTTAAGCACACACAAATTCTTCACTTTGCACACACACTTGAATGAGTTCTTCTTTGTTGTGGCCAACACTTCATTTCTTGCACACACCCAAGGCTACGGCCAACTCTTGTTCATTTTGAACATAAGGCACTAAGGCCTCGGCCTTCCTCTTGTTTTGCACCCACCAGTCGTAGGGCCTTCTTCTCCACTTGGCACACACACACTAGATGTGGTGGCCTTTACTGCCTTCCGCGCAAGGCACCAAGCTGCGCAAGCACTTGGGTGCACAAGGGCCGCGCAAGACCTCGGGTGTGCAAAGTGCAACACCTCGGGCGCGCAGGTGCAAGAGCACAAGCGGCCGCGCAAACACCTCCTGCCACGCAAGTCCGCGGGCAGAGAGGGATGCAACCTCGGGCACGCAAGGATGCGGCCTCGGGTTCTTCCTGTCGCGCAAGGGAGTAGGCGCGCAGGGAACACTTCAAAGCCTCGGGTGGCTTCGGGACAACAGCCGCGCAATGTTTTGCGCGGTGGCTTCTTTCTTCGCGAGGCAGAGGCACTCACGGGTCTTCTGATTTTCAAGAAAGGATCAGCAAGCATTTAGAATGCCTAGGCCTCTCTTTTTATAGGCAGAGGCGGTGCTTTACATCCGTGGAGTTACATCTTTGAATCCCCGAATTTATCGGGTTTTCAAGATTTTGCAAATCTTGAACTTTTTCTTCTTGTTTCACGCGGGTTCCCTCTTCTTCGGTTTCCTCCACGTGCATGCGACTTAGAACGCATGCATGGCCTTCTTTTCTTCCAATCCATGCAAATCATAAACACCCCATGGCCTCGGCACCTTCGGTTTGCCTTCGGCCAAATTCCAAATTCTTTTCTCGTTGCATGCAAGCTAATTTTAATGCATGGATGGGTTCAGTGCGTTGAGACGATCCCAATGGAGGTCTCGGTTTGCTCGGAGGTGGCCGGGAACTCAAAAACCATCTTTGGAGTGCTCCTGGTTCGACGGAGGCTGCGGGTGGCTTCGGGTGGCCTTCGGCTGAGCTCGAGGAAGGAGATAAGCCGGGAGCCGTCGGATCAGATCTTCAACGGCCTGGATCAAATCATCTCGCCGCGGATCAGATGAGCGGCTCGGATCGGGCGCGCGATGAGATGGACGGCCAGAATTCATTCCCAGTGAATTTTCCGCGTCCCACATCGAAACGGGGCGCGGTTTTTCCGCGGTTTAATAACCAAGCGCTGCCGCCATATGCTCAGTTGAACTTCTCCCTCCACGGTGCCGCCCCGCACCGTGTTCTCCCTGCGGGCGCGCTCTGCGCCCACTCATGCTCCTGCGGGCGCGGTCCTAGCGCCCACTATGCACACTCGGGTGCGCTCATGCGCCCCTTCCGCGCTCCTCCGGGCGTGCCCCAGACGCCTAGCGGTATCTTGGGTGCGTCCTGCCGCCCTGGACTCGCCCCACGGGTTCCCCCTTGGGCGTGGCGCCTTAGGCCCACATGTGCCTTGGGGTTGAACCCTCAAGGTGTCCACGGGCTGGCCAATTTTTTTGGCTAAGTCTTGAATAAGACTTTGTATAAAAACAAGTTTCTCCTCCATATAAAATATGCCAATTGCCAAGTGCCACTTCAAGCCTTCTTCCTTTCTTCTTCTTCTTAAGAATTCCATCATTTCTCCTCTCATATGATCTCTACTTAGGATATGGAATTCCCAAGGTTTCTTCTTAATCTTCTTCATCTCCTCTTCTATATGTGTTCAATACTTAGGAGGGACTTCTTCAACTGAATCTCATAAATCACACATGTTCTTCAACATTCTTCATTGATCTAATCAGAGATCAATTGGATCTTCTTCTGATTCACATGCACTAAGAGTTAGTACATGGACTTCTTTAATCCACTTCATCCACTTAGAAGTTGTGGATGGCTCTCTTTTCATCTCCTCATGCATTGTCAATACAATGCATGGTCTTCAAACAATGTTGTGACATTGTATCATCAGGATACAAGTTCTTCGAACTTAAAGAGCATCTCAACAATCGTCAGATTTAGCATGGAGAATGTTTCAACCATAATCTCCTATGCCACTTAGTGAATCTCCTAAGTGACATGCATCTTAGTACCATGGCCATTCTCCTTCACCACCAACACCATCACAACCTTTGGCATTCACATCTTGACAATTCTTGACATCCATTCATTCTAAGACAACAACATGTCTCATTGACAACAAATGCAACACAGTGCACTTCAATCTCTCCCTTTGTATTTGTTGTCAATACACTCCTTCAGCACATATGAATGGGTCAATATGTGTGCCAATATTTTCTCCCCCTTATTGGCAATCAAATGAAAAAGGTGTGGTGTGGTTCTCTTTCAAAAATATCTTCCTCCCTTTGAATAGAATCTTCTTGAAAATCACTAAGAGAGGGATGATGCCACATGTTCTTCTTTAGCAAAGAACCTTTAGTAAATCAACTCTAAGTCTACTTGGGCTAACCCGGTGTAGAAAACAAGAGTGATGTAACCAAGGAACTCAATGCTGTCCACAATTCTCTACACATGTGAGATCATGCTTAGGGGCTTGAAATTTTTCAGATATAACAATGAATTTGCTAAATCCTGCACAACTTCACAAAACTCATTAGAAAGTTCAGGTGCAAAGATAAAGCTCCCCAATTCATCCATTTTCTTAAGATGATATTAATCTCAGAACATCATCTTCTTCAGATTTTCTCCCCCTCAAGGGGTGCACTCCATTCAATCCAAACCATCCTCCAGATGAGAATGATCATCATCTTCAATTCCCTGCAATGTTAGCACATGTATATACCAAGAGTATAAGGGAATAAGATGGAACCTCCTTGGTTCATCAATGTGAACAACAAGGTTGAGAAGATTCTCTCAACCGAGATGTCCCATTTTCACCAGTCTTCACACTTGCACATTTGATCTTCATTGATGATTGTGCTGGTGTGGTTCTCAAAACATCTTCATGTGAAACCTTCTTCTTCCCTTTTGCTTTAGCAATTGCCAGAGCTTCATCTTCAACTCTTTGTAGTTCTCTGGCAAGTTGCAACTGATGTGGCCATATGACAAGTAAATCATTTGGAAGAGTGGCCCCAGTTCTGGAAGTTCCACATGGTTCTTTTGATGCTGTCAAGCTACCTTTCTTAGGCAACTTGTTTTCAATCAATCCCTTCTGCTTCTTCTGGATTGATTGTCTGTTTGAGTTCAGTCTGCCTCTATTGCATTTCATGGCTTCTTTACAAAGATCCATGGTATGACCTTTCTTTCCACAGTAAAAGCATGTTTTCTTGGTGGTCCTTCTGGAAGCATCACCCTTCTTGGATTTAGATTCCAAGGACTTCTCTTCCTTATTCATAATCTTCTTGGGAGCATCTTCCACATTCTTATGCTTGCTTCCCAAGGAATCTCTCTTAGCCAGGTTCTGTGATCTTCTCTTCTTTCCAGCTTTGGATACATTCGGAGATTGAAATGTATCAAATTGTTGACCACTTTTGCAACCATCCCAGATGTTGTCAAGTAATCCAAATCTATTTGCAGTAAACAGATGTCTCTGGACCTGTGGATGCTGCTTCTTTTCTTCTGGCTTGCTCCCCCTAGGCATGGGCTTCCTCTGTGCTTTGGCATTCAGTGGATTGTACCAACAATCCTTTGCACAATGCCCATACTTGTTACAACACCAGCATTGTCCCACGAATCTTGACCTCTTCAGTCCTTCTGATTGTAGGGTACTTTTCTTGACCTGTTGTACTGTTTCAGGAGAGCTCTGCTTCTTTACTGTCTTCATCCATATTTGTTTGGATTCATTCTTCCATCCTGCACTTTTTGTGGAAACACATTTAGAAACATGCGTACAAGATGGGATGGATGGTACCTTCTTTTTAGAAGTTGTTGCCCTTTTATTAGAGGATGTCTTTCTTTTAGAATCATCCTTCTCAAAGCTCACTTGAGTGGCAACATTTCTTCTTTCAGCTGACTGGGAGGCTTCAGCTTTGGGTGATTGCAGATTTTTCAATATCACCTCTAGTTCTAAGAACTTCATGCTAAGGGAGTTCTTCTCATCCTCAACAGCTCTTAGCTTACCTTCCCAACTTTCTTTCAGCTGATTCATCTGGTCATCATGCACTTTCTTCAATTCAAACAATTAATTGTCTAGCTCCATCACCAATTTGACTTTTTCTTCGAGTTGAGCATCTCTGACATTCATTGACACTCTGTGCAACTTCTCCAGTGCATGGTAAACATCTTTGATTATTACTTTAAAGATTTCTTTCTCAGAAGAGCTCCTTTGCAATTCTTCACAGGTATCTTCATATCTTTCATTGCAAAGGGAAACAGTTTCATCTTTGGCATTTACCAGCTTTCTGAGAGTGTTGGTTATGCCAACCCTTTTAGCCAGCTGATCTTCCATAGCATTGGCTTCTTCTTCTAGCTGTGATTTTTCTTCATGAAGATCATGGATGCCTGTAGCTATACACTTTGCCACTTCCATGGGAACTGTCTTCTGAAGATATTTGAGTGCACTCTGAAGATCATTCATTGTTTCAACTTCATCACAGCTAGGACAGGCTTTCTTCATCTTCTTGGCCTGTTTCTTCTTTCTATTTTTCAGAGTCTTGGCAGATATCTCCATTTGAGGCTGGTTGCTCATTTCCTCAAATCTGCACTTCATAAAGACTCCCTTGGATCTTTTAGAGGTAACCTCCCTCTGATACCAATTGAAGTGCCCAGATCAGTGTGAATCACTGAGAGGGGGAGGGGGTGAATCAGTGATCCCTTAAAACTTTTTACTAATTGATTCCTTATCAATTAAACCTCTATGGCTGGTTAAAGCCTCGATCCACTCTTCTTGTATCTCTCACCTTTCCACGAATGCTGCAGTAAATGTAAAGGCACTGGACACAAGGATTTACAAGGTTCGGCACCAAAGGCCTACATCCTTTCCATGCTCTCCCAGCATGGATTCTCCATTATAACCTGTTAAAATTACAATGGTCGATACAGAGTCCCACTGTATCTCTCCTGAGTCCCACAGGAGGGTCTTTATACTGCGTCCCACAGTGTTACCAGAGTCCCACTGGCCTGCTCCAGAATCCCACTGAAGACTTCTTCTCCTTGAGTCCCACAGGGTCTTCTCTTGGCTCCTCGAGTCACACGAGTAGCTCTTCTCCACTTTAAGTTCTTCAAGTATCCTCAGCAGCCTGGGATAAAGGCTGCTGGCCTTGCTCTTCTTCTGATCACTTGTGGTGAACAGGTCTTCTCGTCTTGCTCAGGATTTATCTCCTTCTTCTAAGGATGACCTGGCCTCTCTCCAATTACTGAATACTCAGACAATTGATATCTTTATCTTCGGTCTGGTCCAGTCTCAGTTCACTTCAACATCATGCACTGAGTGCAAGGCAACTCTTCATCTTCATACACTCATAGCATGGGTTCTCAAATCTCTTCAAGATCTTCAAGTCTTGGACTCTTCAGATGCACACCACTGATTTAGCACTGTTCACGTGTGCACGTACATGCATGCATGCATGCACTCCCATTCTTCTCTTCTTGGTGCAGTAAACCCTTAGAGGGTGTAATTCTTTTCAGCACACACCTACTTCTCAAACTTCACACACTTTAAGCAATTTGTCTACACACATAAATGTGTGTTCTTCTTTGTGTGGATGTCCTCCCTTTTCTTCTTCTAAGTGTATACACACTTCTTAGTGCACACACCTAGGCTCGGCCTTCACTTGTTAATCACACACAAATTCTTCACTTTGCACACACACTTGAATGAGTTCTTCTTTGTTGTGGCCAACACTTCATTTCTTGCACACACCCAAGGCTACGGCCAACTCTTGTTCATTTTGCACATAAGGCACTAAGGCCTCGGCCTTCCTCTTGTTTTTCACCCACCAGCCGTAGGGTCTTCTTCTCCACTTGGCACACACACACTAGATGTGGTGGCCTTTACTGCCTTCTGCGCAAGGCACCAAGCCGCGCAAGCACTTGGGTGCACAAGGGCCGCGCAAGACCTCGGGTGTGCAAAGTGCAACACCTCGGGCGCGCAGGTGCAAGAGCACAAGCGGCCGCGCAAACACCTCCTGCCACGCAAGTCCGCGGGCAGAGAGGGATGCAACCTCGGGCGCGCAAGGATGCGGCCTCGGGTTCTTCCTGTCGCACAAGGGAGTAGGCGCGCAGGGAACACTTCAAAGCCTCGGGTGGCTTCGGGACAACAGCCGCGCAATGTTTTGCGCGGTGGCTTCTTTCTTCGCGAGACAGAGGCACTCACGGGTCTTCTGATTTTCAAGAAAGGATCAGAAAGCATTTAGAATGCCTAGGCCTCTCTTTTTATAGGCAGAGGCGGTGCTTTACATCCGCGGAGTTACATCTTTGAATCCCCGAATTTATCGGGTTTTCAAGATTTTGCAAATCTTGAACTTTTTCTTCTTGTTTCACGCGGGTTCCCTCTTCTTCGGTTTCCTCCACGTGCATGCGACTTAGAACGCATGCACGGACTTCTTTTCTTCCAATCCATGCAAATCATAAACACCCCATGGCCTCGGCACCTTCGGTTTGCCTTCGGCCAAATTCCAAATTCTTTTCTCGTTGCATGCAAGCTAATTTTAATGCATGGATGGGTTCAGTGCGTTGAGATGATCCCAATGGAGGTCTCGGTTTGCTCGGAGGTGGCCGGGAACTCAAAAACCATCTTCGGAGTGCTCCTGGTTCGACGGAGGCTGCGGGTGGCTTCGGGTGGCCTTCGGCTGAGCTCGAGGAAGGAGATAAGCCGGGAGCCGTCGGATCAGATCTTCAACGGCCTGGATCAAATCATCTCGCCGCGGATCAGATGAGCGGCTCGGATCGGGCGCGCGATGAGATGGACGGCCAGAATTCATTCCCGGTGAATTTTCCGCGTCCCACATCGAAACGGGGCGCGGTTTTTCCGCGGTTTAATAACCAAGCGCTGCCGCCATATGCTCAGTTGAACTTCTCCCTCCACGGTGTCGCCCCGCACCGTGTTCTCCCTGCGGGCGCGCTCTGCGCCCACTCATGCTCCTGCGGGCGCGCTCCTAGCGCCCACTATGCACACTCGGGTGCACTCATGCGCCCCTGCCACGCTCCTCCGGGCGTGCCCCAGACGCCTAGCGGTGTCTTGGGTGCGTCCTGCCGCCCTGGACTCGCCCCACGGGTTCCCCCTTGGGCGTGGCGCCTTAGGCCCACATGTGCCTTGGGGTTGAACCCTCAAGGTGTCCACGGGCTGGCCAATTTTTTTGGCTAAGTCTTGAATAAGACTTTGTATAAAAACAAGTTTCTCCTCCATATAAAATATGCCAATTGCCAAGTGCCACTTCAAGCCTTCTTCCTTTCTTCTTCTTCTTAAGAATTCCATCATTTCTCCTCTCATATGATCTCTACTTAGGATATGGAATTCCCAAGGTTTCTTCTTAATCTTCTTCATCTCCTCTTCTATATGTGTTCAATACTTAGGAGGGACTTCTTCAACTGAATCTCATAAATCACACATGTTCTTCAACATTCTTCATTGATCTAATCAGAGATCAATTGGATCTTCTTCTGATTCACATGCACTAAGAGTTAGTACATGGACTTCTTTAATCCACTTCATCCACTTAGAATTTGTGGATGGCTCTCTTTTCATCTCCTCATGCATTGTCAATACAATGCATGGTCTTCAAACAATGTTGTGACATTGTATCATCAGGATACAAGTTCTTCGAACTTAAAGAGCAGCTCAACAATCGTCAGATTTAGCATGGAGAATGTTTCAACCATAATCTCCTATGCCACTTAGTGAATCTCCTAAGTGACATGCATCTTAGTACCATGGCCATTCTCCTTCACCACCAACACCATCACAACCTTTGGCATTCACATCTTGACAATTCTTGACATCCATTCATTCTAAGACAACAACATGTCTCATTGACAACAAATGCAACACAGTGCACTTCATTATCAAATTAAGCATACTAGAAATAAAAAAGATAAAACTTATAGAAAAAACAAAGCAGTTATTAATCAGAACATAACATGGACATGAAATAGTTAATAAACAGAAAATATAAAGTAATAATAAAATAATATATGGTAGGATATTTATGAATATGGTTTTTTTATATATTTATAATAAAATTATATTTATTATATAGGATGTTTTAATTTTTATTAAGGAATTCAAAACTTAAGGTAAGAGATTTACATCTCACTTTTTACATTTGTGAGACACATGCTATATTCGCAACAGCTTTCTAATATGTGGTTTATATACTGACCCTGAATTTATTTTATGATTATTCTCCTAAACTTTATTGGTATTTACACATCCATTTTAGGATATCTATTTCATGGGTTTTACGGTTTAAAAGTTACCAAATAGTTAAAGCATTTTGGACTCAATTTTCCTTCTTTGAGACGTATGTTATGAAATGCGTCTATATTATATCACAAGGTGTACATACAAACCTTTTGACATGTAATATCATGAATTTATCTATTCTCGTGATATTTTAAGTTATGTTTTATGTTATTCCTTCATGGGGATTATGATTCAAGGTTACCAAAGTGGTAATAATTTTATGTTAATAATCTAATCATTTATCAGGATTGTTTATTATTATTATTGGGGGGTTGCAATGGCCAAAGTGGCCAAGGTAAATTTTTTAAAAGATAATGAAATTAAATGAATTTAAATGATGAGATTTTTTTAAAAATATCTAACAAAAAAATAAATCAAATTATAAGGGAGATAATCCATCCAAACAAGATTCTTATCAATGCCTTTGTTGGCAAGACCATCCGCCACCTGATTCACCTCTTGGTAATAATTAGTGATAAGATAGATGATCCTAGAGAGGATATTCATGCATTACATCCATAAAGTTGTGATCCTCTAAGAAATATGTATAAAACCATTCCTTATGAACATAAAAATAGTATTTCAATCACTTTCAATCCATAGGTTAGTCCAACCTTTAGATTTAGAAAAAGAGACCACTTTGAGCACTATGAGCTTTTCATCTTCAAGAGACATTTCAAATCCACAATAACCATAAAAACAACAAATTAAACTACCATGATGATAAAAAAACCCATTTTTGTGAACACTGGACTCACAAATGGAAATAATAATACCTTAAATAGTAGAATAGATATTGAAAGTGGAATTATAGTGAATTATTCGATTACGGAAAAACCATATTAGGTGAAAAAATTTGTCCATAACAACATGGTAGAGATTGGTGAGTTATGGTAAAATTAAAATATAGCCGCACGGGATTATTGAGCCGATCGTGTCAACCCTTGGCCTCAGTTGCCCAAACAGGTCAAAAATAGAATTCCAGAGTGATGAAGTCGTATCACAGCTGAGAAACAGTTGATTGAAATCCTCCTGGTACTGACTACATAGGTAAAACCTGGAACATGGGGTAACACCAAAGCATCGCAAACATAATTCAGTAGGAAGATGATTGTGTACCAATCTCCATATCAAAGTGAACCTCAAGGTTTGTATCCAAGCCTTATTGAAATAATGAATCCAGTCAAAAATCCAGATCTAGGGCCATAAAAGATAGATGATAATACAGTAGACTATTAAGGAATCCATTTTTAGTTGGTTCCTATATGAGAACATCCTTGTGAGGGGAAAATGTGTAGCCATTAATTATTTCATGAACTTTAGCCTATACATCCAAAGGATGTCCATCAAGAAAGAATTTTATTGAGATATCAAGATCTAAATAGGAGTTCAGATGTTGTAATCATGTGATTAAACAAATTCCAGTCCAATTATGCATCCAAAAATTGAGATTAGAAGACCTACTATCAATAAATATATATAATTTCATAGTATTAGAGTAATATTTCTTAATAATAGACCAAAGAGATGAATCCATGTAAATAGTATTACCCTTCTTCAATCTCACCATAAATCTAATTGTAATAAATTCCAAATACTTAGAGAAACTTCTGATCAAGTTCCTGGTGAATCTAGAATATAAAGCATAATTAAAAATTGTAATATTCTTGATACTAATTCCACCACTAGAGAGAGAGGTACAACATTTTTTCCAAGGAAACATGACTATTTTCCTCTCAATAATACAACTAGTCCAAAAAAGTTTTTAATAAAGATGTTTAAATTCTTGATCAGTACCATGGTCCATTTTTAAACCTCAAAGGTGTGTACCACCTTTAACACAATGATAGAGTCAACAAGGGAGATACAACCAATCATTGAGAGATCATTTCCCTTCCAGGATAAGAGCTTATTTTTTTTATATGATCAACTAGGTGGGTAAAATTACTAGCTTCTATTCAACTGTAGAAAAGAGGGAAACCAAGGTAATTGAAGGGTATGGAACCCTCTCTAATAAAACTTCTCATATGAATGCTAGATTGATGAGTATGGGTAAAATTCTTCAAAAAATAAACCAAAGATTTGTCCCAACTGAAATATTGCTCTGATACTTTTTCTTAGTGGTGGAGAATCTCCTTAAGATTTTGGATTTTCCTCTTATTTCCTTGTAAGAAAAGTATGATTTCATCCACATAAATAAGATGAGTAGGAGCAGCAATACCCCTAGAGACATGAATGGGTTGTAGAATACCTTTAACAACATGTGATAAAAGATATAATTGAGATAATCCTTGGTAATTGAGAATAAAATTTCTGAGAGAGTATCACCCTTTCTAACCCCTTGAGATCACTTGAAGTTGTCTTTAGAAGACCCATTTATGAGCACTAAAATGAGAGTTGAACCAAAAAGGGACTTCACCCAGCCAATGAAATTTAATCAAAAACTCTAAAGTGCTTTGTAAATTAATTTCCATTTCATAGTTTCAAAGTATTTCCTAATATCATGCTTAAGATAAATATTTCCACCCCTGTTAGACTTATTGAGAAGGTTGAGGCACTCAAAGGTTTTTCTAATGAAATCTTGAATACACCTACCTTTAAAAAAATAAATTGGTTTCAGGAGATAATCTTGTTAGTAATACGAGAAAGTCTATTAGAAATAATTTTTCTAATGGTCTTATAGATCATGTTAATAAGATAAATAGGCCTTAAAAAGTAAATCTCACAAGCATTTTAATTATTTGGAATTATGGTGAGAAATTGAGCATTGATACCAGAAGGAAGAGAACATATAGTGAAGAACGTGGTAACAAGATTACAATCATCAACCTGTATAACATCCCAAAATATTTGAAATAATAAATTTAAAAAAACCATCTGGACCAAGATAACAACTGGGATTTATGGTGAAAATAATATCCCATATTTTAGAATAAAGAGGCAAGCTAGTGAGCAAAGAATTTTTCTCAAAACTAACACGGTTTGGAATAACACCATTAATAAAATTCTCCTAAATCATATCTCTATACAAATTTTTTTATTGTGAAACAATATGGTCCAAAAGTTTATCTTTATTATAAATGATATTACAATTGAATTTCCAAAAAAAAATAGGATTGCAATATTTCTTGACCTTCTAAATAGAATTGTAGAACTTTGAGTTTCTATCCCCATCTTTAATCCATTTAATTTTGACATTTTCCTTTTAAAATTTTTCTATCATTAAGAGTAAGGCATTCAATTTGGAAGAGAGGTAAATATCTTGAGATATATAATCAGTGAAATCCATGTTAGTAATATTCTCCTAAACCTATTGAAGAGTGACTTCAAGAGAGGTAATTTCTTTATCCATATTTCTGAAAGTTTCATTAATCCATACCTTGAGCTTGTATTTCAAGATCTTAAGAATTATGATACAAGTCTCACCCCATTACCACAATAAATATAATTCTAGAAATATTTAATCGTACTAAAAAAATGATTATGAGAAGACCAATCATTATTGAAGCAGAAAGGAAGAGTTAATTAAAAACCCCTACCCATAAGGATGACCAGAATGGGGTGATGGTTAAAATTAAAATTAGGTAGAGTAATTCTAGAAATAGAACCCCACCTATATAGTGCTTCATAATTTTTGAAATAATGATCAATATTACTGGAAAATATTTTATTCAAATTCATCCTATACCATGTATATATGGATTCGACCAAATTAATTTCAACCAATTCATTCTCCTATATTCATGCCCTAAATTACCTGAGAGAAAATGAGTGAAAAGCTCTAATTTTTTCAATATGGGAAATAATAGTGTTAAAATCCCCCAGAATCACCCATGTCTCACAAATCTTTCCACTCATCTTGTTGAGATCCTACCATAAATCTATTCTATCCTTATGTTTATTTTTAGAATAAACAAAGGATAAAAAACAAAAAGTTTAATTTTTCACTTTATAAGTAACCAGCTGATCATAAATATTGTGCATAGAGAAATTCCTCGTATAGTATTGAGAAAAACTCGAAAGATTTGGAATCAAGGAAGCACCACTATTATTGAAATAAAATGGAAGCCATTTTTTCCAAACCAACAAAACGAGAATATTAATTCGTATTTGGTTCAGAAATACCAAATAGATTATGATTGTATATGTATATATATCTTTGAAGAGTGTTGGATGTATCAGAGTTGGCCACCCCTTTGAAATTATAGAAAAGAAAATTTATTTTGACCCAAATTTAGATTTATAGTTTCCCCTCTTCTTTCATCCCTTAGATTTATTTTTTATGGAAGACTTATTATATGTTTTAGCTTTTATTGTTGCACTTCTGGTTTGAATCTGGGAAACATAGCCATTACAAGCCAAGCTATGCAAGGGAGTGCTCAAAACATGATAATAACTAACTTCAGAGCGACTCACAGGAGGATCTGTAAGAGGAAAATGATATAAAAAAGAGTTGTTGAGGAAGTCCTCTTAATCATATTCATCTTCAACCATTTTTCTGCAGAGTTTTTTTATCTGAAAAAGTGGTCAAATTAGTGTAGGGGGCATTGTGGCTAGAATGAATAGCCATAGAAGAATTATGAACTATATGATTCACCTGAGTATGATCATCCTGATCCTTTGGAATAGGATAATCAGCAATGTTAGTGAGCTTCCCATACACTTCCAAAGAAGTCACTGAAGCTGTAATAGAATTCCCATCACTATAGAATGAAATTCCAAGATCAAAAATAGTATTTAGATCCATTGTAGAATTATTTTCCACTTGTGTATCAGTACAGAGGATGGTAATTTTTGAAGCCTCTTCATCAAGAATAGGGATGATGGAGGTAGAACCAACAAGTCCTTGAATATATACAGAAGAACTATGGAGAGTAGGAATCTCTTGAGTATGACAGTCCTTCTTCATCAAATCAGATCGTACAATACTATTGGAAGTCCTCCCAGGTTTAGTTAAAGAAATCTATAAACCCAAAAGAGATTTCCTATCACAACATGATGAATTTTCAGGAAAGACCATAGTATACAGGACATCTGTAGAAGTCCTTTATACTGGTATTCTAGTAGACATGGTAGACTCAATAGGATCCCCTTCATCCTAATATTTGACATAATCCTTAACATCAGTCGGATCTCCAATCTTATCCACTAATATTTTAGGGATCCCATCAATTAATGAAGAAAAATTGGATTAATTAGGATATAATTTAGTGTTATCCTTGGATACCAAATCATAAAAAAGTATATAAGTGGAAGAAAATATTAAAAACCTATCAGGAGAAATATATAGAGATAGAACCACACCAAGAAAAGTGGTTTCATTCCTAGAATTCTCACCCTTCTTAGAATTTACTAACTTACATTTTCTAGTCTTTATCACCTCTATCCAAGAATATTTATTCGAGGGGAAAATATTCACTTGTTTTTTAATGAATCTATAGTTAAAAAGGGAGTGTTCAGCTATTTTTCAAACCTTAAAAAGGGTGTCAATACTCATATTCCACTTTGTCTTCAAACTTCCTCTAATTTGCAACAATAACCTCTGGAAACTTGGTATCCATATTAGCTTCCACTAGAATTTGAGCATAGAAACCTAACTCACCATCAAGATTGTGATTTTACATCTTGATCGGAGTACCCACACATGAATCAAGGTCATAGAGAATCTTTGGGTGACAAAATACCCAACTAAAACCATGGAGTCTTATCTATATCTTTGTAGAGTTTTGTTTCTCTCTGAATTGATTCAAGTTGATGTATCAATATGAAATTATGAAAATACTTGGTTTAAGAACAATATTACCAGTATTCTAGACCTTATATAGGTCTAATTACCTAAAGAAAATATTATGAAAGTAAACATGACCGATCAAAATGAGCTTCCAATTTGAGACATCCCAAATATGACAAAGATTATCTTTAAGGTAATTATTTCTATAAGGCTTATCACTTTTAGCCAGAGTGATTTTATCGAGCATAGAAAATTTTCAGAGGTTCAATATTTAATGAGGATCATCTGGATCTACAATCATTTAAATAATTCAATCATATGATTTGGTAGAGGAATCCATATGTGATGAAACAACCAAATGAGGAGTTCTTCAAGGTACATAAACAAAAGATATCCCCTTGGCTCCTAGAGTATGATCATGCTCCAAGCCTAGAGGCAACTTTCTATTTGATACCGAAAAGGTCTCCTTTGAGATCTCCTAAGACGAATCAAAAACATCTATGAAGAGCCACTAAATTGGAGAATAATATCAGAGATAGGGTTCTAATGGATTTCCATTTTCAAAAAGAGATCTCCCATGTGCCATCCCCAACCATTGATTTGAATACTTTCACTTGGTAACCCATCATCATGAATAGAAAAAAACTATTTTAAAGCATCATGGATACTTATTATCTGTATTTTTTATGATTATTCTTACAATTATAAAATCTTATTATCTATATCTCCATAATTATCGTTAATTTTTTTCCCTTATGGTTTTTCATGATATCTTCAAGTAATTGTACCATTTTTTCACTCATTGGTACTTATGATAATTAAGAAAAAGTTTTTAAGAAAACCTAACATTATTTCTATCTTTTTTTCATAAATATATTTTCTTCCCAAACCATGTTTTCTAAAAATGTTTTAAAAATTGTTTTTAAGTGGTATTTTAATCAAATTTTAAAAGAATAGGATTTTTGAAATTTTTTATGAGTTAAAATTATTTTAATAATTTTCAAATCTTCCTTTATAATTTTTCAAGGTTATTTTAAAATAAAAGGGTTTTCAAAATTTTTTATGTTTTTAAAATAATTTTTCAAAGAGGAAATGATATTTTCATCAAGAAATTTTATCAATGATCCTTTAAAAATTATTTCCCATATGAGATGACATTCATTAGTGTTACATATGCCTTACATGAGATATGATCCAAGGATACCATTCATATTCTTTCTCTGAGTGGTTTATGTTTTGATGGTATGATGTTTATGAAACTCATTTCTTTTCCATAGGTTGGCCATGCTTCAAATAGATTAACCGGGAACCCATTTCTTTTTCATAGATTAATCAGGTTATGAAAGAATAAGGATTGTTTTATGATATTTTATGATGATATGAAAGATCTTTGTACTTTATTAATATTATATTTCTTATAAATTATAGCTTATACGATGGGGTGTCCCAAATAGCGTCGGGTAATCCCGTTGTAGTTTATATGATGGGGTAGCCTAAATAGCATCGGGTAAGCCTACTACAGCTTATAAGAAATATTGGTCTAGATAGATCTGGGTAATCCCATTACATCTTATACTATGGGAAGGCCTATATAGTGTCAAATAAGACCATTATATCTTATAATATGGGGTGTCCAAGATAGAAATGGGTAAGACTGTTACATATTATATAATGGGGCGACCTAGATCGTATTGCGTAAGCCTGTTACATATTATATAATGGGGCATCCCAGAAGGCATCAGGTGATCTCGTTATAGATCTCATGATGGGTGCACCCATATAGCGCTCCAATGTATTGGGTAAAGATTTAGATCTCATGATATATACATTGTTGGAATGGGGATTGAACCCAGTTCAGTAAGAGAATTTTTCCACTAATTTGGTCTTATGAGTGAACCATGACTACTAAGGTGCCATGGATTAAAGAAGAAGGGACTTTCTCCACTAATATGGTCTTTGTAAATTAATAAACTCTTTAGAAACCATAATTAATTATTTAAATAGATAATGCCTATGAAAAACCTAGGATAAACCTATGGTTTTATATATTAAAGAAGAAGGTTTCATGATTTAGACATCCTATAAGTGACTTTTCATGATTATATGGTTCCCCACTATGAGTAATGTTTCTAAAACTATGTTTTTGGTTTTTTTCAATTGATCGAACCCAAAGTAATCATGATAATGCTGAATGTAATGGATAATTTGATGATTTCCCTCCTAATAAACCAAATTATATGGGTGATTGAATAAAAAATATTATTGATATGCTAAAAAAACATTCTCAAAATATGAACCATATTGAACTTACAAACAAGAAAAGGAGGAAACAACGTTATGTGGAGTCCTTCATGTGGAAACATACACTATATTTTAGTGGTTCCAATGATAGACTATTTTCTAAGAAATGTATCAGTACCATTGGAAGGATATTTTCCCTTATTTAGTGCTCAGAAAAACAAAAATTCATTTTGGTTGTTTATCATTTGGAAGGTGAATCATATCAGTGGTGGAATCTAATTAAGAACATAATAGAACAAGTAGAAATTGAATCTACATAATGGTAATATTTTAAGGGCATATTTTTTAGTAAGTATTTCCCTTGTAATCTATAAAAAATATGGATAAGGAATTCCTTGAGCTTAAGAAAGAGGCTAATGAATCTTTTGGTACCTATAAATAAAAGTTTATGATAATTTCAAGGTATAATTCTAGTTCGATCATCATCTCGGAAAGAAAAATTGATTGATTCTTTTGTGGCCTAAAAATATGTCTTGAAAATTTAATGACTATAAGAGACTTTAGTAGCTATGAATAAGTCAATCGATGTTAACTAAAGGTATAAATGTAAATTTTATATTCCCATCATTACTATAGTATTGAAAAGAAAAGTAATATCGGGTCTTAGGAAAACATAAATGGTCGAAATAAAATCCAGGCATATGTATGCCAAAAATTTGGGAAGAAGCATCAAGGGAATTTCTTGAATTGAAATGGGAGGTATATTAAATGTGTAAATGCAGTTCATAAAGTTCATGAGTGTAAAAAATAATATTATTGTTCAATTTAATATAATGGAGGATAAGAGGATTATAACTAATTCACCCCCCACAATCTAGTGTTTCAAGTACAAGGAGTTTCGAAATTATGTGAATCAATTCCCCAATCCAAGGGCTAAGGTGGATGATAAGTGACAAAAACCTATAATGAAAAAGGAAATGGGAAATATTATGAAATTATAATGGATGAATTTAATCATGATAATTAGGGAAAACTTATCCTCCTTCAATGGGAATTTCATGTTTGATTTTGTTTGAATAAGCACTATGAAAATATTATCGTTCATCCTTTCGTAAAATATCATGTTATTATCTCCCTCTACATGGATTGTGGAGTAATAAAATCACATTTGATATTTTATCAATACAAGGATGAACCCAAGATTTCAATGGAAATATTTTTTTATAAGATAAGAGATTATTTCAGGAATAAAGGGTGAGTTATATTTTGGGATAAAATATGACTCTAGGTATGATTAAGTTAAGTATTATGGATACAATCGTGGGTTTAGGAGTTTAAGGTTGAGAATATGTTCATAGTTTTTCACACCCTTTTTAAGGTATTATGTTATGAAATCATATCAATATTAGGTATATTTTAATTGAAATTTATTTCAATGAAATCCATTGGTTTTATATGTAGTTATAAATTTATATGAGCACAAATTCCTTTAAAACTTATGGACACATGATTAAAGGTTGCTCTAAGATCTTATACTTTGGATTTCAAAGTTAGTTGGGATCAACACCTTTATAAATTTTAGATTTAATAGAATTATATATTTTACTTGAGAATTAATATGGCTTATTATAAATATATTTTATAGAATAAAGTGTAGAACTCCAACGTACTGGAAGGAAGTTAAGAAAAGAAAGCAACTGAGACCTGAGTAAGCTTATGATATGGAAGAAATGATTAGATCCATTCATAAATATAAAATAACATCAAAAATTTGATAGAAATATTATGATGATAATCATCATCATGTCCTAGAATTTGAATTTTATAAGAAGGTCATTCTATTATTTTCTCTATGGAAGAAAGAAGGGAAAAATAAGCCCAAAGTATATCGGTCCCATTAAAATACTTGATCATTTCAAGATAGTAGATTATAATTTTGGATATCCTAATGAACCTATGTCAGGTTCACGGTGTGTTCCATGTATCACTCATAAGAAATTATATAACTTATTCATCACATTTACTAAACTCAAAATTTATACCACTAGAGCATGATCTTTTTTAATAGGATCAACTGGTGGTGATTTTGGATCATACTAATAATTTTTTACAAAACAATACCACTCAACTGGTCAAAGTTTTGTGGAAAAAACACTAGTTTGAAGAAGATATGTGGGAAATTGAGTATATTATGAGGCTGAAGTGTCCTCATTTTTTTGTATCATAGTGATGAATTTCTAGGGAGAAATTCATTTTAAGGGGTGATGAATGTAACACAATGAGTTTTTTAGGAATTAATTTTTTTCAAACAAATTAAATTTATTTAATGGTTTATGTTATACATTAATCCATGTAAATAATAATCTACATGAAACACTAATTTTATCATGAGTCGCATGCAACATTGAGTTTGGTTTACATTACATGTAACACTGATCTTAGATTTATTTACACTCAATCCTAATTTTAAATGAAATATAACATATTATTAATAAATACTATTGAATATGATAGTTGTAACCTAGTCGTTGTATTGGTGGTTATGAGTAATACTAACTAAATTTTGAAAATTTGGTTTACATGTGTACATAAAATTAATTCTTTGGTTATAAATTAACTAGAAATGAATATAAAAATAATAGGAAATCTTTTTCTGAAAAACTATTTTTATGAACATAAGTGTGATTTACATAAATAAATTAAAAAATAACTTTAATTAATTGTATTAATTATATTTTTAAATTATATACATAATTTAATTTTTAAAATTTCTTCTTATGTATTTTCTAGATAAAAGATAATATTAAACACAATTTTACGCTTAAAAATATTATTTCTCAAAAAAACAGTTTTACTGCCTTTTAATGACGTATTTATTTTAAACATATTTTTTGAAACTTTTATAAATTATATTTTACAAAATAAACTTTATTTTTAAAATTTTAATTTCAAAATTATCTTAGGGTTAATTTTTTAAATATTTCATACAAGATTCATTTTTTATATGTAGTGAAAATACTAAATTTTATTTGAAAACTTCATTTTTATTCAAATTAATTACATATTTAGATTATATATTAAATTTTTTTAGAAGTAAAATTATATCACTTATACATATGTTAATACAATTTATTTAATTTAAACCAATTTCATATCAAAAATTGATATAAACCTTTGTAAACTTTTGAATATTTTCACTTTAAAAAAACCCACTTTCTTGTCTCATCTACAGGATTAATTTTAAATTAAATTGTGAAACATATGAGAATTTAAATCTGAAAAAATGTATTATATATTTTTAATAATAATAATTAATATTATATAATAATTTCAACCTAATTTTTTACCATATTGATTAGTGAAAAAACTTAAAATTAATTAATGTGATTAGCTTTAAAATGGGGTTTTTCGTATTACATGTTCTTGTATTAAAATTAATTTTACACACATAGATAATTTTTATTAAATTAATTGGAATTAATATTTATAATAAATATTTCTAAATTATCTAATAAATCAATTTTTAATTATAACCTTAATGGATAAAATACCTAGGTAAAGAAAAAGATACAAGTTACCATGGTAAAAACTATAAAGATAAAATAAAGTAAACTTAAAGATTAAATAATAACTTGATAAAAACTTATTTTGTGTGGTGTAGGTATATATAGAATAATTATTCCATCCCCTTCATTACACTTCTATTTCATAACCATGTGAGGTAAGTGAGACCTCCCAATAGTGAATACTTTATGGTATTTACAAGAATGTCACTCCTCTTCCATCATAAAAGGGAATTAACTCTACCCAATTCTTCACACCTCTAAAGAAATTTTGATCAACAAACCCCTAAAGAAATAACTTCAAAAATTCCATTATCTCATCTTTTAATCCTTAATTTGGGAAAAAATCCAACCAAGGAAGGCCTTTTGTGAAAACCAAAAGGAGATACCGGAATAGGAGGTAACGTTCATTAACGAATGCTTTTTTATTTCTTCCTCAAACCCCTTAAATTATTTTTATATAATAATTATATAATAAAATTGGTATATTATATATAATTATATTTTTTATGTTAATTTTACTACCTAAAACCACACAAACTTACATCAAATGGGTTACAAAATCATTGTTTGTGTGTACGGCGGACTACTGCCTCACAAACCGATGTCATTCATTTTTCCATTACCACCTTTAAAGGTTAGAAATAATGATGTAAATACTATTTATATATGATATATATTATATTTATGATTTTATTTTTCTTATCTAATTATTATATAACACAAAACTTCATGATTTACATTTTGTGGGAATACGATAACATTATTTGTGTGTATAGCGGACTACCGTCTCGCGAAGCGATGTGATTAATTCACACTTTACATAACATGTATTAAGGATGAGTTTATTAAAAATATGTTATATATTTGAAATAATAGTGATATTTTAATTATATATATATATATCATTTATATTCTTTATTTCAATACGATAAGAAAATGGAAATAGTGTTCCTGCGTATGTACAACTAACCATCTCTATGAACGGTGTATTTCATTTCCTATCAATAAATTTTATGGGTTACTATAAATAAATATATAATGAATTTATATTATATTTATATCATGGTTTACATTTTTGAAATTATTAAATCATGATCAAAGTAAGCGGACCAAAAATAATAAGTCAAAACTTATACGAAAAACAAAGCGGTTATTACCTAGAACATGACTTTAACATGGGATTATTAATAAACAGGTAATATAAAGTCATAATAAAATCATATATGGTAGGATATATATATATTTATATATATATATATGGTTATTTTATTTATGTATAATAAACTTATATTTATTATAAAGTATTTGTTAATGTGTACGAAGGAAGTAAATACTTAAGGTAAGAGATTTTCATCTCAGTTTTTATATTTGTGAGACACATGCTATATTCACCCCCTATTTCTTCTATGTGGTGTATATACTTCCCATTAATTTATTTTATTATTCTTTTCCTAAAATTTATTTTTATCTAAATATCCATTTTAGTATCTCACTTTCAGGGGGTTTATGGTTTAAAAGATACCAAATCGGTAAAGGATTTTTGTCTCAATTTGCCTTCTTTGAGATGTATGTTATGACATGATTTTATATTCTATCATGAGGTGTATATACGTACCCTTTTACTTTTAATATCATTAATTTATCTATAATAATTATATTTTAAGTACTATTTTATATTATTCCTTTATGGGGCATATGATTTAGGGTTACCAAAGTGGTAATGACTTTACGTTAACAATCTAATCATTTATTGGTATTGTTTATAATTATGCTTCCAATGATAAAATATTATGATCTATCTCTCAAGATTTATCTTGAATTTTTTCCCTCTAATTTTTTATGATATCTCCATATAATGATACCATTTTTTCACTCTTTGGAACTTATGATAATTAATAAAAAAAATTTAAAAAAATATAACTTTATTTCTATCTTCATCAGAAATCTGTTTTCTTTCATAAACATGTTTTCTATAAATGTTTTATAAATTGTTTTTAAATTGTATTTTAATCTAATTTTAAAGTAAAGGGATTTTAAAATTTTATTATTAATTAAAATTTGTTTTAACTTATTTTCAAATATTCTTTTATATGTTTTTAAGGTTATTTTTAAAGAAAATTTTTTTCAAAATGTTTTATGTTCTAAAAAGAGTTTTTCAAAGAGGAAATGATATTTTCCTCATAAAATGTTATAAATGATCCTTTAAAAATTATTTTCCATCTAAGATGACATATTTTGGTGTTACTTATGCCTTACAGAGGATATGATCCAAGGATACCATTCATATTATTTCTCCAAATGGTTTATGTTTTGATGGTATGATGTTTATGAAACCCATTTATTTTCTATAGGTTGATCATGTTTCATATAGATTGATTTGGAACTCATTTCTTTTACATGGGTTAATCAGATTAGGAAATAATAATGATTGTGTTTATGAGTTTTTATGATTATATTCAAGATCTTTTTACTTTATTCATGTTTTGGTTATTAGATATTAAATCTTATATGATGGAGTAGCCTAGATAGCACTGGTTAATCCCTTTAAAACTTATATGATGGGGTGGCCCAGATAGCGTCGGGTAATCCCATTATATCTTATATAATGGGTCATCCCAGATGGTGTTGGGTAATCCCATTACAGCTTATATTATGAGGTGGACTAGATAACACCGAGTAATACCAGTACATCTTATGTGATGGGGCAGCCCAGATATCACCGGATAAGACCATTATAGCTTATATGATGGGGAATCCCAAATAGAAGAAGTTCAACCTATTATATCTTATATTATGTGGCATCCTAGATAGCACCAGGTGATCCCATTATATATTATATGATGATTATTCCCATATAACACTCCAATTATTTGGTTAATGATTTATATCTCATGATATAGACATGGCTAGAATGGGGAATGAACCTGATTCAGTAAGGGACTTTATCCACTAAGATGTTCTTGGGAGTGAACCTTGACTACTAAGATCATTTTTGGTGTGAAACCATTCCACTAAGATAGCCTTAGTAGTGATCCTTTACTATAATGGAAATAATTTTATATGTTCATGTGTTTTCTGTAATTCCATGTCTTATACCTATGTTACGATCACATGTATTATGCTCTTTGATTACTTTATGATTCATGTCTTATGACTGCCAATATTTATGTCATGAATCAAGATTATGATCTTTGGTATACGGGGTATGATCTTCTAATGTTATTCTCATGTTCTTATACACTTATCTTCATATTATGATTATATATCTACTTTATTTACCCGTACTAAGAATCTAATATAACCCTTTTTTATATTTCCTTTCCCAAGGTTATGAAGAAAGGTTTTAAGTAGGAGTACTAAAAGGGTAGATCTTTGTGGGAAACATTGAATACTATTCACCAAACTATAATATTTTATTCCAAGTTTCCAAATGCACTAAATTATTACGGCCCTCAGGCATATGTTTATGTGATGTAATGAATATTCATCTAAAAATATGTAACATCCATTTATGTTAATCTTTGGTTTCTATAGATATTCTTCAAATGTAAAATATTTTGTTTTATTAAAATATTTGAAGTTAATAAACATGAAATATCATTATTATCATTCTATGATGCAATAGATTCTAGAAATTTTATTATGTGGACTACTTCTCATCTATGATAGAATGAAAATAAAGAAGGTGTGTTATTTTTTTCAATTATATTTATAACAAAGTGGTGGATCTGAATTCATTGAATAGTTTGGAGAATAGTTCACTATCTATTTTTGATATCATGGTGAATTTAATGGTCCATTTTTTGTGAGAAATATATCTTTTTGGTTCTGTATATATATGTTGGATATATCCTTTCGAAATGTATATGATGATTTTGAAGACATATGTTAATAATATATATCAAATAAAAGACTTCATTATTGAGAAGTATATTTCTAAGGAGGTTATAGAGTTTTATACAAACTATTTTTTTGAACTATAGCTCATCACTTTTTCTATATATTTCCATAAACAAGTCATTTTTAGTTGAAAGGGGATCTTTGGCTTGAAATTAAAACCATTGAAAAGTGAAAAAATAAATAGGATTCATTTATACTTCTTGAATAAAATAATTGATGCCCAAAAATATATAACATTACATATTAATGTATTAAAACACCATTATACAAAGAATAATGATATATATAAATTTAAATTTCATAACAATACTTTTTCTATTATTTAAAGAGTCTATACAAGGTATATCAAATACATAAAAAACATTAATATGGTTAGCAGGTGGGACATGTTTAAATTTAATAGCATGGTACTGGTGTTAAATTAATGGCTATAAATTTTATACCAACAATCATTAAAATATAATTTTTGTTCAAAATATTATTGTATTGTTGTTCACATTATCAATTCATTTTTCAATTAAAAAATAAAAAAACTAATCTCTCCATTAAGTGAGAATTGTGGAGTTATTGAAGAAATGTGGTAGATTGATTACCTTAAATTTCAAGTTCCCATGTTTAACTACAAATGGATTATCGATAAAAAAATTCAAACATGCCTAATTTGGTATGAAACTAGTAAATATGAATATATTAGAAAACACATATGATCTTATTATCCTAGTAACACATAGAAAACAAATTTTATATGATCTTGATCCTTAAAATGTATAGTTTTCTATCTTATTGAATGGAAAAAATAGTATTTTGGTGATGAAAAACTTAACGATTATGATTATTTGTGTGGGACCCCTACTCAAATAGAAATATTATCCAATAATATTAATTACCATGTCATAGCCAATGTTTTAACCATATTGAAAAATCAAAAGGAAGAAATATGGTAAAACAATTCTTTAGTAATGTTTGAATATTACTAGTAATATATATTTATTTCTCATTTACCTTTATAAAATCCATAAAATAATAAACATATTATTTTTAATTTTTTAACTTAGGACACATATTTTAATAAATATTCTAAATTATTTATTTAAATTATTTTAGTAATATTTGTATCATTTTCCAATTATTAAACATTATATGTAACTGTTGGATTTGTATAATTTTTTACCAAAGATTTATTTTCTTCTTTCAATGTCATTTTATGTTTTAAAAATAGTGTTAGTATTTTTTACCAATGTTAATTAATAAAAATAATATAAATATCTTTTTCATTTATTTTGGTTTAGTTTTTTTTTGTATCATTTTCCAATTGTTATAAAAAATTATAAATAAAAATTGTAATTATATAATATTTTTTAGTTTTCTTTTCTTCTATATATTTCACTACTGGAAATTAGATCTTTCCCAACGCTTCTATACCAACGGTTTGAAAAAACCGTTGGTATAGGTCCCCTTTCCCAACGGTTTGGCCAAACCGTTGGGAAAGGCCCCCAAATTAGCCACTTATCCCAACGGTTTGGCCAAACCGTAGGGAAAGGTAGACCTATCCCAACGGTTTGGACAAACCGTTGGGAAAGGCCCCCCAAATTGGCCACTTTTCCCAACGGTTTGGCCAAACCGTTGGGAAAGGTCCCTAAAAATTACACTTTTCCCAACGGTTTGGCCAAATCGTTGGGAAAGGTAGACCTATCCCAATGGTTTGGCCAAACCGTTGGGAAAGGTCCCTAAAAATGCCACTTTTCCCAACGGTTTGGCCAAATCGTTGGGATAGGTCTACCTTTCCCAACGGTTTGGCCAAACCATTGGGAAAAGTAGGCCAAAAACTCAACATACTTCCCAGAATCAAAATCACAACCAATACCTATACCAACGGTTGTTAAAACCATTGGTATAGGTCTATACCAACGGTTTTAACAACCGTTGGTATAGGTACTTCCATTTTTTATCAGACCTTCGTACCCAGAACATTATATAAATCAAAATTTAAAATATTTATGAGAATACATATATATATTTATGTAATTATGATCACAAAAGTCATTTTAGGTTAGTGGTTGAGTCGTTCAATTATAAACGAGGGATCCTGGGATCAAATCCCAGCGGATGTTTTATTTTTGGAATTTATATACCAACGGTTCCATTACCATTGGTATAGATTTCATATTACCTATACCAACGGTTTCCAAAACCGTTGGTATAGACCTATCCCAACGGCTTACTTGGCTACGGTTCTCCAAACCGTTGGTATAGGCTATACCAACGGTTTGGAGGCCTATACCAATGGTTCCAAACCATTGGTAAAGGTTAGTTTTCCAGTAGTGTTTCATATGATGTCACATAAATTTGTCAATATTTTTTAAAAATTATTGTTAACTAATCTATCATATATGATAAAAGGGGTTTGGTTTGTATTGTACTGTCTTGGTTGTATCATTTAAAAATTCTTAATCAAATTTATATATAACAGTTGGATTTGTATAATCATTTACTTAAGATTTTCTTTCTTCATTCTATATCATTTCATCTCTCAATAATGTTTTTGGATTTTTTTATCATTTTAGTTAAGTAATTTAACATATACTAATAAAAAATTAGTTTTTTTTTCATTTTTATAGGATCATTTTTTAATTTTTATTTAATTTTACATATAATAGTTAGATTTTAATATTGTTTTACTAATTATTTTTTAATTTTATTTATAGTATAATGTAAAAAAATAGCAAAGTCACATGGATATTATAGAGAGGATCATACAAATACTTCTAGTAAGGATCATCAATATCCTTAAAAACATGATCGTTCTACTTCTATATGAGTAGAGAATCCATTAGGGGTTATTAAATGTGGTAGAACATATTTACCAAGAATATCACATGCCCATATCTAGGACCATAAAATATATATTGAGTTTGATAATAGTTATAATCCTAGGGTTCAAAATTCAGATCAATATAACATTTTTTTCCAGAAGAATATTGTAAAAACTTAATCATTTTAATTTATTATTGGAGAAGTTTCAATAAAGTGACACTATCTCAGTTATGGGAGATAATTTTTGTAAGATAGTTTATAATTGTTTTAATTACCATGATATGTTTTTAATAATAGATTTTTTTCTCCCATCTTATAAAATGACATGTGATATACCAGACACTGAAGATTCTAGGAATAATTGTTTATCTTTGGATTCTAGGATACAAAATGATTTTAAATCAACCCTTACATCAGATTTCACTTTTGGTGCAAGAAAAAATAAAAAACAATTTGATATATATATATATATCCTTTTTTAGATAAATATATATTGAATAAATTTGTTGAATTTAGATAATTTGATGCATTTTTTGTTAGTGAAATATCATATATTGGAATTCATTTATAATAATTATCATACTAATGACTTTTTTATCATTAATTAACAATAACTGAGGAGATATCATCAGGAGATGTAATAAAAAATATCCTCATATTTTATATCTTGAATGGTATATGTTATTATAAGAAGAATTAATGGTAAAAAAATTAAAAAAAATTGAGAGTTGAGTCATTAGGATCCACAAGATTTAACCTCCTTCTCTGCCCTAGCTAAACATGAAAAATTGAAGAGGGACTAAATGATCAAAAAAGGAACACATCATACAGAATATTTAAGGACTATAGGTAAGAGAATTTTAATTAATTATTTAAGTTGTTTAATTTATTTAAACTCTTAATATATTGTGATTCACTAATAAATTTTTCAATTATACTAGATAAAAATCCCTAAAGGAGTATATCACATTGGGGATTTGTAATCTTATGGTTAGGAATGATATTTTTTCTACATTATTGGTAAATCCCAATCACCTTGGTCACATATGAGGATATGACTTAGGTGTATCAGATAAAAATGTGTTTTCTCATCCTAGAGTATCTTCAAAAGAGGATGTATATAAAGGTAAAATATAATCTTTAAAAGATGTAGATCAGGAGATGGGTGATATAGAAGTCTGATTATGTGACTATTTCATTCACATAATGTAAAGAAAATATTTCATTTCAATACATTTCTAATTCCTTTTAGGTTTAGAGTTTTAGAGAATTAGGAAAACACATTAACTAAAAAAAACCCAAATTATTTATATCAATTAGACATTTTTAACATTATATAAGAAAAAAATTGATCCATAACGAGTCTTAAATATCTCCCATAAATCCTCTATATATAATCATAATCCTTTTACACATATTATTGAATAATTTTAAACATAAATATCCATTAATACAAAACAATGATCAGGAGGCCTAGTATATCTAGAAGACTAGGTTCATATAACATCAAAAGAAAACTGAAACATAAAATCCTTATTTTATTCTCTATAATGAGCTCCTAAATTAGTTAGAGTTGTTAAAACTTAATTGGAAAACCTGGGGAATACATAAAAGAAAGGGGTGAACTATGAGTAAGGGAATAAACATGACAAGGAAACATAAAATATGATTCAAAGGTATAACATGATATCATAAAATATAATTCTCATGAGTAATCACATGGGATAATAACCTAAAAACATTTTATCATAATATCAAGGTAATATTGAAAATTTGGAAGCAACATATAATATGACATAAACATCTGTGAAGGATAATTTCTTGGATAATATTACATGGTGAACAAAGTCCCAAAATAGATTACGTTTACTCCCTAAACCCATACATAACATCTCATGAGAAATAATAATTACCCAATTAATTGGGGTGGTATCTAGGTGTACTCATCATAATATATAAATTCTTATGTGTTTTGGAAAAGGAAATAAATATTAATTCATAAATATAAAAATTACCCATGGAAAGAAATGTGTTGCATTTGAGAAAAAAACTTTTGACATGTGTTATATCTTCAAATAAAGGGAAAATATGATAGGTATATATGCGAGATATATATATATATATAATTTTAAATCATTAGATAACATTAAAGAGAGAAAAGTGAGTTAGAGATAAAATGGTCATAACCTAAAGAAAAGGATGGTTTGGGGAGATCCCTTACTACAAGACTGACTTGCCATGTTTATTTTTGATCATACTGAATAATAAAATTATGTTAACTATTTACTTTATTATGAAAAAAATTCAATTTTATTATTCCTTCAATTTTATTTATTTTCATTTAATATTCAATTACTTAATAATTTAGGTTTGTATTGGATGTTTTGGTGATATTTGGATCATATGTCCCAAATCATATTCGTAAATTAACTAATGTCTAAGAAATTATTAATTTATCATATACAAAATAATAATAATCAAATAATTATAATTTTTATACATAAATTATAATTTTAAAACCATCTATGAATGATGGTTTTAAAAAATGAATTATCTTTCAATCATAGAGACAGTAGGTCGTATGTACGCATGAGTAATGTATCCATTCTTAAATGATTATGATCAAAAGAAGGTAAGTATTATTTTATATTTCCAAAAATATAATTATATCAAATATATCATATTATTTCTTTAAATATACTTATATATTATATCCATGTTATGTGGTAATCAAAAAATAATCACATTGTTTTGTGGAGGTGGTAATCCACACGTAAGCACAAATGACATTATCATATTTTAATGAATGGAAAGGTTAGAAAATATATTATATATTAATTTTACATAATGATAAATATTTAATGAATATTATATATATTCATTTAATCTATCATTATAAGGAATTTATGGAAAATAAATTACATCGATTCTTGTGGTGGTTTTCTGACTTACACGTGTATGATGGTTTCATTTCCCATTTGATGGAAGAGGAGATGTATGTAGATTATTACATTAAAAAAATAAAATCTCATTATATAAGTGATAAAAATTATATTATATCAGCATGGTTGAATAATTTTTAAGGAGGTGGAATAAGAAATATAACAAAACACTCGGTTGAGAACGATACCACTTCTTCAGACAACCTCTTTAAGTTTTCCCCAAAATCCATCCAAGGAGGGTTTTATAATCAAAAAATGAATCTAGTAAGTTTTAATGGAAGTAATTAATGTAATTGGATAGTTATTTGTTGAATCAAAACTATTTTTAAGTGTGAATAAAAGAGTATAGGAGGTGACCTTGTATAATTGAGGAGTGGTATTTTTGTAAATACCCAAAACTATTTAATAATGGGAAGTATCTCTCTCAAGTCAAGTTCCAAAAAAATTGATACATTATGTAGTTTTGGGAATAAAATTTCAATACAACCTCCTCCGCCAAAAATAAACATGTTTTAAATATGGCATTCCCTTTACCTTTATGGTTACTCACTTTTACTATTTCAATTTTCACTATGGTAACTAGATTTTTACAGAAGTAATTTATCATTTAAGACTAAAAAATAAAATGAGCCTCATTATAAAGTTTTATCCACAAATTTTAAATATTAAATCCAAATTATAAAAAAAACTATTTTTATAGAAAATTAATTTTAAAACAAGGGCATGTATTGTGCAAAACCTCATTTTAACCCTAGCATGGTAATTAATTTTACAATTTTTACTATTCATTATAATAGAAAATTAAGTTATATTATTAAAAAATATTAATTATAATTATTTAAAATGTAGAATCCATTTTATCAAATTAAATTAATTTATTTTTAATAATTTAATTTAAAATAAATCCTGTAAAATGTGATGAAAATTGGTTGTTCGGGAAATTCATTTTTCAAGCAATAGATGGTCTCATATTAACTCTATGACTCGATATAATAATTATATAAAATTAAATTCATATAAATAGATATATAATATATATATTTCATTAAAATATTTCCTTATTAGGGGTCATTTTAATTAATTAAAATTAATAAACTTTATGTACTTGAAAATAGATTATAGAAAACTGTGTTATTGAGAATAAAAATAAACTTACAACAAAATTATAAAAATTAATAATTAAAATGAAATTAATTATATTATTCTAAATAAAATGGTTCAAATTTCACATTAATTCAAAATCAAAAACAATTGGGACTTTTAAACTACTTTATTTAATGAAAATAAATGAAAGTATTGAAAATCATTAATTTTCACTATTCACTAAGAAATAATTCATTTTAAAAAAATCCAAATTTTAACCTTAAGTTAATTTTAATATTATGATTTAAAAATAATGTTCATTTTATAAAACAAAATTTCTAACATTTCAATAAATTAATCATAATATTCACTCACAAAAAGTAATAAAAATCATTTTTGAAGAAAATTTATTTTTTTATGAATAAAATGTCTTCATTAAAAGTTGAGTACTTATTTCCTAGGAATTTATCAATACAATTATATTTATTATAACCTTTATATATATTTCATAAAGTATGTAATACTATTTATACACACCAATATAATGGCTAGGTTATAATGGTCAAATTTAAATAATCATGGTTTGTTTTGGCTTGATATTGTGTATTTTATACTCTATCAAATATAGATTTCTTTTTAAAAACTCAGGGTGTTACATTATTCCCCCTTAAGAAGTTTCACCTTGGAAATTTTTTTTACATACTAAGGTGAAACTAGTGATGGTACTTCTACTTTATGGCTTCCTCCAGATCCTTGGTTGCCTCTTCGAATTTATGGTTCCTACATAGTACTTTGACCAGGTGATTTGTCTTGTTTCATAGGACTTTATATCTATGTTCAAAGATCCTCACTGGCTACACCTAATAAGAGAGATCATTTTCTAGCTATACTACCTCTGAATTTAGTACATTTTAGTTATCTAGAGTATACTTCCTCAAGAGTGATACATGGAATATGTCATTTACTTGAGAAATGGTTGGTGGGAATACTAGTTGATAAGACAAAAACTCTAATCAGATCAAGAATCTCAAAGGGGATTATGTACCTAGGGATTAGTTTTCCCTTCTTCCCAAATCTCATGAATCTCCTCCATAGAGATATGTGGATAAAAACTTTATCCCTAACCTCAAACTCTAGGTCTTTTTGATAATTATCAATATAGATATTTTGTTGACTTTGAGTAGTCTTGATGTGTTTCTAAATGGTCATAACCTTTTCTACCATTTCCTATTCCATTTCAAGTCCCAACATTTTTTTTCACCAACTTCATCCCAAAACATAAGTTTTATACATATATTTTCATAAAGGTCTTAATAAGTATCCATTTGGATTCTTGAGTGAAAGGTATTATTATATGAGAACTAGACCAGAGTAATATGTTTATCTCATCCTCCTTTAAAGTCCATCAGACAAGATCTCAACATGTCTTCCAATGTCTAAATATTTTTCACAAATTATCTATTAGTTTGAGGTGATAAAACATAATAAAGTTCAACTCAGTATTTATATCATGACAGAGTATCTTCTAGAACTTGATGGAAAATATCATATCTCAGTCATATACAATCTATATTGGTGTTACATGTAGCCTCACAACCTATTTTATGTATATACTTTCAAGTTGATCAAGTGAGAATTCCTATCAATTTATAATGAAGTAAGTAATATTTGTAAGATGATCCACCATAACCCATATGGAATTACTTTCTAGTAATTTATTTAGAATACCATTGAAAAAAATCATGGTGATGTTTCATCATTTCTACGAAGTTATGGTTAATGGTTGCATTATACCCGTAAAATTTTACCTTTTGGAATTCATTTGTTGTCATACCAGACACCTTGATGTAAAATTTATGGTCTCCTTCTTCATATTTTCCCACCAATAGTGCTCTTGTAGATCTCGATAAATCTTCATGCTCCCTGGGTGGATGGATAAGGTCAAGCTATATGCATCATTAAACAACTCTTTATTTATCTGAGGATTTTATGGTACACGTAGTCATGACACAAATCTTATAACTCTTTCTTCATAAATTTTTAACTCTGAGGATATCCTTTTTCTTATATATTCCACCTTTTTCTAAATTAATGTATCATCTATTTAAATGTACTTTGACTTTTATAAAAGGGGTGGTTGAGAAATCATTTAATAAAGTAATGATGATGTTCATTCCTTTACAATTCTCATGTTCATCCTTTACAATTCTAATAATATTGGATACTTTTCAATTCTCATCATTGATAAGATTGTCAAATCCGTTCTACTTAAAGTATATGATACTTTGTTTACTTTCCCATGATATAAGTAGATTTTTTAGTCATAGTCCTTTATCATATCTAATAATATTAACTGGAACGTATTAAACTATTTCTATGTGAATATATATTTTAGGATTTTAAGATACATATATATTTCACACTACTCCCCAAATAGATAATTTTTCTAAATTTTTAATGCAAATATCACTATTTCTAACTCTAGATCATTTGTTGGAAATTCTATCTCATGAAATTTCAACTTCCATGATGTGTAGGATATCACTTTTTCATTTTTCATTATTATACATCCCAATCCCTTCTTTGAAGCTTTGCTATATACCACAAATAGTTCACCACTTGAGGGAATTTTGAGGAATGGTTTAATGATAATCATCTTTTCAACTCCTTAAAACTCTTTTAGAATTCACTAGTCTAGAAAAAATCTACTCTCTTCCAAGTTAGATTGGTTAGTGGGTTTTAAAATAACAATAGTTTTATCACAAATCAACGGAAATACCCAACTGGTCCAACTAAACTATGGATCTCTATTACAGATACTAGTCTAGGATAGTCCTCAATTTCCTTTATCTAAAAAGGTTCAATAGATATCTATTTACTGATGATAATATTCCCCAAGAATGATACTTTATTCATCTAAATCTCAATTTATTTTACTTTGAATATTGTTTATCTTTTTACAAATCCTTTAGCATAGTATTAAAATTATCCTCATGCTCTTCCTTACTTTTTGAGTATATCATAATATCATCTATAAAGACTACAAAAAAATTGACATAATCTCAAAAGACTCTATTCATTAAGTCCATAAATATTTATGGAGCATTAGTGAGACCAAATGGCATCACTTTGAACTCATATTTTCAATACTTTATTTGAAAGTAAGTTTTAGAAATATCATCCTTATTTAACCTTAATTAGTGGTATCCCAACCGAAGGTCCAACTTAGAGAAATATTGAGCCACATATAGTTGATCAAACAATTCATCTATCTACAATAAAGAAAGAAATTTCTTTATCATGATTTTTTTAGTTCTAAATAATCAATGTAGAGGTACATTAACAAATCCTTCTTCATAAGGAAGAAGATTAGACCACCAAACAGTGATGCAATTGGATGTATAAAACCCTTTTCCATATTTTCTTAGAACTGATTTTTCAGCTACTAAAACTCAAAGGTGTCCATTATTTAAGGGGTATTTGATATGGGTAGAGATATAGGTATAATTTTGATTGATAACTCAACCCCTCATTTCGGAGGAAGTTTAGGAAACTCTTTAGGTAATACATAAATATAATCCCTCACAATGGTCATGTATTCAAGCACTATTCTCTCATTTGTATAAATTATTTGGGCTAGATATTCTTTCTCAGGAGGAAATAATATACACACTTGAACAGATCATTCTAGGGGATATTCAACCTCCTTCTTACACTTGAGTAAAATTGAAGGATGGCTTGGGAAATTCATAGTGATCTCCCTCCCCTGAAAGTTGATGTTAAATTTATATAAGGATAACCGATTCATTCCAAATATATAATCAAACTCCACTAAAGGTATTATGAAGAGATTTTATGGAAGATTAATTCTAGAAAAATTAACTAGGGAGGATCTATATACATGGGATGAAATAATTGTTTTGGTTGATATTCTCATAGATAGTTCAACCCCCATGTTTTGAGGTGGTGTTTAAATTTTCCTAATAAACTTTCAAGATGCCAAATAATGCATATAACCATAATAAAATATTATTTTCACTATTATTTAATGAATAAATAGTGTACTTAACATAATCTCATTATCGGGATCCATATCAGTAGTAGTGATAGCATATTCCATTCCTTTTTCTATAAGCCTTGGAGGTTGTTTTTGTTGATTATCACCAACAACCCTTGGTTTGGATAATTAGTTTGAATAATGCTCATGTTCCTTTCATTTTAAATGCTACATTGTGGGTTGAGTGTTTATTTAAACCTTATTTTCTTCTTCCACATTGTTGGGGTTCTTTATTTCCCTTCAACACTGATTATCTTGATGCCCTTCTTTTCCACAATTGAAACATATTCCATTTCAAATGATACAGTTTCTAGGGTGATTCTTCCTACACATTTTTCATGTGTGATATTGGGTTTTTTTTCCTCCATGATATTTAACTATTGATCCTCCAAAATAAAAATCATTTTTTTCCTTTTTTGTATCTAGTCCCATGATACCACTAAGAGTCATCAATCTCTATTTCAACTTTGAGGACACAAAGTAAAATATATCCATATCTTTAAAATTTCTTAATCAATAATGATTTTTATATATTCATCTTTAAACCACTAAATAAATGGTACACCTTACTTTTGGTGTTGATGACAAAGCCAAAGGCATACCATGAAAGCCTTGTGAAGTTTCCTCATAAATCCTGAGAGATTCATCTTCCTTTTTCTTCAATCTAAGTAACTCCCTCTCCATTTTAAGATGAAGATTTCAAGGAGAATATTTATTGAAAAATATTTTATTAAAGTATTAATATTCCATGGAATCAATATCCTATTTGAACTTTGTGTTCTTTATTAGTGTCCACCACTAATCAGCTTCTCCTTCAATGTGATAAATATCCCACACAACTTTCCCTTGATCTGTGCTTTGGAGGAAAAATAATATCTTATCAATGGAATTAATAAATTATTTTGTGATGAGGTGATCAAAATATCCACTAAAGGTTGGTGGCCTTTGTTATATAAATTACTCAATTGTAACTTTCTCTTTCTTAGGTGGAGGAGTGTGTTCTACATGATTCAAGTTATTATTCATAGCTTGATCTAATTGATATAGTTATTCCATAAGGTTATAATATCTTTCTATCATAAGGTTAGGCATATCATTAGGGTAATAATCACATTTCCAATCACATTGGTTTTTGGCATGGTTTCTCCTATTTCCCACCATTAACTAAATGAATAAAAAACAAGATGAGAATAAATTAACATACAAAAGGGGATATTATAAACTTATAAGGACTAAATTATAAATGATAATTATATCCTAACTTTTTAATCTCTATGTTTAAATCTAGGTTATCCATGGTGATGTTTCCTATTAGGTTTTCTAACCTAAAAATATGTTTAAGTCCTTCATAATGGTTCATAAAGAGTTTTTGAATTTCCAAAACATATCCCCCAGGAGTGTCAAACCATGTGTGCAGAAGTCCCCTTGTCTTTCAATATGTGATGATAAATTCCATCTAAATTTTACCTTTTCCTATTTATTTACCCTAGGTATAATTTTTCCAGATCCATATCCACTTTTAGTATCCCTAGAGGAATGTAATTACTTAGAAACCACTCACTTTATCCTTCACTAAAATTCAAAGATATTATCCTATAATTTAAATTATCCCTAGGGTTCTCACTAAATTATTCTATACCTAATCTCCAAAAATAATTATACCAACCTATGATACCAACTATAGAGAACCAATACATTTACACATATTATTTCATGATTTTAAACATAAATTTTCATTAATAAAAAATAGGGATCATGAGGCCTAGTGTCTTTCAAAGATTGGGTTCATAATACATCGAAAGGAAGATAAAAATTAAAAAATTTATTTTATTATCTATAATGAGCTTCTAAATCCATTTTATCTCCTAAAATTTTATAGGATAACCTAGGGAATACATAAAAGAAATAGGGGTGCTAAAAATCCTAGTATGGGAATAAACATGATAAGGAAACATAACATGTGAGTTAAAGGTATAACATGATATCAAAAAATAGAAATATAATGAGTAATCACATGGGTGAATAAAATAAATAACATGGTATCATTATATATTATAAGCATATGAAATGTGGAAGCAATATATATCTTGATATAAATATGAGTTGATCATAACTACCTAGACAATATCACATGGTATAAAAAGACCCATAATGGATTAGGTTTACTCCATAATATTATACATAACATATCATAAGATAAAATATTTACCCAATTCATAGTATCACTATATGGGAGAACCCATAATAACATGTACATTCTTATGTGTGCCACAAAAGGAAATCAATCTTAAGGAATAAACATAATAATTACCCATGGGAAGAAATGGGTTAAACTTGTGAAAATAAATTATGTCATGTATTACCCCACCAAAGGAATGGATAATAAACTTTTTTTATATGTGAGGGAGATATGTATAAAATATTTAGAAGAATTATATAAAATTAAATAGATAGAAAGTGAGTTATAGAGAGTGTGGTCCTAACCTGAAGAAAAAAAATGGTTTGGAGAGATCCCTTACCTTGAGACTGACTTGTCACGTGCATTATTTATCTTCATAAACAATAAAATTATGTTAATTATTTAATTTATTTAGAAAAAATTTCAATTTTAATATTCCTTTTATTTTTTTTATTATCATTTTATATGTAATTACTTAATCATTTAAGTTTGTATGGTATATTTTGATGATATTTTTCTTATATGTACAGAATCACTTTGGTAAGTTGACTAGTGTCAAATAGAATATTATTTAATCATATATATAATAATAATAATGAAATAATTATAATTTTTATACATAAATTGTACATTTAAAACTAGTCATGAATAATGGTTATGAAAAATGAACAATGTTATAATCATGGAGACGGTAGGAAATACATATGCAAAAGAAACAATTCCATATTTCAAAGATCATGATGTAAATAATTTTAGTGTTATTTTACCTTTACATAATTATAATTATATAATATATATCATATTATTCCTTTAAATACACTTATATATACCATCCATGTGATGAAGTAATGAAAACCGAATCACATCACTTAATGGAGGTGGTAATCTACATGTGCACATGAATGACGTTATCATCCTTTAATGAATTTAAAGGTAAGAAAATATATGTTATATTAATTTTATATAATTATAAATATGTCATGAATATCATATATATACATTAAATCCATAATAATAAATATTCATGAGTATAAATGATGGAAAATAAATTACATCGGTTTGAGAGGCGGTAGTCTGCCTTACATGCAAATGATTGTTTCATTTCCCTTTTTATAGAAGTGGATATGGATGTGGGTTATTCCATTAACATAATAAAAACTCAATTAATGTGAGATACTGATGAAATTATATCATTATAATTGGAGAATATTTGAAGGAGGTGGAATAAGAAATAAAAAAATCTCTGTTAATAATGATGTCTCTTCTTCAGACAACCTCTTTAGGTTTACAACAAAATACTTACAAAGAGATATTTATAATAAAAAAAATTAATTTATTAAATTTTAATGGAATTATGGTTGGTACTTGGGAAGTTAATGGATGAACAAAATTTATTTTGAAGTGTGAATAAAAGTGGGGAGGAGGTTTCATTTTATAAGTGAAAATGAGTGTAATTTTTTGTAAATACCCAAAACTATTCAATAATGGGAAGTAACTCTCATGATAAGTGCCTCCAAAATTGATAAATGGTAAAGTGGAGATAATTTTTACTCTAATTCACAGATCAAGAGAGTTTTGTACTGGAAATTTATCACATTAAAAAAGAATTCGATCAGTGGTGGACACTAATCAAGAACATAATAGAGTTAATTCACTATTCTGTAGTGAGAGTATTATACGATATACTAAAGTTTTAAGGAATTTTTCACATTAAAGACTTTAATTTAACTATATCTTTCTTAGGATGAGGAATTACTTCTTCTTGATTCAAGTTATTATTTATAACTTGATCTAGTTGAGCGATAATTTCCTTGAAGTTCTCATCTCCAGGTCCCATAAGGTTAAGCATGTCTTTGGGTTAATAATCACATTTTCTATCACATTAGTTGTTTGCATGGTTTCTTAAATTTCCTATTATTAACTAAAATAATAAAGAAATAATATGATAACAAATTAATATACAAAATTGAAACTTATAAACATAGAAGTAATAACTGACAAATGATAAATATATTGACCACATTGTCATGAAATGCCAAATTGATTATTTTTTTAAGGTTGATTTATAGTATAGGTTATAACCTAGTTCATCTCTCAAGGAGCATTTATAGGTTTATAGTATGTGTTTTTAATAAAAATTACTAAAAGGGGGTGGTTTAGAAAACATTTTTAATAAAATAACTTGATTTAAAGAGTTTAATGGTTGATAAATCAAGGTGGTGTTTTAAGAATTATGAGATAAGTAGTTCATTTCATGTTCACTACACATATTGAATAGTTCATTGTTCTAAAAAATACATATGGTTTTGTTTAATTCTTTTGTTGAGGGTTTTCACGATCTTGATTCCCCCATTTCCTCTTAAATCATTGCAAAAAGTACCAACTCTTGACAAAACAATCATGTTGTCAAGGATTGGACCTAAAACATAGAGTGACAACTACAAAACAATATGAATATATTATGTATGTTTGAGAGAAAGAGGATTCTTGTGCTGCCCAATCAGAATAACCCAATATTCCCACTAGAAATCTCAACCCAATCAGTGTTGAAATGAAAATTTATTCACTTATTTAAACTCAAAAAAATCATTCAGAGGAGAATGGTGTTGATATAAAACATAAGTGAAATATTTAATATACAAATTATAGAAAAAAATTAGAAGAACATGTTCTAGAATTCCCTCCCAAGTATGTGTAGCTCCCTTGAAACCATTTATCTCACCATCGAGAGGAGGAGGAGGCTCATATGGAACTTCACCTTCATCCTTGATCCCCCTATGAAGATTGGGGCCTCCAGAACTTCATGAATGAGAAAAGAACTCCTTTGGGTCTCCAAAATAATAGAGCTTTTCCTCCTAGCTCGTTTCCCTATGGAATGGGGGAATGACCTCCTTGATTGAAGGTTCAAACATTCTAATCGGTTTCTAACAGGTTTGTTCGTAGAACCGGAAACATCCAATGATTCCACATCCATTTGGACCTACTTTCCAAAGGTTGATGCTCATTAGTTTTTGGACTGATGAGGATTAGGAATTTGCATTGGTTGAGAGGATGGGAGGTCGGACTCATCACACCTTTTTGAGGGGAATTATTGTCTACTCTGGGACTCTCTTTATAGATTTAAGTTATGTTAGTGAATCCTTATTACATTACCAAGTATAAAATGAGATTTCCTTTAGATCTGACAATCAATGATTAAATATGTAGGAAATTTAGAGAATCTTTTATATGTATTCGAGGTTCTTCATCGATAGAGAATCATCTTTATTTATTAGATATTCTTGGTCAATGGTATACTTTGACACATTTATATAGAAGTCTCTTGGTCATTATGATGACCATGCTGGTTTTAAAGCCACTCAGTGGGGCACTTGAATTTTATTGTCATTCAGAAGGACATGGATTATTTCAGAGTTGGGATCAAACCCGCAGATAGGCTACCTACGTATCCATTGTTTGGAAAAGGAATCAGAACCCACATAGTTCGAGTAAGGGAGTATGATGTTTATGATTGATGGCTCAAAGAAGGATGACATAATTACTTTTACACTCTAAGCTCACGTGAGTCATGCTCGGTGTGAAAAACACGAGGTATTAGTAAAAATCAGACAATTGTGACATGAAGGATGCAATCATAAGAAATAATGTGGGACTTATGTATGTATGACTGCCCAGATAAATAAAGATTATGATTTACTTCAGGAAAGAAATCCAGGAACAGGGTCCATAAAGGTATATGTGCTTCATGGAGATTTGAATACTCTAACTTGGGGCTTACTCCTGAAATGGAGGCCCAAATTAGGAGAGGACTTATGATTAGGTTTTACTCCTGAGAAGGAATCCCAAATCAAAGGTAAATTAGGACTGGTTAAGAGAAATTAAGACTGGGGCTTACTCTTGAAAATGAGGCCCAGGTTAAGAGACTTGAAAAATTAAGGGACTTGGGGCTTACTCCTGAATAGGATGCCCATATTTTAGACTGGGGCTTACTCTTGAAAATGAGGCCCAGGTTAATGAGTTCTCTCATCTTAAAGGATGAGGTTGAATTAATGAAATCTCAATCTTTAGTGACATAATTATGTGTAAATCACTAGGTTTTGAGAGATATTCCACAAAATTCCTTTCAGATAAGGAAGTCAAATCAAGAAATCATGCCATAAATGGATTTGAAGAGTGTCTTGAAGACTGAATCTTGAATAGGAGAGGTGAAATGGCATAAGAGGGGTGAAATGGGCAAGAAGGGCACCCAAAAAGGTAGGGGCGCGCAAGTCCTGGCAGGCGCACAGGTACTGCGTGGGCGTGCAAGTCCTGGTCGCGCAGGTATACCTGCGCGACACATGGGTACTTGCGCGACTGTTAACCAGCAGAGTAGTACTTGAGAAACTCTTGGTTAAAGCCTTTAGAATCATCTTGAGGTTATTCCAGAAGAGTGGTGCGCAAGTTCTATTGAAGGAGTTAGGTGGCGCGCAAGTGTGGCCATTTCCCTTAAGGGATGGTCACTCAAGCACGCAAGTGTTGATGAGTTTCAACACTTAGGCCTTCCTCCCCCTCTTTAGATCTTCCTTTCTAGATAAGAAATTACCTTATAAGTGTTTCGGAAGCTTTGATAAGAGACTAGGGTGCCGGGGGCGCACAGGGTCTATTTATAGGCAGAAGAAGACCCCGGGCAGTTATCATTTAGGGCGCGCAAGTCACTTGTGCGACCATTAGGTGTCGCGCAAGTGGACTTGCGCGATCGTGATGGAACTTGCGTGGCGCATGTACTTTTTAAGCCTTGTTCATGCCTTTGATGATTTTTGATGTTTTCTTCAAAGGCTGAATGAATTTGTGCTAAGTCATTTCCCTTTACATTCCTTTGGACTCTGTGACGAAAAGGAGTGTCAAAAAAATTCCCCCCTCAGAGTTGGATACGAAAGAATAAGGATGTGAATCTGAGGAAAAGAAGAAAACTAAAGGGAAAGAGGTGCGCAGGTGGAGAGGGTGCAGAGGGCGGCACGCAAGTGTTGAGCGCAAAAGAATCAGTGCGCAAGGGTGCGGCCTGGCCTATAAATATGCAGCCCCATTTCCGTACAAAGTATCCGGATTTCAAACCTTCAAGCTCTCACCGCGCAGGTCACCTTCACCGCGCAATTTGCTCTGTTTTCTGCTGTTTCTTTGCTGTCGTGTTGCTGTATAGGTATTTGAACTTGCGCGGTGATACTGGCGTGCCAAAAACTTGCATGGCACATCCATACTTGCGCGTCAAAATTAGACTTGTGCGCCTTAATTCCTTATACATTTTTTTCAAATTTCTTCACAAAGTTTATGAAAAATCAACTTACTTAAGAGTTAATTATTCAACTCTTGTGCAGATTTAATGGCTCCCAAGAGAATCGGAACGGCTGATGTACTGGCTAGAAAGGGGATTGATGACATGATGAACATTATTGGCTATGATTACTATGATATCTGCGACAGCACTCTCCTAGATTTGGCTAAGTACTTGAAGAAATATCATCTTAATTTCCCATAGAGCATCTACCTGCCTCTATATGGTCATGGTCATCTGCAAGGAGTCAATGTTCAAGATGCAAAGAATTATATGCCTGAGATACATCTGCACTACTACTCCTCTATTTCATTTATGCTATGCATTAAGAGCAACAACAATGGTGTGAACTTTCAAATTTTCCTCCATGTCATTTCCTTGCAGATATGAAAATAGAAAACCCATGGGCTGAAATGTTTTCTGTTGCCGGTTGGTGGAGAGAAGAAAAACATGGCATTAGAGCAATATCTGAAAAAATCACTCTCTCCAAATGGCTCTTTACTTCCAATGCTACATTCTCAAATCCGTGTATCCATATTCCAAGTCTCTTGTACAGAAACAGAGTCACTGTTTGATCAGCAGAAAATTTTCTCAAACCGCACTCAAGAACATTCTTTTACAATTGTTCCAAGAAGAGCTGGTATCACTGCATCTCTTATGGTATCCAGTTGAATGAATGAATTCTAGGTGGCTGCTGATGAAGCTCGGGATGTCGTAAATCAAATGAAGAGTTATGTTGAAAGTCTTTTGTAATTCCTGAAAAGGAGAAGAGACTCCAGTCTGTGGATGTCCCTCTAATTCTTGTGCATTAAATGGAAAGAATGCTTTCATCTTCAATCACTTGTGCACGTATTTTCCTGCTACCTTCTTTAAATTTTACCTAAGCCAATGGGCCTAGTAATCATAGTTTTATTTTTACTAGGATTAAGGTAAATAACCCTACAAACTTTGAACCTTTTAATTTCTCAATATTACCTAAATCATACAAAATGTATGTTTAGTGAGCTGGAACTTGACTTTTATTCAGAGTTCCATTGTCTTTTGTGGGCAGTTTAAAGTCATGCACGTCGGACATAAAAAGGTTAATGTTTAAGGTCGAAATAGCTTTGATCGAAATGAATTAAAATTGACTCAATTCCTTGACAATTTATCTGAAAACATATTACCATACTCAAGTATGAGGGAAAATATGTAAACTATGACTTAAGAATATTTGGATCTGAGGAATGATATGAAAAAGAGCTAAAAGGCATTAGAAGAAGTAGTTCCCAAGAATGAAGTTGCCATTATTTAACAAACCCGTTGGGGGTTGAATTATGAAGGGCCACCTAAGGGCATTGGCTGCATAGTCAAATAAATAGTATCTTTTGGCTAACAAGTCTATTATGTAGACTGTTTATGCAAGGCCGCCTAAGGGCACGTGCTGCATAGTCAGGCAAAAGAACTCTCAAAAATTTACTTTCCTAGTGCTAAAAAGCCAGTGAAAGTTTATGGAGATTAAAATTTTCCAAAGTATAGAGTTTTCTGTATGGAAAGAGGTACTTGAATATGGAGAAGATATTTCCAAATAAGATTATCGAAGAACTGGATGGATATCACTCCTATGAAGGTCTGACCCAAACATAGGGAAGTAGAATATAAACCATAGACTTGAATACTTTTAGATCATGAAAAAGGATATGGGAAAAATATGTTAAGGATGACTACTTTTTCAGATCCCTACATATTGTCATTTAAGTCCAAAAGGAAAAAAGAGGCTTTCTTCTCAAGAATGAAGTTACTAGTATCCGAAAAACCCATTAGGGGGTTGAATTATGCAGGGTCACCTAAGGGCATTGGCTACATAGTCAAATAATAGCATCTTTTGGCTGAAAAATCTGTTATGGAGACTGTTTATGCAAGGCCGCCTAAGGGCATGTACTGCATAGTCAGGCATAATAATTCTCAGAATTTTGACATTTTTGGGACTAGAAGTCAAGAAAAGGGTTATGAAGATCTGAAAATATTTAAGGTTAGTATTATGACACATAAAGATTGTTATTTTCCAATGTATGCAAAGATACACAAATCAATACGAACCATAATCATGTTGTGGTTGGGTCCTGAATGGAAATGTTTGTAGAGACCCGAAGCTTAACATACATTGACATTACATTACATTTTCGGAATACTTAGTACATAACAAAAACACACACACAAGGATCATAATAGTTTAGTGTCTTTGGAGACTCAGAATATAATCTTCTAAACCTGGTGAAAGATCTTCAACATCTCCCATAAAGATCTTCCTTTTTTTATACCTAAAACCTTTCCTTATATCCTGGGGAAAAGAAAACATGAAAGGGTGAGCTCAAATGCTCAGTAAGGGTAAACAAAAAAAATATCAATCACATCATATACATAAGCACATAACTTTTGGAAATCTTAACCTGTAAAAGAGATCATAATTTCATAACCTGGAATAACTCATGGCAGTGAAATGTAATCACAATAATCATAACTTAAAACATTAATCTTTGTGGCATACACACATAATCATAGAGAATCATTTCTTGTTAGTCAATACTCATTTACAAGACTATCTTAGTGGACAAAGTCCCTTTCTGAACCGAGTCACCCTCGTTTCAGTCCTGTTTCACTGAACCGGTATAACCTACCATTCCAGCCATGTCAATCTCATGAGATGTAAAATCTTTACCCAATGCATTGGAGGGAGATATAGGTCCCACCCATCTCATAATGATACCATTCTTATGTGTGCCACAAAATCATAAATCATACATCATTGCATACCCCATGTAATAAAAATGGGAATCTTAAACATCGTGATATCATAAAACAATTAATATAAGATAAAGGAATTCATAAATATTATTCCATCACAACATAATCAAATCAATGTAATAATAGGGATATAAACGGAACCCTTTATTATCTTAGATGGAAAATAATTTTGATAAAACACTTGAACTCCATTCTTGAGGAAAATATCCTTTCTACTTCAAAAACATTTTTCCTTTCTTAACATGTCATACAATTTTAAACTAAAAGAAGATGATTAAAAATAAACTTGAAAACTTTTAAGGGAATCTTCTTGGAAATAATGTTTTAAAAATCCATTCATGCCATATATGTTAAAAAAACATTCTTCTCGTACTTTTGTCGGAAAAGTCAAAAAGTACCTCGTATGAAAAACGACAAAAGATTCCTTTCATATCTTTTAATAAAAGCTCACCAAAGGGTAAAATAGGTTTTAAACAATTGTAGGTGGATGGAAATAATATTACATATTGAGGGAACATGGATGTGGATGATAAAATACACCCCAGTAAATACCAAAGTATAAACAATCTCGGATAAAAATGAGATTGTGATATTTCCCTTACCTTAGGTCCGATTTGCTTCGTAAGTGTATGAACCTCCTGTATAATGATTTAAATAATGTCATTTACTTATTACAAAATCATATGATATCATATATGGTTCACTTATGACTTTATATTACCCGTTCTTTTGTAAATTCCATGTTAAAGAGCGTTTTGGGTAAAATTGTTTCATTTGTCGTCCGTGTTTTGACTTGTAATTATTAATATGATTACTTAGATCATGATTACTTAATTCCAGAATATAAAACATGATTTATATATATATATATTCAGAATATACATATATATAATAAATCAGTAGATGGAAAGAAATACACCGTTCATGGAGACGGTAGGCCGTACGTACGCATGAACGCTGTTTTCGTTTCCTTATTGAGTTGAGCGGAATTAAGTGGATGACATACATATATATACACATAAATCCAGTATCATTATTATGTCATATATTTCATGATTACTTATTATATATACTTTATAATCATTCATGAATGGTTAAAGTGGAGAATGAATCTCATCGCATCGTGGAGACGGTAGTCCGTACGTACGCACGAGCGATGATATCGTTCTCATGATCGTGGGACTGTATTGGAGTGTATGTATACTATTTCAGAATCAATATCACTTTAAAATAATAATATATAGTTATTATTTACACCATTATACCCATCCAAGTAAGGTGGTGGTGGAAAATAGATTTCACCACGGCGTGGAGACGGTATTCCGTACGTACGCACGCGCGGTGATTTCGTTTTCCGTAGGATGGATAGATGGTGAAATAGGATTGTTTCATACTTATAATAAAATATCAGTATATTAGTGATACTGATTTTATTACTTTATAATGAAACAACCTAAGAAGAAGAAGTGGAAGAAGAAATAAAGGTGAAAGAATTGGTAACGGAAATTACCTCTTCTTTGAAGCGCCTCTTTGAGACCTCCTATTAGGGCACTAAAATTGGTCTTTGAGGAAGACCAGAACCTCTAGGATGTTTCTAGGGAAGTGTAGAAGAGAATTTTTCAGGGTTTGGCCGATCTTGAATGCTCAAAGTTGTGTGAGGAAGAGAGGGAGGAGGTGCCCTTTTATAAGGGAGGAGAGGGGCTCCTTTGGAAAAACTAAAAATATTATTTTATTATAAAGTCAAGTTCAGTTTTAAATAGCTCCAAATTGATTTATTTCGAGGCTAAGGTAGGGATGGGTCGAAATCCTCTCATCCAATATAATTTAGACAAGTTTAGGTTCCTATTTTAACCTTATCATTTAGATTTAACATTAAGTTAAATAATTTTACTTTTACCGTGTCTTCTTGTGTTCTTACACTATATGGTTAATAAAATTACTATATCAAGCAAAAAGAACCCCAAGTTGTTTATTATTAATATATATAATCTTATCTAAGTCATTTGGCTGAAACTTAGATTTTTAGGAATAAAATAACAATTAATAATATAATATTTTTTTAAAAAACTATTTTATGTCAATTTTGACACTATTTGGTACATGATTTTTATGAAATTCATAAAAGAATGATAAGTTCGAAAAAAGTTACTTAAATAAACAATAACATGTCATATTAAACTATAAAATTAGTTTAAGTCATAAAAAGTCTCAAATTACATTTATTTGGGCATTTATAACATCAATTATGTCAATATTTCATTAATAAGACAATTACTGTATCATCTTTGTGTCATAATAAATTATAATTATTTAATCCCTAAAAATTATAAATAAATTCCTATGATGTAGATAATTGTATTATATTTCTGGAGACTATTCATGTTCGAAGTTTCATGAAGTTTATCACTAGATTAAAATTATTATACTTATAAGATTTAAGAAAGTGACATGTTGTCACATTCTTTGGTTTTAATAATAATTAAATCATTTTCATGGAAAAAAGTCCATAAAATGAATCTAATCCGACCCTTAGGTTATATGGGTCTACTTTTAGCCATCCAATAGGATTTTTTCAAGTGTTAGGGTAATTTTATAATCTTATATTTACCCTTAATTACCCGATTTACCTTTAACTATAGTAAATAAAATTTACCGTAGTTACTATTCACAATGCCCAAAAATAAAAAAGTAGCTTATTAACATAATTTGGACCCACTGATTCCAAATATGGAATCAATTTTTCTAAATTCAATACACAAAAGATGCAGAAATTAAATTAAAATTAATCCCGTTGTCGAACGAAAACGGGTTTTTCTTTAAAACATTGCAAAAGATTGAATTGATTTAACCTATGAATTCAAGGTAAAATCAATGCTAATGAAATACATTATATTAAATGGTAAAAATATATTCTATTTATACTTTAAACCCATTAAATATTATAATTTAAACACATAAGATATTACGATGAAAAAAGTTGTTTTTAATAAAAATATAGCGTGTTTTTACTATTCATTAAAATGTGAAAGTTACCAGAATAATATGAAAAATTTATCCAAAGTAAATTTTTATTTCTTGATTCCAAATAAGAATTTTATTTTGTCAAATTGAACTTATAAACATGTCAAAAACTATATTTAAAGTGGGTGCACAATCAAAAGGCGTCAAAACTGCATTTTTTGAAAAATACTTATTTTACCCGAAAAAATTTATTTTGTTCTTATACCATGTTATAGAAAATGTGTAAGATGAATAATAATGTTATAAAATTAAAAATTTAGTTAATACTATTCATAACGGCTAGTTCATGACAATATTATAATAATATATCATTGTTTATTAAAACCTGGTATTGCGTACAACACACGTTATCGAGGAAGGTCGTGATTGCGTGTAATGCAAGCCAAGTCAAGGTTGCGAGTTGTGAAAGAATCCTTCATTGTTTCGTATAACAGAATCCAACCATATTTCATTTATACATTGAATATATATATATATATATACTCAATGTTGCGTAGAATAACTATTATCAAAATTGTGTGTAACACGGTCCAAGAATAGTGTTGCGTATACTGCAAGCTAATACGGTGTTGCGTATAGCGCAAGGTAATCTTGGTGTAGAATACAACACAAGACATTAATGAAATTAAAATAATATTTTTCATAAAATCTCGGGGTGTTACATTCTACCCCCCTTAAAATGAATTTCTCCCTCGAAATTCGTTGGGGTTATAAATGGTTTACTATTCGAAAGTTTCTTTAATAGAAACCCACATCGTAAAAAGGAATACCAAAACCAATCTTTAAAAACAAAAGTATGAAACGTAACGGTTACCCAAAGAAACTAATCATTGGGTTTCCACATAGGTTAAAATATGGATGTGGAAGAGAAATCTAACCATCATGTTCTGATGGAGAGTGGTAGAGAACATGGATATGGAAAAGCCAGCAATCACAAATCCATAAATTTGTGATGATCTAAGGTACCATCTGATTTATCAGATATAAGAGCACTAGGACAACATTTTTGGTTTTCAAGATCATTTCCCTAAAGTTGATGAAATTGGAATTAGAAGAAATACTTTCGTGATTTTGGTATAGTCTCACCGTTTGTCGTTCTTTGGACAATTTCCACTTCATCTCTTAAAGAAATGAAGTTGAATTTGTCATTCGTGATGTGTTAGCAGATCATGTGATAGAATGATGGGTCATTCCATCTATCTCAAACAAAAGGTTAGAAAAGTTATCAAAAAATACATAAGTCCATCTATAGTGAGATTCATCGTATAGGGTTCCTAAAATGGACTTATACTTCATATATCATACTGCGTAATATAATAAAACTAGTTTCTACTAAACAGGGACTTCCTCTAGGTCAGTGGTAGGCGATAAAGGCCAGTCGCACTTCGGTTGTGGGTTTGATTCCCACAGCCTTGTCTGACGCGATGGGCTATCGCCCGTCCTGTAGGTTGTCCTTTTTCTAAAACTGTATTACTATAACATCCCATCAATAATATCGAAAAAACTTCTATCCTTAAATAATACTAACTTATGTCCAACATAATCCATTCCAATCTTTAGGCTTATCCATAATACTGCAGTCCACTCTCAGAGATTTAATACCATCGTTGATCCCCATATATCATAAGATATATCTTGTTGGTCACATTCCAAACATTCAAAGGCCTTAATCATGTACTCTCTTGAATACCCATTGAACCTTATTGAAAACATGAGTGCTGTTAAAAGTTAACACTTTCCACATACCAAAATCCTCAAAATTCTATATACTCAAACCATGATATCACTTAGTCCTTATATCAATCATGAGCTCATGAATACAATCAAACATCTCATTATCTTCTTGTCCCTTCATTATGCGCATATCATCTACTTTCCAAAAATATTTCAATCACTTTTTTATCCTGGTTACCAGTATCATATAATTATTAAGAACCAATACATAGATATTCCAAAATTCCACAATAAAATAAATGAGATTCCATGATACTATTTTGAAATCCCATTACATAAACACTTAATCATTCCACCACATTGTTGTCATATTCGACATCGCCAATAGTGATCGCATGTGACTTCCCTTTGTCATTTGCCTTAAGTGGTTGCTCATGTCGATCATCACTAACCCTTGGATTAGGGCATTTATTAGCATAATGCCCCATTTCCTTGCACTTGAAGCATTGAAGTGTTGGTGGTGCTTTCTCTGCAGTGTTTGCTTTATTCACATCATTAGAAACCCTTTTTCCATTACTTCGACACTCAGCTACTCGATGACCTTCTTTTCCACACTTAAAACATTTTCTAGTCCCTTTAAGACAATCTCCACCATGCTTCTTTCCACACTTTGTGCATAAGGAAACATTCATCTTCTTTTCACCATTATTCTGAGATTTATCCTTGAACTCCATCTTTCGTTTCTTGTCAAAACCATGAGATAGATATGTAACACCAACTTCCATTTCTACCTTGATAGCACAACGCACAATTTCTTCATAGCTACTGAAGTCTCTTATAGCTAATGCCCTTCGAAGACTTGGTTTTAAACCACTGAAAAATCGATCAACTTTACTTTCAGGTTGGATGATAATGTCAGATGCATACCTTGAAAGCCTTGTAAAATTCGCTTCGTATATACCAACAGATTCATCATCCTTCTGATTCAGCTCAAGAAACTCTTTTTCCATCTTTTTTCGAAGAATACGAGGGAAGTACTTACTGAAAAACAAGTTCTTGAACTCGTCCCATTCCATGGACTCAATTTCATCTCTTGGCCTCGTATTCTTGATAAGATTCCACCATTGATCAGCTTCACCTTCCAAACGATATACTGCTAAGATGAATTTATCATGTTCAGAACATTGAAGAACTGAAAATATCTTTTCAGTGGTACTGATCCATTGTTCAGCAACAAGTGGATCGGAAGTCCCACTGAAAGAAGGTGGACGTTTCCTCATGAAGGACTCAATAGAATATTGTTCCCTTATCTGCTCATTTGGAAGTCCAGAATGATTCATAGCTTGTGTAAGTATAGAAATAAGATTTTGCACTCCATCTCCCATAACATTTGTTTGTTCAGGAGGACAATCATTGCATTGTCCATTGCATTGATCAACACGGTTCCTTCGGGTTCCAGCCATCGTCTAAAACCCAAAAAGAATAGTGTGAGAGGCAAAAATCATGCTAGGGAAAACAACATTATAAAGGGGGAGTATCCTCAATATCTAACTTCTTAGGTTAAATTATATGATCGTTACCGTAGTTCTAGGACTGTATCTTATACGTATACTTATCCTTAGGGACATCCCTAGACATACCTTAGAAATATCTCTAGGGATCTCACTAACGCTTTCGCATCCTAGTTTCCAAAGGTTGACTAAACCTTTCCTCTGATACCAACTGTAGAGACCCGAAGCTTAACGTACATTGACATTACATTACATTTGCGGAATACTTTGTACATAACAAAAACACACACACAAGGATCGTAATAGTTTAGTGTCTTTGGAAACTCGGAATATAATCTTCTAATCCGGGTGAAAGATCTTCAACATCTCCCATAAATATCTTCCTTTTTTTTATACCTAAAACTTTTCCTTATATCCTGGGGAAAAGAAAACATGAAAGGGTGAGCTCAAATGCTCAGTAAGGGTAAACAAAAGAAATATCAATCACATCATATACATAAGCACATAACTTTTGGAAATCTTAACCTGTAAAAGAGATCATAATTTCATAACCTGGAATAACTCATGGCAGTGAAATGTAATCACAATAATCATAACTTAAAACATGAATCTTTGGGGAATACACACATAATCATAGAGAATCATTTCTTGTTAGTCAAGACTCATTTCCAAGACTATCTTAGTGGACAAATTCCCTTTCTGAACCGAGTCACCCTCGTTTCAGTCCTGTTTCACTGAACCGGTATAACCTACCGTTCCATCCATGTCTATCTCATGAGATATAAAATCTTTACCCTATGCATTGGAGGGAGATATAGGTCCCACCCATATCATAATGATACCATTCTTATGTGTGCCACAAAATCATAAATCATACATCATTGCATAACCCATGTAATAAAAATGGGAATCTTAAACATCATGATATCATAAAACAATTAATATAAGATAAAGGAATTCATAAATATAATTCCATCACAACATAATCAAATCAATGTAATAATAGGGATAGAAATGGAACCCTTTATTATCTTAGATGGAAAATAATTTTGATAAAACACTTGAACTCCATTCTTGAGGAAAATATCCTTTCTACTTCAAAAACATTTTTCCTTTCTTAACATGTCATACAATTTTAAACTAAAAGAAGATGATTAAAAATAAACTTGAAAACTTTTAATGTAAGCTTCTTGGAAATAATGTTATAAAAATCCATTCATGCCGTATAAGTTAAAAAAAAACATTCTTCTCGTACTTTTTTCAGAAAAGTCAAAAAGTACCTCGTATGAAAAATGACAAAAGATTCCTTTCATATCTTTTACTAAAAGCTCACCAAAGGGTAAAATAGGTTTTAAACAATTGTAGGTGGATGTAAATAATATTACATATTTAGGGAACATGGATGTGGATGATAAAATACACCCCAGTAAATACCAAAGTATAAACAATCTCGGATAAAAATGAGATTGTGATATTTCCCTTACCTTAGGTCTGATTTGCTTTGTAAGTGTCTTAACCTCTTGTATAATGATTTAAATAATTTCATTTACTTATTACAGAATCATATGATATCATATATGGTTCACTTATGACTTTATATTACCCGTTCTTTTGTAAATTCCATGTTAAAGAGCGTTTTGGGTAAAATTGTTTCATTTGTCGTCCGTGTTTTGACTTGTAATTATTCATATGATTACTTAGATCATGATTACTTAATTCCAGAATATAAAACATGATTTATATATATATATATTCAGAATATACATATATATAATAAATCAGTAAATGGAAAGAAATACACCATTCATGGATACGGTAGGCTGTACGTACGCATGAACGCTGTTTTCGTTTCCTTATTGAGTTGAGCGGAATTAAGTGGATGACATACATATATATACACATAAATCCAATATCATTATTATGTCATATATTTAATGATTACTTATTATATATACTTTATAATCATTCATGAATGGTTAAAGTGGAGAATGAATCTCATCGCGTCGTGGAGACGGTAGTCCGTACGTACGCACGAGCGATGATATCGTTCGCATGATCGTGGGACTGTATTGGAGTGTATGTATACTATTTCAGAATAAATATCACTTTAAAATAATAATATATAGTTATTATTTACACCATTATACCCATCCAAGTAAGGTGGTGGTGGAAAATAGATTTCACCACGGCGTGGAGACGGTATTCCGTACGTACGCACGCGCGGTGATTTCGTTTTTCGTAGGATGGATAGATGGTGAAATAGGATTGTTTCATACTTATAATAACATATCAGTATATGATTTATACTGATGTTATTACTTCATAATGAAACAACCTAATAAGAAGAAGTGGAAGAAGAAATAAAGGTGAAAGAATTGGTAACGGAAATTACCTCTTCTTTGAAGCGCCTCTTTGAGACCTCCCCTTAGGGAACTAAAATTGGTCTTTGAGGAAGACCAGAACCTCTAGGTTGTTTCTAGGGAAGTGGAGAAGATAATTTGGTAGGGTTTGGCCGATCTTGAAGGCTCAAAGTTGTGTGAGGAAGAGAGGGAGGAGGTGCCCTTTTATAAGGGAGGAGAGGGGCTCCTTTGGAAAAACTAAAAATATTATTTTATTATAAAGTCCAGTTCAGTTTTAAATAGCTCCAAATTGATTTATTTCGAGGCTAAGGTGGGTATGGGTCTAAATACTCTCATCCAATAGAATTTAGACAAGTTTAGGTTCCTATTTTAACCTTATCATTTAGATTTAACATTAAGTTAAATAATTTTACTTTTACCGTGTCTTCTTGTGTTCTTACACTATATGGTTAATAAACTTACTATATCAAGCCAAAAGAACCCCAAGTTGTTTATTATTAATATATATAATCTTATCTAAGTCATTTGGCCGAACCTTAGATTTTTAGGAATAAAATAACAATTAATAATATAATATTTGTTTTAAAAACTATTTTATGTCAATTTTGACACTATTTGGTACATGATTTTTATAAAATTCATAACAGAATGATAAGTTCTAAAAAAGTTACTTAAATCAACAATAACATGTCATATTAACCTATAAAATTATTGTAAGTCATAAAAAGTCTCAAATTACATTTATTTGGGCATTTATAACATCAATTATGTCAATATTTCATTAATAAGACAATTACTGCATCATCTTTGTGTCATAATAAATTATAATTATTTAATCCCTAAAAATTCTAAATAAATTCCTATGATGTAGATAATTGTATTAGCTTTCTGTAGACTATTCATGTTCGAAGTTTCATGAAGTTTATCACTAGCTTAAAATTATTATACTTATACGATTTTAGAAAGTGACATGTTGTCACATTCTTTGGTTTTAATAATAATTAAATTATTTTCATGGAAAAAAGTCCATAAAATGAATCTAATCCGACCCTTAGGTTATATGGGTCTACTTTTAGCCATACAATAGGATTTTTCCAAGTGTTAGGGTAATTCTATAATCTTATATTTACCCTTAATTACCCGATTTACCTTTAACTATAGTAAATAAAATTTACCGTAGTTACTATTCACAATGCCCAAAAATAAAAAGTAGCTTATTAACATAATTTGGACCCACTGATTCCAAATATTGAATCCATTTTTCCAAATTCAATACACAAAAGATGCAGAAATTAAATTAAAATTAATCCCGTTGTCGAACGAAAACGGGTTTTTCTTTAAAACATTGCAAAAGATTGAATTGATTTAACCTATGAATTCAAGGTAAAATCAATGCTAATGAAATACATTATATTAAATGGTAAAAATATATTCTATTTATACTTTAAAACCATTAAATATTATAATTTAACCACATAATATATTACGATGAAAAAGTTTTTTTTAATTAAAATATAGCGTGTTTTTACTATTCATTAAAATGTGAAAGTTACCAGAATAATATGAAAAATTTATCCAACGTAAATTTTTATTTCTTGATTCCAAAGAAGAATTTTATTTTATCAAATTGAACTTATAAACATGTCAAAAACTATATTTAAAGTGGGTGCGCCATCAAAAGGCGGCAAAACTGCATTTTTTGAAAAATACTTATTTTACCCGAAAAAATTTATTTTGTTCTTATACCATGTTCTAGAAAATGTGTAAGATGAATAATAATGTTATAAAATTCAAAATTTAGTTAATACTATTCATAACGGCTAGTTCATGAAAATATTATAATAATATATCATTGTTTATTAAAACCCGGTATTGCGTACAACACACGCTATCGAGGAAGGTCGCGATTGCGTGTAATGTAAGCCAAGTCAGGGTTGCGTGTTGTGAAAGAATCCTTCGTTGTTTCGTATAACATAATCCAACCATATTTCATTTATACATTGAATATATATATATATATACTCAATGTTGCGTAGAATAACTATTATCAAAATTGTGTGTAACATGGTCCAAGAATAGTGTTGCGTATACTGCAAGCTAATACGGTGTTGCGTATAAGGCAAGGTAATCTTGGTGTAGAATACAACACAAGACATTAATGAAATTAAAATAATATTTTTCATAAAATCTCGGGGTGTTACAATGTTGGACTTAACTACGTATCCCATAAATATGGGAATCAATCCATACGTAATTCTTGAACTACAGTTTAATGTCGTGTGGAAAAAAAGGATTAGAGATCTTAGTTTATGGTCATAAAGCTTGGACCATTGTAAGAAATACACAGTGTGTGTTTTCATGGGGACTTTTCAGTCAAGGGACTGGAAGTGGAATTTGGGGTTAGACCCAAAAGACTTGGGGCTGGATTCGAGGGACACTCGAATGTTCCTACGTATCCCATAAGGATGGGAATCAAGCACACATAGTTCTAGAAATACCCTCTGTACAAATTTGGTTCATACATGTGAAGGGTGAAAGGGGACTTTAGTACAATGATGGTTTAACCCAAGATAAAAGGTTTGGGAATTTCCATGTATGCACGTAGTCTTTGAAATGAAACATGATTGAAAAATCAATGTAAATAATGGTTCCCTCTCAGGTGAGGGTATCAAAGAATATTGTAGTTTATTGTCATACTGGATAAAAGTGTTGTATAGTTTAACGTCGTATAACAAGGATGAAAGTGAACCAATGTAATGATATTGATTCTAAGGGTGGTTTCACGAATCAACATCGTATGAGATGGAGGTGAACCGATGTGAAGAGATTGGTTTTGGGCTTGAACCTTAGGAGGTTGCCTACGTACCCAGCCTAGAAGGCAAGGATCAAAGTCCGCGTAGTTCAATTAAAGAATGAATTCATGATCAAGTTGTTCTTGGGGACAACGACCTAAAAAATGATGTTGTTGGGACTTACACATGGTTAGTAGCCCAGAGAGAGTGTTATGGTTGAGTTTTTCTCTAAGATCACATGAGTCATACTCGGTGTGAGAAACAAGAAGTAACAACAACCTTAACGATGCACCGTTTAATGTTATGTAGGACATATAAAGGGACTATACAGTTTAAAGTCTTGTAGTTAGGACTATTGGTGCTGCACAGTTTAGTGTCATATAGTAGGGACAAAGTACAGTTTAATGTCATGTAGGACATATCAAGGACTTTTGTACAGTTTAGCATCATGTAGTTAGGATGATGGGGACAATGTAGTTTAACATCATGTTGGACAAAAGGGGGACTGTGCAGTTTAATGTCATGTAGTGAGGACAAAAGAGCACACCATTTAACGTTGTGTTGGACGAATTAGGGAGATTTTTCCACATTTTAACGTCATGTTGGACGAAAAAGGGATGATATAGTTTAGCGTCATATTGGACGAAAGTGTGAATAGTTTAAGGTCATATGCATAGACCGTGGATGGTGCAGTTTAATCTCATGATGGACGTAAGGGACTTCTGTATAGTTTAGCGTCATGTAGTTAGGACATCACAGTTTAATGTCATGTGAGATGAAAGGAATACAAATAGTTTAATGTCATATGTATGGACCGTTGTTGTATAGTTTAACGTCATATAGCAAGGACGATGAATGGGACACAGTTTAACGTCATCTTGGACGTATGTGCAAATAGTTTAGGGTTATATGCATGGACCGTTGATGATGCAGTTTAACATCATGCTGGACGGTGGTGCAGTTTAAGGTCATATCGGACCACGGGTGATATATTTTGTGTTTATACAAAATACTTCTTCAAAAATCTGGCATTGGTTGGAGTAGTGATGAGTTCTCTATCCATTGAGATTAATGAATAAGCTCCATTGGAGTAGACCCTATGTATTGAGTAAGGTCCTTCCTATTTTGGCTCAAGATTGGGAGGTTTCTTTCCTGGTATCATTGGAGTTATGAGAACTAATACTAATTCTCCCTGAGTGAATGAACGAAGATGAACTTTTTTGTTAAAAGCTCGTGCTATTCGATTCTGATAGACTTCCAAGTGGTTCAAAGTGCACAATATTTTCTCATCTAATCGTTCCAATTCATTCAATCGCTTTTGATAATGTTCATCTGTAGATGATTGATCACAAATGGAAACTCTAAGCGCGGGTAGTTGAACTTCAATTGGAAAGACTGCTTCCGTTCCATATACCAATGAATATGGAGTTGACCGAGTTGCAGTGCGGGTGGTAGTCTGATAAGCCCATAAAGCATGAAAGAGTTTATCAGGCCATGATTTCTTATCTTTATCCACCATCTTTTGTAGTATATTTGACAGAGTCTTGTTGAAAGATTCTATTTGGCCATTGGCCGCTGCATGATACCGAGATGAATGGCTGGATTTTATGTTGTATTCTTGATACAATTTCTTCACCTCGGTTGAACAGAAGTTGGTGCCATTATCTGTCAATATGGTATGAGGGACACCAAATCTAGTAATGATGTTAGACTTGATGAAGCTAACAACGCATTTAGAACTATCTTCCTTGAGAGGTATTGACTCTTCCCATTTGGAAAAGAAGTCAGTAGCAGTAAGAATGTACTTAAACTTCTTGGCCGTAGTCGAAGGGTAAGGTCCCACCACATCCATTCCCCATGTGGCAAATGGCCATGAGTATTTAGTTGTATGAAGCAACTCTGGAGGTTGATGAATGAAGTTGGCATGTACTTGTCATGAATGACACTTCTTTGTGAAATCAACACAATCTTGTATCATTGAAGGCCAAAAGTATCCAGGCCTTCAAATCTGATCAGAAAGTCTATGTTCAGACTGGTGAGCACCAAAAACTCCTACATGCACTTATTTCATGATAGTCATTGTCTCTTCACCATCAATGCATCTTAAGAGAACTCCATCAAAACCATGTTTGTAGAGAATTTTCTCTAGGTGATCTGGGCTATCATAAAGAGTAAAATTGACCACACGTCGCCGGATTTGTTCTTTCTCGGCTCTATCAAGTGGAAGTGTTCCATTTTGAAGGTATCCCCTGATAGGTGACATCCATCCTGTAGTATGACCATATGGTTCAGGAATGGGACTAATTTCATTAATTTCCTCTATTCTGATTCGAACATAAGGTGAAATTGCACAACAGTGGGCAATACTGATGGTTGTCTCATCCTGATTTGGATCTGCCAGAGTTGTGGCTATATTAGCCAGTGCATCAGCTTGAGCATTTTGTGATCTTGGGACATAAGAAAATGTCGGTTCCGAAGGGAATTCCACCATTAACTATCTGACATAATCATACAAAGGGATTAGTTCATCTTTTCTGATGGCATAATCCCCATTTACTTGTTTGATTACTAGGTCTGAATCACCTTTCACCTTTAAGTGATTCACTTGTTCTTGAAGCACTAATTAAAAGCCTATGATGAGAGCTTGATATTCTTATTCATTATTGGTACCACCTTCCCACAATAAGAAGGAATAAGGTAACACTGCCTTTTCTGGAGAAATGAGCACAATTCCTAAGCCAACTTTGTTGAATTTAGGATTTTCCATTTTCCTCCCTGTTGGACTTCTGGAAGCACCATAAAAATACATTTCCCATGCCTGAGGAATTTCTTGAATAGAGAAGACTTCCTCATTAGGGAGTTCAATATCTAAAGATGTGTCTTCCACTGAAGGGTGTTCAGCCAGGAAATCAGCCAGAGCTTTTCCCTTTATCGCCTTTTGAGACACATACTGAATGTCGAATTGCTGCAAAATAAATGCCCACCTTGCCAGAAATCTTGTAAGCATTGGACGACTAAGGATGAATTTGAGCGGGTTATTGCGAGATACCAATTGGACCTCGTGATGTTTTAGGTAGTGTCTCAACTTCTGAACTGCAAAGATTAATGCCAGGCATCACTTCTCAATACTTGAATACCGGGTTTCTGCTTCAAGCATAGTTGGACTGAGATATTAGAGGCTGTTTTCATTCCCAGCATCATTCTTTTGAGCAAGAAAGGCACCCAATGATCGCTCTAGAGTTGTCACGTAGAGGATAAGTGGTCTTCCTTCAACAGGTGGCATGAGTACCGGTGGACTCAAGAGGTATTTCTTGAGAATATTGAATGCTTCTTGACATTCTTCAGTCCACTGGTAAGTGACTCCCTTCTTCATCAATTTGGTTAAGGGTAAACTTTTTCCTGCCAAATTGTCGATGAAACGCCGAATATAGGCTAAGTGTCCTTGAATTCCTCTTAATTATTTCAAATTTTGAGGAGGTGACATACCAAGGATTGACTTGGTCTTCTCAGGATCAACTTCAATACCACGATGGCGTACAACAAAGCCGAGAAATTTTCCTGAGGTTACCCCAAAAGAAAATTTTAAGGGGTTCATCTTCAAATTATGTTGTCGAAGCTTGCGAAAATGACTTCCAAATCAGCCAAGTGATTAGAACGTTGTTTGAATTTAACCACCAAATCATCTACATAGCATTCAACAAACTTCCCTAAGAAGGGTTTGAAGATACGATGCATGGCACACTGATATGTTGCACCTGCATTCTTTAAGACAAAGGGCATTATCCGGTAGCAAAACACACCCTGAGGGGCTCTGAAGGCTATGGATTCCTCGTCTTCTGGGGCCATTCGGATCTGATTATATCCGGAATATCCATCTATTAAGGAAAGTGCTTCATAGCCAGCTTTTGCATCAATTAAAAGTTCTGTAATCGGAACTGGGAAATCATCCTTAAGACAATGCTGATTAAGATCTCTGAAATCAATGGAAACTCTAATTTGTCCATTCTTCTTCTTTACAGGGACAATATTATCCAACCACTTGGGATACTGAACTTCTTTGACGAAGTTATCTTTGATAAGCTTATCCACTTTAGCTTCAATTTTGGAAGCATAAGTTGGGTGTGTTCTTCTCGCGGCTTGCTTAAATCCTCGATGTTCTTCTGGTAAACCCAAATGATGAGTAGCAACATCAGGATCAATCCCGGGCATTTATATATAGTTCCAAGAAAATATATCTCTATTTTTCTTTAGAAAATAAATATACATCTCTTTCTCTTCAAGAGTCATGGCCGCACTGATTAAAGTGGGGTGTGGATCTTCTTTTGTACCCAGATTTATTTCTCTGAGTTCATCCACAGTGGTAGAGATACCCTCTTCAAATACTGGAGGAGCATCTCTAAGATCTTCCTCTTCTTATTCTTCATGTGTTATTTCTTCCGTTTCTACTTGTATAGTAGATGATAAAGCAGAATTTTCATGATCAGAAGAGATGTCAAAATTTTCATATCTTGAAGAAGAAGCTTCCATTTCCGACCCGATTGATGATAAAGGGTATTCTTTGGGTAATAAAGAGGAGATGATGGATTGAGAATCGACATCATTTTTCACCTTCGATGTTGCTATAACTTCTTTGGGCCTAATTGGTGAAGTATAGACTTGTTGTATTTCAGTATATGAAATGAAGATGTCACCATTTGTGCTTTCATCACTGCTTGGTGGGTTACCAATTTCTCCCATGTTGTCTGGCTCGATTTCCGTAATTGACATTATGGATCTTTCCATAAGAGTATTTTGATTTGGGTCTATCTTGTCAATTTGACTGATAGTCAACACATAATCTATACTCACATGTGTAAATGGATTTACTGGAATCTTCTCCAAACCATATGGATCATTAACTTTGGTAATCTCTTTTATTGTGGATTTCTCTCTTCCCTTCATGTGATATAATTCCACCTCAATGTATTGAGACTCACATGTCTTGAACGGGGACTTATCACCATGCAATGTCCCAACTTGACCATTGAAACAATATTTGAGACATTGATGGTATGATAAAGGGATAGCCGCATGTTGATGTAGCCATGGTCTTCCAAGAAAGATGTTGAAAGCTGAGTCTTGATCAACAACCATGAAATCCTAATTGGATACAAGATCTCCAAACTGAGTTCCGAGTGTAACTTCGCCCAGTGGTTCTTGTTCATTTTTATCATATCCTTGTAACATCATGGTAGAAGGAGATAAATCAGATTCTGTGAGGCCCAATCGACGAAGTGTACGAATGGGCATGAGGTTGACTCCTAAACCATTGTCAATGAAAGCTCTTCGGACGTCTACACCATTGACCTTGCCAGATAAGTACAAAGGTCTAATATGCCCATGCACAACATCATCTTCATCTTCATCAGTAAAAGATATTATTTCATGGCATTCTGCAGGATTATTCTCTATGTGATAGACTTCAACTATATAAATTTCATTTTCAAACTCCTGAGGACTTGACAAAGCCTCGATGAGTGCTTCTCGAAGATATTTTGAAATATTCAAAGCATCCAGAATTGATAACTTGGCTGTTACTTGGGCCAAGTTTTTCAATACATCATACTTTTGATCCAGAGGTATGTGTTTCCCCATAGGAATATGTGGTTTAGCAAGTGCCTTGGAAGCAGATGCTTTGGAAGTTGATGCATCTTGTATTGGGATAAGAATTGGAAATATTCCTGGTTTTGGAAGATTAGACCGATTAGATCCATTTACTTGCTGAGAGGAAGAAGATGGAACCTTTAACTGGTCTTCTAAAATAACTGTTCCAGGACTGAATTTTCTATTGGTATAAGAACTTTCTTGTTCTTGCTGAGCTCGCTGAAGGTCTTTACCACAAGTTTCTGCTGCATACATAGTTCTAGAAGGGGTAGAATTGGAATAGTGGATTCTGAAATATCCACATCTTCCCCTGTATCCTGAGCCTCTGGAACTTCCTCTGATTCCCCTATTTGATATAGGGAATTCAGGATCATCAAAATTGAAACTGTGACTAGCATATGGATCCGTTAATTGGATCATATTAATAGAACCGAAGATTAACTCTTCGTCTGATGAAGACTCTGCCTGATTATCCTGTTTAGGCTGTGCCATTTGGTGGGGCGGTGCCCGTGGATTTGAAGTAGATGGCATGAATTCTTCTAGAGTCAAAGACAACTTAGGCTTTGACACATAATCATCTTCTTATGATTATTTTTCTTTCCTTGAATCATGTCGTTTCTTTTGAGGACTTTCCCTCTGATGAAGAGGGTTTTTCCGCAACATTCATGGCAGAAGACACAATTGGTTTCTTTAATTGTGTTCGAAAAATAGCATGAGTTCGGTTGATTATCTTTCTGACCATCCAATCATCATACTTTTGTGCATTTTTTCTTTTGACTTCTTGCCATTTGCCTTCCTCCTCTAGAACTGTAGCAGTAACACATGCTACCTGAGATGAAGAACCTTTCAGTTTGACTTGTCCCGAGTCGACCATCTTTTGTAGGAGGTCTTTGAAGACAAAACACTCCTGGATGGGATGCCCCAACATTTGATAAAAAGGGAAATAATTTGGATGGTCTTCATCTCCTTCCTTGTTTGGCCTCTTAGGCCTTGGCAGTTGAACCAGATTATTTTCCATAGCCAAAATGAAGTAACCAGGAACTTGTTCATTTCGGAAAGAGTATGTTTTTCTCTTCATATCCTCAAATTTTTTTTCTTCTTTGATCTCTTTGATCATCTGGATGAAACGGCCTTTGTTGTTGGTGCTTAGGAGATGGATACCTTCGAGAAGATGAAGGTTTTGAAGTAGAAACAGCTATAGGTTCTTGTTTAAGCATAACTATAGCAGTTTCTGCTTTACCCATTCTCCTTCCTGGAACTGATGGAATTACACGAGATTTAGCCTTATCCTGTATAAGGGAATCTTCAATCTACTGAGCGATTGAAGTAAGGTCTCGAAACCCTCATGTGTATTTCACAGGGATCAATGGCGTGCGTAACTCATCACGCAAATTTTCCACAAAGATTGGCAACAATTCTTCTTGAGGGAGTGCTAATCTTAGGGAATATGTTAATCCCTTCCAGCGAGCAATGAAATCTGAGACCCTTTCATTCTCCATTTTCTTAAAGTTTGTAAGATCAAAAACTATTGTCTTTGGCAAATTTGAGATGAACTGAAGAAGGAATTGTTGATGGAGATCTTCTCATCTAGTAATTGACCGGGATTGCAATCTTGTATACTAGAAAAAGGCTGGTCCTTACAAGGTTCGTACGAAGCATCTGAGTTTTACTGCTTCTTACTGCTTTGGAGTTCCCATCATAGGATTACAACAAGACACGTAATGCGACAAATTTTGTTTAGGGTCACCTGATCCATTGAAAATAGGGAATACAGGGTTTCCAAAACTGGATGGAGGAGAGATTGAATCTACCCATTCAGGGTAAAATTTCTTTTCTGGTTAAACCTGCGCACGTTTCCCTTCCATAGTTTCTAATAGAGCTGTTAATTACTCAATGGTAGTTATTAACTTTTGAGAAACATCCAGTTGAACTTGGACTTGGGTAGGTGAAATGACTGGATCTTGGACAAATGTGGTAGTTGGTGCTGCAACTGATGGTAGCACTGCCAACTATTGTTGCACTTGACCCGTAGGATTATACCTGTGAGGGTATACTGATAGAGGAGGATATTCTTGATCCATCTCAGTAGCTGCAACAAATTACCTTGGCTGACTGACTCCAAAATTCTTAAGAAGAAGACTACCCTGAAGTAGTTCTGCATTCAACCTCCTTAATTCCTTCATTTCTTCCTCCTGTTGTGCAAACCTTTTCTCTAGTGAGAGCAATTGGCCTTCTCCAGAGGAAGGATATGTAACCTGATTCTTTCCCCTCCCTTTGTTGGATCCTTTTCGGAGAGGGCGAAGTGGGTTACTCGAAGGATTACCTGGGTTATGAGTAATCCTTTGATTTCGTGTACGCACACCTTCTTCATTTGTGTCGGTGCGTACATATTCTTGAGCAGGAACCTCTTCATCTGAGTCCCCTGAGTGAGCCTCATCTGGTGGATCAGAAACAACGGCATTGATGACATTGATTGAAGCATAACATATCGCATCCCTTCTATCAGCATTTCTGGGATATTGTCTTCTTCCATGTCTTTTATGAGACATTGCCTTTTGTTGACTCAAACCCTCAGGAACTTCTTGATGAACCGTAATTTGGAGAGAATATATTGATAATTTGGCTCTTCGTTCCTCTTGAGGCTTTTTCCCCAATCAAGAAAAGACCGAATTTATTTGAGGAGGGGACTGATGATTTGAAAAATTCCCCAGTCCGGTAGACTGAGGCTATTCCCGCTGTACCCGTTCAACTCCTCGAATCCTATTTGTTGATTCTGAGGGTTTGTTTAAAAGAGTCCCCAATCTGGCAAGTTGGGGTGGCTCTTGACATGCTATGTCTGAGAATTTCTTAAAATCTCTCTTGATCTTGCGAACCTTAGTCCGGAAATTAGCTGGATGCATTAACCTGTATCCACTTTTATCACCTGGTTCAAAAGACCGTTGGATCATTTCTGACACTTCTGTCACTTGATGATGTGCTTGCTCCATACGAGAGGCATGTTCAATATTCTCATTTGCTTGATGCATGAGTAATTCAAAAACTTGTTCTCTGTATTCTTGATTTTGAGAGGAACTAGTTGAGGCTTGTTCTTGTGCAAGCTTTTTATTACAAACAAAGCCCATTGACTATGGCCGACCATGGGCAATAACATTGCATGAGACCATTTTCGGTGGGCTTTGCTAACTAGAGAGCACCGTAAAATGTAGTGCTCCATGAACACCCCATCCTATGACATGAATACCAGATAGGGAATTGGAAATTAACTGACGCAATCTTCTTAGTGTGCCAAGGCATGAACGTTGAAGGGATCTCTGCTGCTTTTTAGCCTTCGGATATCGAGAGACTGATAGAGATTCCAAATCAATCTGGCATTGTAACCCTTCTATTATCTTAAGATGATTTTCATATTCATCATAAGATAATACTTTCTTCTTCAACTGACAAAGAGTTTTCCATATGTTGAGATGAATATCCCGAATTCCATCTTCCGTCAACATCTTTGTAATGTCATACTGAGAGTCAGCCAGAGGCCAAAACATGACTGGTACTTCACCTTTTTCCAGTTGTTTTCTCATGTTCATCATTTCCTCTTTATCATTCAATGAATATTCTTATACCTGATTTGACCAAAGTTGGTGTTCCCTTGTTGCTTCATCGGATTCAACAATATTGGTAGAGAAATCATTGATCAAACTAGAAGATGCATGACTTATGGGTGGTTCGTAGAATGACCTACACCCTAGGCTATCTTCTGATTGAGAAATCATTTCACCTGATAGCGATGAAACATCAGACATGACTGGTTTCTCATTTGCAAGTGCCTCAAGATAAGAGGGATTTCTCGGCACTACATTGTCTACTGGAGCATTTTCCGGTCAATGTGCATCACTACTGCAGATAGGACTTTCGCAGCGAAATTCATCATCATGGGGAGGACCACCATAATGGGTTACAGCAAAAGATGAGATCTCTTACTCCTTGGTCTTCTGACCACACAGAGGGTTCATGTGGCTCTCATCTAAAGATGAAACTTCGAGATCGACCGAATTGTCATGAAGCAATCCTTCATGAGGAAGTGTCTGTTGAAGACCTTCGGAATTAATGTTCCCACTATTGAGAAATGAGGGAGTAGAATCTTGAATTCCAACAAATAACTATCTGAGGGCTTTAAGAACTCCAGCATCAAGAAAGGCCTTGTTACATATTGTCTCTTGATCTCCTGACTATGTTGGGCGAGTCTTTTTCTTAGACACCTTCTTACTCGCTTTTGAAACCACTTGTTGATGAAAGTGACTGCTCTGAGAAGGTGTATGTTCCTAATCAGGAAATATGGCCAGGTTAGGTTGACGATCTCCACTCAAATCAGGTGTATGTGCCTGACTTGGTTGTTCGTATGATATGGGGGAGTATTCCCCACAACCCTCTTGGAATGGAACAGATGTGTGTGTCTGTTCCGGAGTGAATTGTTGATGTATCACTCCACTGGTAGGGATAGATTTTTGTGTCTTTCCCTGAGATGCTGCTGAAGATGTTATAATATCCTGGAAAGCATCCAAAATTTGAGCAGGGGTTTTCTTCTGCTCTTTCACCATTGATAGAATATTCTTGGTGACTTCAGCTACCGGGACGGGGATATACGTCCATTCCGTGATTGGAGTAGGTGTATGTGTCTGCTTCTGTCCTCCTTTTCCTGTCAGTGAATTCTAACAGTACTCAAGTGTGGGGGCAGAGAGTTGAGTCTGCCTCCTGTTTGTCGTCAGAGCTTTCCGACTGAATTCTCCGTGTGCTACCAAGCGAGACTATTAGTAGGATTGATTAGTATTAGCAGGTGTATGTGCCTGCTTATTGAACTTCGCCGAACGTTGTTGAAGAGCTCCATCATATGTAGTCAGACGAGCCTGCTGACTAGCTAATGATGTATAAACAGGTGTATGTTCCTGCCTATAGTACTTCGCTGGAATTGCCTGGTGGAATTGGCGTGATGCTGCCAGACGAGTCTGCTGGACAGCAGAAATAAAACGGGAAGGTGTATGTGCTCACTTGTTGCTTGCCACCAAGTTAGGTTGGTGGACTTCTCCGGAGATGGCAGAGATGAGAACCTGCTCACTGTTGACTGGATTCCGCTTCTGGAGATTCTTCTTGCCTACTTGGGTTCGAGGAACATGAGCCGAACTCCTGGAGTCAGTACCCTCATAATGTTGAGGGCGTACTTCTGCATGAGTCTGGCGGCGATTGTTGATAGGATCCCTCAGGAAGGACACTTGGTTCTTTGAATTAAGGCCCTGAGGGACCTACTCATTCACCTCCCCAGAATATGGGAGTGAATGGTGATTTCATTCCGGGGATAAAGACCCAAAACGGTTGGAGATGGTGGTTAGCACCACCTGCTTCTTGATCACTAGTCATCTTTGTTCAGACGATCGGTGTGAGTTGTTCACTTGGAGGGCTTGTCGGGCATCCTCCAGAGTTGGGATGGTACCGTGTTAACGGTACTCCTTAACCAACGCATTTGATACCCAGCATTGAAGACGCTGAGTAGGTGATGTCATCCTCAGAGCGGACGATGATTCAGCAGGAGTAGCAGTAGTGGCATTTGCAGTAGCGGTATTCATAGGTGTGAACTTGAGAGCAGCCATTCTGGAAATACAGAAGATCTTGGAAAATAGTGCATGTTTGATATAACAGACGTAATCAAGATAAATTCAGCCACTACATCTTTTGGATGAACACATATGTCAATGATTGTTTTTGTTGGCCCTCTCATTAAGTTTTAAATAGGGGATAACAAATAGGTAAAACATAATTTTAACTTGGTTAAGGATTCACATCGGGTTCACCATTTTTTGTTTCCCTCTGGAATGGGGGAATGACCTCCTTGATTGAAGGTTCAAACATTCCAATCGGTTTCTAACGGGTTTTTTCATAGAACCGGAAACATCCAATGATTCCACATCCATTTGGACCTACTTTCCAAAGGTAGGCACTCATTAGTTTGTGGACTGATGAGGCTTAGGAATTTGCATTGGTCGAGAGGATGGGAGGTCGGACTCATCACACCTTTTTAGGGTAATTATTGTCTACTCCGGGACTCTCTTTATAGATTTAAGTTATGTTCGTGAATCCTTATTACATTACCAAGTATAAAATGAACTTTCCTTTAGATCTAACAATCAATGATTAAATATGTAGGAAATTTATAGAATATTTTATATGTATCTGAGGTTCTTCATCGATATAGAATCATATTTATTTATTAGAGATTATTGTTCAATGGCATACTTTTACACATTTATATAGAAGTCTCTTGGTCATTATGATGACCATGCTGGTTTTAAAGCCACTCAGTGGGGCACTTGAAATTTATTGTCATTCAGAAGGACATGTATTATTTCAGAGTTGGGATCGAACCCACAGATGGGCTACCTACGTATCCTTTGTTTAGAAAAGGAATCAGAACCCACGTAGTTCGAGTAAGGGAGTACGATGTTTATGATTGATGGCTCAAAGAAGGATGTCATAATTACTTTTACACTCTAAGCTCATGTGAGTCATGCTCGGTGCGATAAACAAGAGGTATTGTTAAAAATCAGACAATTGTGCCATGAAAGATGCAATCATAAGAAATAATGTGGGACTTATGTATGTATGACTACCCAGATAAATGAAGATTAGGATTTACTTCAGGGAAGAAATCCAGGAACAGGGTCCATAAAGGTATATGTGCTTCATGGAGATTTGAATACTCTAACTTCGGGCTTACTCCTGAAAAGGAGGCCCAAATTAGGAGAGGACTTATGATTGGGTTTTACTCCTGAGAAGTAATCCCAAATAAAAGGTAACTTAGGACTGGTTAAGAGAAATTAAGACTGGGGCTTACTCCTGAAAAGGAGGCCCAGGTTAAGAGACTTGAAAACTTAAGGGACTTGGGGCTTACTTCTGAAGAGGATGCCCATATTTGAGATTGTGGCATACTCTTGAAAAGGAGGCCCATGTTAATTTGTTCTCTCATCTTAAATTATGAGGTTGAATGAATGAAATCTCAATCTTTAGTGACATAAAGATGTGTAAATCACTAGGTTTTGAGAGATATTCCACAGAATTCCTTTCAGATAAGGAATTCAAATCAAGAAATCATGCCATAAATGGATTTTAAGAGTGTCTTGAAGACTGAATCTTGAATAGGAGAGGTGGAATGGCTTAAGAGGGGTGAAATGGGCAAGAAGGGCACCCAAAAAGGCAGGGGCGCGCAAGTCCTGGCAGGCGTGCAGGTACTGCGTGGGCGCGCAAGTCCTGGTCGCGCAGGTATACCTGCGCGACACATGGGTACTTGTGTGACTGTTAACCATCAGGGTAATACTTGAGTTACTCTTGGTTAAAGCCTTTAGAATCATCTTGAGGTTCTTCCAGAAGAGTGGCGTGCAAGTTCTATTGAAGGAGTTAGGCGGCGCGCAAGTGTGGCCATTTCCCTTAAGGGCTGGTCACTCAGGCATGCAAGTATTGATGAGTTTCAACACTTAGGTATTCCTCCCCCTCTTTAAATCTTCCATTCTAGATAAGAAATTACCTTAGAAGTGTTTCGGAAGCTTTGAGAAGAGACTAGGTCACCAGGAGCTCAAATCTGAGTTTCTGGAAAAAATCCTCCCCGAAATGGGGGGCCCACAGGGTCTATTTATAGGCTGGAGAAGACCCCGGGCAGTTATCACTTAGGGCGCACAAGTCACTTTCGCGACCATTAGGCGTTGCACAAGTGGACTTGCGCGACCGTGATGTAACTTGTGCGGAGCATGTTCTTTTGAAGCCTTGTTCATGCCTTTGACGATTTTTTATGTTTTCTTCAAAGGATGAATCAATTTGTGATAAGTCATTTCCCTTTACATTCCTTTGGACTCTGTGATGAAAAGGAGTGTCAACATAGCCTAAATTACAAATTATGTTCCCAAGGTATCATTTTATAGGCAAATTGGAAGGTGTTTTTGGGCAGAGAGATTGTGTAAAACCACTTGGACCATTTTTTCGGTGGGTAGACATCCTTATCTCACTTTTGAAAAAACTAAAAAGTTGTTACCCCACCTCTTGAATATCTCCATAAAAAAATTTCGTTTGGACACCTACAACTTAAGATATGGATAGATCACAGCACACCACTTTTGACTTCATGAGGATTTGGTGTGCTGGATAGATCAGGTCGGTCGGGGCCACTTAATGGCCGAATTGGGATTGGATTCTTTAATAAGAGTTGTAGACCATTAAAATTTGGACCAGACCACAATATCTAAACCCATTTAGATGCACATATTTTTCATAACATTTACATAAGTTGATAGGTGTTCATATATCCCAAGTAATTTTATCCCATTTTTTCCACTTCATCTCGGGGCCTCTGAATCACCTCCACCTATAATACAATTATAAAAACAAGTAAAATTTCACTTTTTAAGAGTTATAAACACAAAATAATTGAATCAAATATGAAGTAAATTTTTTTATTATTTTTATAATTTCCAATCCAAAACTATTTTATCCTAGTGGTGTAAGGGTGAAAATGAAACAGTGAATTGTGGTGCAATCACACCCTCACACATAAAAAATTACACTCCTGAGAAAAGTCATATTTCCAAAAATTATTCATGTAAATATTTCCAACTTCATAAATATTTAACATTCCATGAAAATTTAATTCCTGATATAAATGTGATCAAATAAAAAATCACAATGAGGAGTTATTCTCAGAGAAAATGGAAAAAGATGTCTCAAAAATTGAATCAGAATGAAATTCCAAGAGATGCATAATACCAATCGACAAAAATAGATCAAAATTTAATCATTTCATTAATTATACACATTTTTGTGTGTGGAAAACATTTCATGATATTCTTTCCAATTTCTATTGAGTAATTATAATTTATTTTTAAAAAAAAATTACTTACATGATCCTTTCTATCGAACCTACACTACATCCTTTGCAATCAAATTTCAAGACCCACTCACTTAATAATTCCCAGAAGTCAAACCATAATCTCTCGACCTAGATATCCCCATATTTTGTACATTTAATCACTCCCCTCATTTATTATTTTTTTTTCAAAAGTTTCACTTAGAACAAATATCACACTCTACTCTTAACCCTTTTTTGATCTCCTTATGACACTTGTTGTAATATTTATAATAAGATAAAAAGTTAAGGAAGGGTGGTTTTTGAACTTCCCATTATACAACCCTTTTTTAGGGTGTAAAACAGTCGAATAATAGGTACACATGCATAGGGAAATCAGGTACAGTAATTAAATAGATCGGATAAAGAACAAAAATATGGAAAAAATCATTTTGGAAACTAGAGAAAAATTAAACTAACTTATATTTACCTTTTATTAATCAATATATTTTCACACTTCATGGTCGAGTGCAAAGGTGTGTAGAGAAATTAAGTGACACAATTTTTACTTCAACTACTCATACAAAGGGTACCATTCTTCTCAAAGGTTTCAAAATGATAAAACCATTTATATCATCAACAAATAACCAAATTTAAAAATAAAGTCACACCACAGTATTGAATTCTTTAAAAAATTCACATTTTATCAAAAAAAATGAATGTTAAAACAATATCAAATATGGAAATTTCTCATGCATTTTCAATAACTTCCATGTTTAAGTGGGAATAATTTTCAATGATAAAGTGGGCATAAAAATTAGCATTTTGGAAAAAAAGTGAGGAGGAAAATGAGGGGGGAAAGTGAAAATACTATACATAAAGTGAAAAAGAGAAAAAGAAAGAAAGATGATTAAAATTTATAACTAACATAGGAATATACCCATCCCCCACACCTAAAGTGTAAATTGTACTCACTTTAATAAAATAGAATGTGGGAAAGAGGGATAAAACCCGGTGGTTTTCATTCATATACTGCTTTTTGAACTTATAGTTCCTCCATCAGGGACTCTGGAATGGCTTCGTAGAAGTGCTTCAGCTGCTACCCATTGATAGTGAAGGTTTTCTTAGTTTATTCATTTTTAACCTGAACATCACCAAATAGAGATACATTAGTAATAGTGTATGATATAAACCGTTAGGAATGAAGCTTACATGGATGAAACTTTAGCCTTTAATTGTATAGGAGGACCTTCTTACCAATGTATAAATGATGGTGAAGGATGAGAGATTAGTGGAAAACCTTGGTTCACTCTTTATAAATATAGTATTTCTCATATTAATCTCTTATCATTTGCTCTATATCTTGAATCTGCAACTTCATTTGAGAAACTGCACCAGAAATATTAGAATTGCATTGTTTTATGGCCCAGTAGTCCTAGTGGTCTATCTCAATAGGGAGATTAAAACTCTTTCCAAACACAAGCCTATAATGTGACATTCCAATGGGAGTTTTAAATTCAGTATGTTAAGACCATAATGAATCATCGAGTCTAATAATCTAATATTTTATATTAGGTTGAATCATTTTTAGAATAATTTGTTTTACCTCTCTATTTGAAACCTCAGCTTGACCATTGGTCTATGGGGGATATGTAATATCCACTCGATGCCTGACCCCATATCAATGAAAAATTGATTGCATTGTTCAGTTACAGAAATGAGAACCCTAGTCACTAATGATGAACCTAGGTAATCTAAACCTACATAAAATTTGGGTTCTCCAAAATTATAAAACAATATTGGAATCATCAATCCTTATTGCTCATGCCTCTACCCATTTAGACACATAATCAACTACCAGGAGAATGTACAATCTAATAAAGGAACTAGGAAATATACCCATAAATTCAATGCCCCAAACATTAAAAATGTCATGGAAGATCAAGGGTTGTTATGGAATTTCATTTCTTTTAGAGACATTCCCCATTCTTTGACAGTGAGGAAAATATTTAAAAAATCATGGGAATCCTAAAAAAATGTTGTCCAAAAGAGACCAAAATTGAGGACCTTGCGAGCAGTCTATTGGAGACTAAAGTGGCCCCTGAAAGAAAGAGTGTGGTAGATACTAAGGATAGACTGAAACTCTTTATCAGGAAAACAACGCTTGAGTAATCCATCACTATAAGTGTTCCAGAGGTAGGGTTCATCCCAAATGTACCAATGGGACTCATTTTTTAGACGGTTATCTTGGTTTTTTTGAAATTAGTAGAAATACAAGATGATACCAAATAATTTAAAATTTTAGTATACCAAGGAATAACATCTTTCACTCGGTACAGTTTCTCATTAGTAAACATTTCATTTATGGGAATACAGGGGGATGATTCAATGTTTGGGGATGGGTGGATCCTACTGATATGGTCAGCCACCACATTCTCTTCTCTTTTTTAATCTCTAATTTCTATATCGAATTCCTGAAAGAGGAGCATCCTGCAAATGAGACATGGTTTGACTTCTAGTTTCTTAAGGAGATATCAAAGGGTTGTATAGTTTGAGAACACAATAACTTTGGACCCTAAAAGATATGACTTGGATTTATCCAAGGCAAACGTAATGGAAAGAAATTATTTTTTAGTTGTGGTGTAGTTTTATTGGGTAGGGTCTATTGTACATAAGGCATAGGCAATGATATGTGGAGCTCGATCAACCCATTATGATAAGACTTCTCCAACTGCATAGTTAAAGGCATCACACATGAGCTCAAATGGTCAATCCCACTGAGGTGGTTAGATTACCAGGGGTTACTTGAGACTCTATTTTAACTTATTAAAATCTTCCTTCCATTATTTATCAAAAACAAATTCCTATTATTTTTTGATAAATTGGGAGAGGGGGAGTGAAATATTACTAAATTCATGAATGAAATTATGGTAAAATCCAACATGACTTAGGAAAGACCACACATCATGTACATTTTTTGGGGAATGGTAGGGAAGAAATTACATTCACTTTTGATTTATCTACTTTGATACCATCCCCAGAAATGACATGCCCTAACACTATACCTTGTTGTAACATGAAATGGTATATCTCATAATTTAATACGAGATTCTTTTCAATACATCGATGTAGGACAGAACCAATACTACTCAAACATTCATCAAAAGAGGATCCATAAAAATTGAAATCATCCATCAAAACATCCATGAAATTCTTCAGGTAGTCTGAAAAAATACTAACCATGCATCGTTGAAAAGTACTTGGAGCATTGCATAGACCAAATGTAATCCTCCTATATGAAAATATGCAAAAGGGGAAAGTGAAGGTTTTCTTTTCTTGATCCTAGGGGTAAATATGGATCTGAAAGTATCTATAATGCCCATCAAGAAAATAGTAATGGGACTTCCCCACTAGCCACTCTAGCATTTGGTCAATGAATGGAAATGGGAAATGGTCATTCCTAGTGTGTTGGTTTAGTCGGAAATAGTCTATATAGACACGCCAAATATTATACACACGAGTTAGAACCAATTCATTTCTTTCATTTTTAATTACCATAAGACCAATTTTTTTAGAAACCACATGAACTAGACTGACCCATTAGTTGTTAGAGATGGGTTAAATAATTCCAGCAGGTAATAATTGTGTTACCTATTTTTTTAAAATATCTAGGAGGTTTGGATTCAGTCTTCATTGTGATTGACTCATTGGTTTAGACTCATCATTTAACAATATATGATGTGTACAAATTGATGGTCTAATTCCAAGGATTTCATCAAGTGTTCAACCCAAAGCTTGTATTTACTCCCTCAAAAGTTCAAACAATCGTAATTCATGCTCAGGAGTGAGTGAACTAGAAATGATAACAGGCAACTTGTTTCCATTTTCAATGTAAGAATATTTTAAACCTTGAGTCAGTTGTTTTAGTTCTAATTCAAGTGTATTTTGGATTTATGGGTGTTTGTGTGAAAGTAAGAGGTCACAAATCTCATCTAACTACTCAATGGTTTCATCCTCAGATGAGTAATGAGATTTTAAAAGATTATCAATATCATCGATGGTCATGTGATCCTCATTGTTCAAGAAATTATCAATTAACAAAAATGTATGACATTTTTCTAGACTACTGCAAAATTCTATGCATGATTAATTACCTAACATTTAAATCAATGATGAAAACTCAAAAAGGGGATCATGGGAATGAAAAAAGTGATTTTCAAGGGAAGGGAGTACATCTATAGAGTTAACAGAGAGAGAGAAATGTTCTTCCAAGGGGTGCTTCATGGCATCAAGGATATTGAAGTGGAAAATGTCACAACCAAACTCCATAGATAATGTACCATTTTGGATATTAACTATGGTTTTGGTGGTTTCAATAAGTAAATCCCCAATATAATTTGGGTGTGTCTATTTATCATATCATCTTCAATTTTAAGCACCTAAAAATCAGCAGGAAAAATTGATTTTTTCACCCTCAAAAGAATATCCTCTAACACACAAGAGGGGTGTGTAGTACTCTGGTTTTCTAGTTGAACAACAATTCCTTGGTATTTAGTTACCCTTCCTATAATGAAGAGTAAATAGAGTGAGGAGTCACATTTATAAAATCACCCAAATCAAGCATAGCATTGGAAAAGGGATACTACTCTATGGTACATGGAATTGAGAATGTTCCAAGATCATTTCATTTGATTGGAAGTGATGGATATATAAATGTTGAGACATTTCTCCCCAATTTCACCTTCTCATCGCCTCGAAGTCACCATCGGTTTGTACACATCTCCTTCAGAAACATGGTGTATCATGGAATTTTCTTTATGGCACCAATCAAAGGAATTTTAACCTATAATTTTTTGAAAGTTTCTAATATTTAATTATCAAGTTTAGTTTCATTTTGTTTCCTAGGTTGGGTGGACCTTTTGTGAAATGAAATAGGAATGGTTGGGATAGGTGACTTATCAACAGACACACTCTTTCATATGGAAGGGATTCTCTCCAGACAAGGTTTTTCAACATTTGGACTAATTTAAATGGTTGGGATGGTGGTTTCTTCAGGATGGGATGAATTTATTAGAGGGTTCATTTGGTTTTTAAGCTTATTTCCACTCCTAATGGTGATAGCACTAACATTTCCCTTATCTCAAGGGTTAATTAGTGGTTAAGAGGGAAATTTACTTAACCCATGAATTTGGATTTCCCCCAACGAGTTAGAAAGTTTTCCTAATTGGGTTTTTAGGTCTTGTATGGATGTTTGGGTGTCTTTTTGGAATTAGAGATTGTTGGTAGTCATTTATTTCATCATTTCATATAGGCTCGGATCAGCTTTTAGAGTGGGTTTTTGGAAAGTCCTTTAGGGTGGTTGAGGATTTATGGGTGGTGGTGGATGATTACTCTACCTCAGATGGTTCCATGGTTATTGAGGTTGGTTTTAATACCCCCTTTTCCTATAAACTTGGTTGTCTTTCCACCCAGGGTTGGATGGATAATAAGGTTCTTGCGTAAAGGGTTGGTTATAGGGGAGGCCTGCAAATATTACTGCACAACTCTCAAAAGTTTCTCTTAGTTGGGGGTATTGGTAAGAATAATGGGTGTTAGATGAAAATATTTCATAGTGTATGGGAGGAGGATATTGTGACTTCCCTTGGGAAATATAAAGTTTTCAAAGAAGGTTACTTACCTCTTTGAACTTCATGTCCACCTTCTTCTCGAATTTAGTACTTTTCACCTCATGAACACCTCAAATGGGTACATTGGATCTTGAACCAAATTTTTTAGTGTTCTTCTCCATGTTCTAAATTAGGGTTTTTGTAGAAATTGGTCTCTTATCAACTAGCGCAACACCTTCAGAATCATCAATCATATTTTTATCAATAGGAATTAAACCTTCATAAAAATACTGAATTAAAAATTGATCACTTGTTTGGTGGTGTGGAAAACTTGAATAAAACCTTTTAAATATTTTCTAGTATTCATGAAGTGTTTCCCCTTATTAATTTATTACTCCATAGATTTATTTTCATATTATTATAGTTCAAGAGGTTGGGAAGTATTTTTCAATAAAAAGGTGTTTCATGTCCGTCCAGCCTCTTATTGGTGTTTTAACATAGTAAATCCAATCTTTTTCAATATCTTCTAATGAAAATTGTAATTCCCTAATCTTTTCTTGTTCTTCATCCACATTATAAGGTTTTAAGGTTGATCACATAGTTTTAAATTATTTTATATTATTATTTGGGTCTTCTTTAGTGAGTCTATGTAATCTTGGTAATAAATGAATCAAACCTGGTTTTAGTTCGAAATTGGGTGCCTATCCTTGTATTTGAATGTAAGTGGGTTGGATATCATTATCAGGTGAGGTTAGTTATTTTAATATTCAGTTTTTTTCATCCATTTTATACAATTTTAATTCAGTTTTGATGTTGGTTCCATAAGAAAAAGAAGTATCAAGAGGAGTTTCACGATGTGATGTGTCCTCCTTAAAAGTGTTGTCTTGTGTGTCTCGGTGTTGCTGATATAAGATCATCTTCAGTTCATGTTTGAATTAAATAATTTCCTCCAAGGAATATCTTATCATGAAAAATGACTATAAAAGTATTATTTTACAAATCAACTTAAAAATGAAGGAAGAAAAAAATGAACAAATAATTACAAAATATGAAATACTTTTATAAAAAACACACACTGAAAATAATAGCGCTCCCCAGTGCCAAAATTTGATCGTGTTGTCATGGAATATCAAATTGATTATGTTTTTAAGGTTCATTTATAGTATAGGGTAGACCCTATATCATCTCTCAAGGATCGTTGATATGTTTAGAGTATGTGTTTTTAATAAAAAGTGTGAAAAGGGGCTGGTTTAGAAAATAGTTTGACAAAATAACTTGATTTAAAGAGTTTAATAGTTGATAAATTGAGGTGGTTTTTTAATAATTATGAAATAAGGAGTTAATTTCAATTTCACTACACATATTTGATAGCTTATTGTTCTAAAAAATAAACATGGTTATGTTTAATTATTTCATTGAGGGTTATCAATATCTTAATTCCCCTCTTGCCTCTTAAATCGTTGCACAAAGTACAAACTCTTGACACAAAAATCATATTGTCAAGGATTTGAACTCAAGTATAGATTTAAGTCTACCAAATCATACTAATATCTTATGTATGTGTGAGATAAATAGGATACTTGTGATTCCCAATCGGAACAACCCAAGATTCCCACTTGAAATCTCAACTCAATTGATGTTGAAATGAAAAGTGATTCGCTTATTTAAACCCAAATAAAGAATTAAGAGGAAAAGGGTGTTGAGATAAAACATAAGTAAAATATTTAACACAAAAATTATATAAAACTAGTAGAATAAAAAGTGTCGTGACTCCCTCTCAAGTATGTGTAACTCCCTCAAAATGATCATCCATTTTTTAGCTCACCATTGAGAGGAGGAGGAGGCTCTGTTGGAACTTCGCCTTCATCCTTGATCTCCCACCCTATGAAGATAGGGGCCTCTAGAACTTCTTATATGAGGAGAGGAATCCTTTGGGTCTCCAAAATATTAGATATTTTCCTCCTGGATGAACATACAAATGATGTTCCCAATGTATCCTTTTATAGGCAAAGTGGAAGGTGGTTTTGGGTACATAGATTGTGAACAACCACTTGTCCCGTTATTTTTGGTGGGTATAAAGCCTTATCTCACTTTGTAAAAAACTAAAAATTTATTTATAAACATATTTAATATCTCCAACTAAAGTTTGGATTAATTTGGACACTTACATATCAAGATATGGACAAATCACGGCACACCACTTTTGAGTTCTTACAGATTCAGTATTCTGGATAGATCAGGTTGGTTGGTCCACTTAATGGCTTAATTGGGCTTGTATGTATTAATAAGAGTTTAAGACAATTGAAATTTAGACCAGACCATAAAATCTCAACCCATTTGGATTCATGTATTATTCATAACATTCACATTAGTGGATAGGTGGTTAGGGATCCCATGCAATTTTGGCCCATTTTTCTTCCACTTCATCATGGGCCCTCCAAATCACCTCCACCTATAATACAATTATCAAAACAAGTAACATTGACCTTTTTAACATTGATAAACAGAAAATAATTGAATCAATTATGAAGTGAATTTTTTTTTTTATAATTTCCAATACAAAACTAGTTTAGCATAGTGGTGTAAGGGTGAAAATGAAATAGTGAATCACGGTGCGATCATATATCCTGACTTATGGTTCTCTAGGTTTCAATATCGGTTATCAAGGGTAAAATTTCCTATTAGATTTTGTAACCTAAATTTTTTTTTCAAGTCCTTCATAATGGATTGTAAAGATTTTTTTGAATTTAAAAAACATATCCCATGGGAGTGTAATCCATGTGTGAAAAAAGGTATATTGGTGTGTACTATGTAATGATCGATTCCATATCAATTCACCTTTTTTAGAGTTATTACACCTAGGTAAAATTGTTCCAGATCAAAATCCACTTACAATATCTAGATTGGTATGTAATTGTTCCGAAACCAATCACCCTATCATTCAACAATATTCTAGGATATTTTATTATGCTTTGACTTATCACTAGGGTTCTCACTAAATTATTATAGTACTAATCCCAAAAAATAACTAGAATTACCTATGATAACAACTATAGAAAACTAATCCTTTTACACATATTATTTCATGATTTTAAACATAAATATCCATTAATAAAAAATAAGGATCATCATACCTGGTGACTTTGTAAGAATATGTTCATAATATATAGATGTGAAAATAAAACATAAAATCTTTATTTTATTCTCTATAATGAGCCACTAAATCCATTTGAGCTCCTAAAACTACATAAGATAACCCATGGAATACATTTAAGAAAGGGGTTAGAAAAAAAGCTCAGTAAGGGAATAAACATGATAAGGAAACATAACATATGAGTTAAAGGTATAACATGATATAATAAAATTGAAAGATTATAATTAATCATAAGGGAGAATAACATAAATAACATTGTATCATAAGATCATATAAATATAGTAAATGTGGTAGTAATATATTACATTGCATAAACATGAGTCAATGCTAGCCTCCTAAACAATATCACATGGTGGGAAATGTATCATAATGCATTAGGTTTTCTCCTTAATCCCATATATAACATCTCATGATACAAAATCTTTACCCAATTAATTTGAGTGTTATCTGGGTGAACCCATCATAACATGTACATTCTAATGTGTTCTACAAAAGGAAGTCAATCTTAAGACATAAACATAAAAATTACCCATCGAAAAGAATGTGTTAAATTTGAGATAAGAACATATGGAATGTATTAACCCATTAAAGGAAGAGAGAATAATCTAGGTGTATATTTGAGAGAAATGTATACAAAATTTAGAATCATTCCATAACATAAAATATATAGAAAATGATTTAGAGAGAGAATATTCATAACACTAAGAAAATGGTGGTTTATAGAGATCCCTTACCTCGATCCCAAATTGTCACATGCATTATTTATCTTCATAAATAATGAACTTATGTAAAAAATTCTTGATTAAGAACTATTTTCAGTTTTATTATTCCTTTTTTTATTTATTATCATGTCGTATTCAATTACTTCATAATTTAGATTAATGTTGTATGTTTTGATGATATTTGGCTTATATATCCAAAATCACTTTGGCAAGTCGACAAAGGTCAAAGAGAATTATTATTTTATAATCTAAGTAATAATAATAATTAAACATTTAACCTATTTATAAATCAATTATAATTTTAAAATCATCTATGAATGATGGTTATGAATAATGAACTATGTTACAATAATGGATACGGTGGGTCGTATGTACGCATGAGTAACATTTCCATTTTTCAATGATCATGATGGAAAGAAGTTAAGTGTTATTTTATATTTATATAATGATAATTATAACATATATATTATATTATTTCTTTAAATACTTTTATATATATCATCCATGTGATTTAGTAATTAAAAATGAATCACATCACTTTAAGGAGTTAGTAATCCACACATGCGTATGAATGACGTTATCATATTTGAATGAATGGAATAGTAAGAAAAAATATAATATATTAATTTTAAATAATGATAAATATTTCATTAATATAATATATATACATTAAATCCATCATCATAAATAGTTGTGATAGGATATGATGGGAAACAAATTATATTGGTTCACAAGCCAGTAGTCCTCTGTACACACGAACGATTGTTTCATTTTCAGTTTGATGGAAGAAAATATGGATGTAGGTTATTACATTAACATGATAAAATATAAAAATATTGGATATATTAATGATATTATATCATCATGTTTTAATAATATTTTTAGGATTTGGAGGAAGAAATAAAACAAAACACTCGGTTAAGAATGACACCTCTTCTTCGAACAAACTCTTTAGGTTTTCACCAAAACCCTTACATGGAGGGATTTATAATAAAACCAAGGCCTATATTAAATGTTAAGGAAATTTATTAAGGGATTTTGTTAGTTATTTTATGAAAAAAAATCCTTTATAAGTGTGAATTAAATAGGAGAGGAGGTTCCCTTTTATAAGTGAGGAGTGTAAATTTTGTAGATTCCCAAAACTATCTAATAATGAGTTTTTACTCTCAATCCAAGTGCCTTAAAAATTAATAAATGATATAATATATGTAATATAAGGTCAATAAACATATAATAATTGAAAAATAAACATATTTTAATAATTTAATTCCATTTTCCTTTATGTTTACTCACTTTTACAATTTTAGTTTTCACCACTTTAACTAGATATTTACCTTGGTATTTTATTCTTTAAGACTAAAAAATAAAATAATTAAAATTAAAAAATATGCACCCTATTATTATAAATATTAAATAATATTTATAAAATAAAAATTCTCTATGTATGGATAATTAATTTTATCATAAGCGCATGTAACGTGAAAAACTTCATTTTAACCTTCACCATGGAAATTAATTTTTACTATTTTACTATTCATTATGACCAAAAAATAAGTTGAAATTATTAAATAATATCAATTATTATGATTTAAAATATTTAATCAATTTTATCAATTTCAATTCATAGATTTTTTATAATTTAATTTAAAACTAAACCCACAAAACGCGATGAAAAGCAGTTTTTCAGGAAATGCATTTGTCAAGAAATAGATGATATTATATTAACCCTATAACTAGAAATAATCAAAATATGAATTTTTAATTCATATAAATATATATTTAATTTATATATTTAATTCAAATATTTCCTTAGTATGGGTCTTTTTAATTAATTAAAATGAATAAACCTCACGCACTAAAAATCAGTTTATAAAAAACTGTGTTTTTAAGCATAAAAATAAAATTCTACTAAAATCATGAAAATTACTAATTCAAATGAAATTAGTTATATTATTACAAATAAAAAAATTATAAATAAATTTAATACAAAATTAAAAATATAATAGGAATTTTAATCTACTTGAATTAATGAAAAGAAATGATATTATTGATAAATCGGTAATTTTTACTATTCAATGAAAAATCAATCATTTTTGAAAAAAAAATCACCCAAATTTAATTTTAATATTAAAATTTAAAAAATAATTCTCATTTTATAAAATAAAATTTCACAAAATTTAGTAAATTAATTATAATATTCACTCACAAAATCAATAAAAATCATTTTTAAGAAAACGTATTTTTTAAGAATAAAATGTCTTCATTAAAATTTGAGTTATTATTTCCTATAAATTTATCAAAAAAATTATATCAATTTGTACCTTTATATATATTTCATAAATAATTTAATCTAATTCATACACTAATTTAACAACTAGGTTATAATGGTCAAATATAAATAAACATGGTTCATTTTGGCTTGGTGTTGTGTGTCGTATACATGATCGAATATAGTATTATTTTTAAAAACTCGAGGTGTTACACTCAACATAAGAAACTATTCTATATTATTCATACTTTTCCTATTTTATTAACTTGGGTAAATAGAATCATAATAAATAGGTGATCTCAAATTCTCGATAATGGTAAACCTAAGCTTTAACCATCAAATATCATAAGTGAACATAACATAAGAATTTTGGTATAATCAATATACATGAGAAATGTGTACCAAAAACATAATAGATAATAAATCATGGAATAAGTCTTGACTTAACATAATAAATTAATAAAAATAGTATGGGATCATGATTCAATAAATATGGTCCTTGAGAGCATAACATAGTCTTGAGAACAAGCATAAAACTATAAAATATCTTTAAAATATGGAACAAAACATTAGTATAAAGAAACATTAATTTCATGAGCCACACTATCAGTTCCCATTCTTATAAGATCCTAAAATGTACTTGGGAATACTTATCTCATGAGATATAAATTCATAACCAATGTATTATAGGGTGATATAGGACCCCACCCATCATTCATCTATACTTATGAGTGCCAGTTAACAACCCATTCACTTATTAAATCATAAAGAATCTATGGAAATAAAGTGGGTTTCAAAATAAAATAAAATAAAAAATCACTTGTTATAGCATAATTAACCCATGTAAATAAAATGGGTTTCATTTAATACATTATAAATAACCCATGTAAAGAAAATGGGTTTCATATAAATTTAAAATTAAAATCATTCACTTTTTATAGAATAAAGAACCCATGGAAATAAAATTTGTTTTATATAATTTTCAAATGGATTTAGTTGAGTAAATCATTTATAATTACATCAATAATCAAAACATGATATATCCATAGAAAATAAATGGTTATCCAATGACATCAAGTGACATTATAGGTAAATACCATTTAATCAAGTTAATAAAGCATGTATTATTTTCACTAAATATATAAAGGTTATACAGTTAAGAAAATACTTTATATAGTCAATCTAGGTTTTTTACATAGGTTAATTCCCTCCAATTAAAGGAAAAATGGTTATTCAAATAGCTAAGACAATTAAATAAAAATTAGGATTATAAACCTTCAATTATAAAGCAAAACAAAAGAGGTGATGTATCACTTCAATGATAGAAAATAATATTAAATAATTCATCTGATGAAATAAGTTAGATGGTATCATCTAAATAATATTATTGATTAATAATAAGATATATCAATGGAAAATGACTTATATAAAAAACACTTTTTAAAAGTTAAAAAAACACTTTGTAAATAAGAAATGTTGTTGATAATTTGGAATAATTTTAAAATAAATATTTAATAAAAATATAAAAAATATAATTTCTTTTGAAACCATGACAACATATAGATAAATATTAATATAAAACTAAAATTTAGAGAAATGACATATTCACATGTAAACGTTAAAAAGAGAATCTTTTAAAATTTTGTTGAAAACGGCCCATACAGGAAATATTAAAATTTATTTAAAACTTTTAAAAGAATTTAAAATAGTATAGTTTGGACATAATAAATTATTGAATAATATATAATGAAATTTACAAAATAATATAATGAATATTAATATGGAAAATGAATGTCCTCAATAGATAGTAGGAAACGAGGTTAGCTTTACTTACAAGAAACACTTCGGATATAATATGAGTCAAGGGGAAATGAAATTTTTAGGGGACATGTAAAACAACATGAATATAAAAATAAAACTATGAGTGTATTTATAAATAATTAAAATTATCTATATGTATTATCCTTAAAAAACAATATTATTTTGAAAATAAAATTGGCAATGAAACCATTATGTTTTTATTAACTTTTTAATCAAAACCCCCTTTTCAACTTCATAATATTTTTAATAAAAAATAATTTGAAAAATAAAATTATATGGATCTTAAAAAACCTATGAATATTTTAAAATAAATTAATTAGGAAGTAGTTAGATTATTCTAAATAAAACATGGTGTATAATTTTAAATATGTCTCAAGGGATGAAAATTTGAGACGAGAATCATTTACCTTAATTCCTACTTAGTCAAAATGTGCTCTAAACTACTGTATACAGAAATTAACTATATTAATAAAACATTTAATAGAATTTTTAATATCTATAACCTTTTATAAAAATAATTTTTAATTATTCTCTATATGTGTATTACTTATATATTATCTATTTTTTATATTGAGTGTGAGTATTCTGAATTATTTTGAACTGGTTTCGTAATAAAATTGTTGTTAATAATTATTTTTAAAAGTTTAACAATTAATATATCATAAAAGGTACTGGAATATATGTTTTATAATTATTTATAATTTTAAAATTTTATTTTATGTTAGTTTTGGTTAATATAATTAATGATGAATTTATAGATGAGCACGTTTCGATGATTCTTAGCGAACGAAGAGTGATTTCTTAAATAATGAGTTAAATTTTTATATTACCATTATAGAATCAATAAAAAATAATTATTTAATTATTTTTTTCATATATTATAAGATATTAAATTCCCATATTCATTAATGATATACATTTATAACATTATTCAAGTAGGTGGTTAAACTAACCCAAATAAGAACATACCATAAATAATGTATGATTATAAAGTAATTTAGTTGTAATATCATTATATAAGAAGAATATTGATCATATTTAGTGTTTATTACTATGTTTTAACATAATTATAAATAATTATAAGAATAATATAACTTATATGAAGTTAATTCATAGTATGAAGAAATCATTTTTTTATCTTCGAATGCTCTTGTGGACGGTTTAATTTACCATAGTTGTTTATTGATAATATTATTAATATAATGTCCAATTTTTATTTCCAAAACCATAATAATTTCAATAATATAATAGTTACACATTAAAAAAATTATCATTAGAATCCATGTAAGGATATTATGAAAATAAAATTAGGAATCAATTGTTCCATGAAAGTGGTAGTCCACTCATATTCATGGATGATGATTTAAGTTTCCATAGAACCAGAAAAATATAAAATATGGTTTATAATTTTGAAATATAAAAATTTAATAAATATAATACTTATATATTAAATTCAATATTTTTACCATCCTTGTAAGGTGGTAAAGAAAAATGAAACATGTTTCCTCGTAGAGGTGGTAATCCGCACAATGCACGAATGACGGTTTCATTTTTCTTAATAGAAAAGGAATAGGTGGTTAATTATTATAACATAATTATAAAAAGATAAAATTATACCAATGAAACTTATATTATCATTTAAATATGGATTAATGTAATTTTAAAAATAACAAGTGCATATAAATAAATATAAATGATAAATTATCGGTTAGAAATTTATACGTCACTTATTGTATTATCTCTAAAGAAAAGGGGGTTAAGCCTTTGAGGGAGGGTATTTTGAGAAGACATAAACCTCTTGATGTTGTGTAGGAATGTTGAGTAGGTTTTTTGTAGTGTTTTGTAAAATCTAAGTGGGTTTTGCTATGAGTGGAAGTTAGGAGAGGATTGGACCTTTTATAAGTGAGTGGGGATGACATTTTTTTAAATACTCAAAACTTTTAAATAATTGTAAGACACTCATAAAGGAAGTATATCCAAAATTTGTAAATAATTGATAGGAGAAGTTTTAAGTTATATAAAGGCCTCAATCACCCATTCCCATACATTTTTTAAATATGTTTGTGGCCTTTTCCTCTTGGTTAAACCCTTTTTACCCTTTTTGATTTTTACCATGGTACCTAGTTTTTACCAAAGTAATTTATCATTTATGCTTGAAAATAAATTGGTCCTTATTAATTAATTTTTACATAATGAATCAAAATTTTATATCCATTTTATTATATTAATTTTCTAAAAGTGGAAAAATGTATTTTAAAATAATAATGTATAATGTTTTAAAACAATTTTTTTGAAAAATATAACTTCAGTTATATAATGTCAAATATGGGTTTGTAAAGTAAAACCAAAATTTTTAAAATTATAAATTCACTTATAAAATTCATTCTTGGTCTTATAAAAAGGTCTCATGAATTTATAATTCATTATTATATACTAATAATGTTAGAAAAGTGATATTATTTATAGAAAAAGTATTTTACACTATTCCCATAAAGTCAATTTTTTTAATCCTAAAAATTAATCATAAGTTAATATTTTTATGATAATTTAAAATTTGAATTTTATTTTTTCAAATTAACATTCTAAAATTTAAAATTTTAACTTTAAAATAAAATCCTAAAATATTGTGGAATTTTTTTATAGAAAATCATTTTTTATATTAATTATTCTTCTAAAATTAGTGTTAATAATAAACATATAAAACTTGAAAATATCCATTTAAAATAATATTTTTTAAATAAATAATATTTTTTTAGCTACTTATATTCACTTGTTGAAACATTTTTAAAAGAGACATTTATTTCATAAGTTGGATATGGCTATTTTTACACACTTATTCAAAAAAAATCATACATTGGTCAATATCTATTTTAATAAAAAAACGTTTTGTGGTATGTTAGGGTTTGGTGTTTCATGTGAAACACTCTACTAAAAAATATTTATTTAATTAAAATACAAAGTGAAATCTTATATCGTCACATTATCCTCCCTTAAATAAATTTCATCCTCAAAATTTTAATTATCACTTGCTTAAAATTTAAGGGCTTCCATTAATCTAGATTTAATTTCCGATGAGGTTTCATCATTTCATTATTGGGTTTGACTAGTGAAATAATATTTTACCTCATAATTGGAATGTAACTAATGTTTATTTTTTTATTCAACTATTTGTGCTAAATACCGCAATAAAATGGGGGTAAAGTTTTTTTAAAAGTTTTTTATAGTTATCCTTATATTAATAAGTTGTCATGGGTGGACTTTTAGATGTGACTTTCCAATCTTGGAATATAAAATTTTTAAGAGACACAATTCATGTTTAATATCATATCAAATTTTATTGAAAGAGCTATAATAGGATTTAATAGTAAACACATTCTTATAAAAATTTATTAGAGAGTAGTAATATATTTTGGAAAAAAAAGATTTTATTAATAATTCAAAATATAGCCATCAGGGTGGTGATTTCATTCCCTTAGTAGTTATTCTAGGTATAAATAAGTGTATTGAATGAGATACAAATAAAAAAAATCATATTTCATGTGTGTATGGTTAGTGTTCCTCACTCCACATTAACATCATAACTCACATCCATGGTTGTGTTTGCATAGGAATTCCCCTGTCTTGGAATTTTTTGGTGCCTATCATCCTTGTTATCCATTTTATTAGGGAATCTACATGGATAATATCAAATTCTCACATATTTAATATAGATAACTATCAGAAGTACATTGGAATGAACTCGTTTTTAATTCACCGTGTACAATGAGAACTTTACTTTTTCTTGACAATTGGTTTATTTATTTCCTCCTTTTCCACACATAAAACATCTCTTAATTACTTTATGACATTCCCCTTGGTGATTCTTGCCACACTTTTTACACAAAGAAATTTGAACATTCTTTCCTTCATCGTATTTATCGCTTGAACTTCCTTGAGACTCTTTATTTCAATTCTTCGGTGTGTTTTTTATAATATACTATGCTTACAATGTTAATTATAATTTTGGATAGTTTATTTGTCATAATACCATGATTTCTCACTCTAACTCTAATTCTGTTTGGTTTCCTATTTTGAAAATCTAGTCATTGTCTATAGAATCCAATGTTAACATGGTTCCTTTGAGATTTATCCATTACTAAAAAAAGGTGCCAATCGTAATTGATGAATTAATAACCCCATAATAGAATTATTTTAAGATGATTATATGAAAAATTTAACCTCAAAATTTATTACTTTTCAAAATTATTACTTCATCTTTCAGTTCAACCTAAATTACTATCAATTCAATCTAGGTTTCTTTAGGTTGTTTTCTCTCATAATTAGTATCCTAATTCCCTAACATATTAAATCCTTCATAATGGATTGTAAATAGAATATGATTATCCAAATCATATACCCTGAGAGTGTCAAACTAAGTTTACAGTTATGCCTCTTTATCGTGCACTAGGTTATGATTGGGTCAATACCCAACACGCCCTTTTCAAGGTTATTAACCCTTAGTACAATTTTTCTATAACCTACATCTACTTATAGTATCTAGATAGAGATGTCATTGCTCGTAAAACCACATAATATCTACCTTCCAAAAAATTTAGGATGTTATCATATACTTAGACTTACCGTTTAAACTTATCCCTAGTGTTTTTACTAAAGTTCTCTTACCCTAATCTCCATAATATTACTGCAACCAACCTAAAGGGTTATCTATACATTTTCTATTATAATAGATCTTAACTTATAAACCTTTCATGAAATTTTTAACTCCCAATTTATCCTCAACTGGTATCACCCTAATCTTCAAATATATCCAAACTCCACTTTGATACCAACTATAGAAGCCTATATATGTGACAATATCATCCACATAACTTGAAAAAAAATAATTTATTTCAATATATTCCTATTACCTTTTAGGTTTATAGATATATATATTTAAGAAAGAACATTAAAAAATAAAACTCGTGTTCTTTGTATCAAATGGACATGTTTTCCACACTACGGGAAAACCGTTATTTGCGACGGGATGGTCAACCCGTCGCAAATAGTCAATTATTTGCGACGTGGATAGGCACCCCGTCGCAAAAAGTTACGCACGGTTTGGTGCGTTTTGCGCGCCAAACTGCACTAAAGAGTATTTGCGACGGGTTGGCACTGCCCGTCGCAAAAACCAGGAGGCGGTAATACCTATTTGCGACGGGGGGATCCCCCGTCGCAACTAGTTCGACCCCCAAAACGTTATTTGCGACGGGACCCATCGCAAATAACCGACGGTGGTAAAAATATATTTGCGATGGGATGTTTTCATGTCGCAAAAAGTGTGTCGGCAGGTCACTTTTTTGCAACGGGCCCCGTCGCAAATAACCTTTTAACCGCCAACATTAATTAATGTTGCCGAAGGTATTTGCGACGGTCCCCTTCGTAAAAGGTCCTGTCGCAACTAATCTAACCTATATATACCCCCCCCCCCCCTTGTTTTTTCTTCTCTCTGTCCGAATTTCTTGTTCCTCTGCTTCTGTAAACTCTAATTTTAGAGTGAAAATTTTTTAGAGTTAACTTTTTTTACGAAGAAGTTGTGAAGCCGCCTACAATTATAAGAGATCAAGTTTAAAGGTATTTATGTTTTATTTAATTTAGTATTTATTTTCTTTCTTTATATTAATTTTAATTATTGTTGATTAGTTGTAATTAAGTTAAATTTAAAGTGTTATGTCACCAGTATTTATTTGTAATAATTAAATTAAATTATTAGTATTAATTCTTATTAATTAGTAATAATTAATCATTATTAACGATAATTGGTAATGTATATAAATAATTAGCGGTAATTAGTAATTAGTAGCTGTATTTTGCAGTAATTGATAGTAATTAACATCAATTAGTAATAAATAGAAAAAAAGTAATAAATATTAACAATTAGTAATAAATAGTATAAATTAGTAATAATTAGTAAGAAATACTAATAAATAGTAATAAATACTAATAAATACTAATAATTAGTAATCAATACTAATAATTAGTAATCAATACTAATAATTTGTAATAAAAATACTAAGTAATAGTAATAAATATTAATAAATAGTAATAAATACTAATAAATGGTAATAATTAGTAATAAATAGTAATAATTTGTAATAATTACTAATAAATTTTAATAAAGACCAATAAATAGTAATAAATACTAATAAATACTAATAAATATCAATAAATACTAATAAATACTAATAAATACAAATAAATAGAAATAAATAGTAATAAATAGAAATAAATACTAATAAATACTAATAAATAGAAATAAATACTAATAAAAAATAATAAATAATAATAAATAGTAACAATTACTAATAAATAGTAATAAATACTAATAAATACTAATAAATACTAATAAATACTAATAAATACTAATAAATACTAATAAATAGTAATAAACACTAATAAATAATAATAAATGCTAATAAATACTAATAAATACTAAAAAATACTAATAAATACTAACAAATACTAATAAATAGTAATAATTAGTAATAATTAGTAATAATTTGTAATAATTTGTAATAATTATTAATAATTAGTAATAATTAGTAATAAATATTAATAAATAGAAATAAATAGAAATAAATACTAATAAATAGTAATAAATACAAATAAATACTAATAAATAGTTATAAATAGTAATAAATACTAATAAAAAGTAATAAATAGTAATAAATAGAAAGAAATACTAATAAATACTAATAAATACTAATAAATAGTAATAAATATTAATAAATAGTAATAAATAGAAATAAATAGTAATAAATACTAATAAATACTAATAAATACTAATAAATACTAATAAATACTAATAAATACTAATAAATAGTAATAAATATTAATAAATAGGAATAAATACTAATAAATAGTAATAAACACTAATAATTAGTAATAATTAGTAATAATAGTAATAAATAATAATAAATACTAATAAATACAAATAATTAGTAATAATTATTAATAAATACTAATAATAAGTAATAATTAGTAACAATTAGTAATAATTAGGAATAATTAGTAATAATTAGTAATAGTTAGTAATAATTAGTAATAATTAGTAATAATTAGTAATAATTAGTAATAATTAGTAATAATTAGTAATAATTAGTAATAATTAGTAATAAATAGTAATAAATAGGAATAATTACTAATAATTAGTAATAGTTAGTAATAAATACTAATAAATAGAAACAAATAGAAATAAATACTAATAAATAGTAATAAATACTAATAAATACTAATAAATACTAATAATTAGTAATAGTTAGTAATAATTAGTAATAATAGTAATAAATAGTAATAAATAGTAATAATTAGTAATAATTAGTAATAATTAGTAATAATTAGTAATAATTAGTAATAATTAGTAATAATTAGTAATAATTAGTAATAATTAGTAATAATTAGTAATAATTAGTAATAATTAGTAATAATTGGTAATAATTAGTAATAATTAGTAATAAATAGTATTAAATAGTAATAAATAGGAATAAATAGGAATAAATAGGAATAAATGGTAATAAATAGGAATAAATAGTAATAAATAGGAATAAATAGGAATAAATATAATAAATATTAATAAATTCTAATAAATACTAATAAATTGTAATAAATAATAATAAATAGTAATAAATGGTAATAAATACTAATAAATAGTAATAAATACTAATAAATACTAATAAATAGTAATAAATACTAATAAATACTCATAAATAGTAATAAATAGTAATAAATACTAATAATCAGTAATAATTAGCAATATTTATCTATATTTAGCAATAATTAGCAATAATTAGCAATAATTAGTAATAATTAGTAATAATTAGCAATAATTAGCAATAATTAGTAATGATTAGTAATAATTATCAATAATTAGAAATAATTAGCAATAATTAGTAAAAATTAGCAAAAATTAGCAAAAATTATAAAAAATTAGAAAAAATTAGAAATAATTAGCAATAAATACAAATAATTAGAAAAAATTGAAATAATTAGCAATAATTAGCAATAATTAGAAATAATTAGCAATAATTTTAAATAATTAGTAATAATTAGCAATAATTAGCAACAATTTGCAATAATTAGCAATAAAAGAAATTGTAATAAATTGTAATAACTTGGAACAATTTTTTTTGGATTGACGACAATCATTTTGCTCGATGACTCTTCTCCTTTCAACTCTCACCGACTCAAAATAGTATAAAAAGTATGATTCTATGTATGCATATCCAATCTCGTATGCACGAGTTTGAATATGCATATATAGGACCATATTTTTCATAATTTTTTCAGGCGGTGAGAGTTGCAAGAAGAAGATTCATCGATGAAAAGGGGGCTCTTTTGTCTGACGGCTCATTTACTTACATCTTTTTCACACTAAAATCACAAAGTAGAATCTGCTCGGATGTACACTTATGCATTCTCGTATACACGAGAATTAATAAGCTTACCACTGAGCATATTCTTCATTGTGATTTCAGTGTGAGAAATTTGCAAGTAAATGAGTCGTCAGACAAAAGAGTAGTCGGCAATCCGCTGGAAATTGTATCACTCGTAATTAATGGTAATTATTAAGAAGTAGCTATAATTATTTATCTTCTTTTTTTGGATAGTGTTTTTCTAATTTCAAACTATTCAGAAACGTTAATTATTTTATATTTTGTAGAAAAATATAGAACAAGTAAGTCGACAACATTCATTATTAGATGATCTCACTTGGATAAATCAGCGTAGAAATCCAAATAGTTCTGGTTTAAATCCTGTATATATTGAGGGAGTTGAAGTTTTCTTATCATTTGCATCATCAAAACTAGAATTTGTTTCTGAAGTCACAAATAAGTGTCCTTGTAAAAAAATGTGCTCTGAAAACGTTTGACATATTTGACAAGGTTGGGGGATATCTCTTGCAATTTGGTTTTCAACCAGATTATGTTTTTTAGTATCAACACGGTAAACATAGTTCTAGAGAAGATAGTAATGACTTGATTCTGGATCCATCATGGTTTCAAAATTTAGTACATGATGTTTCAAGTCCATCTATTCAACAAATTGAAACTTAGGATGCTATTGATTCCTGAGTTGGAACCATCGGACTTTTATGAGTTGTTGAGGTCTGCTGAGGATGCATTATATCCTGGTTGTAAGATAAGAAAATTAGAAGCAGTTGAAAAATTTGTGCCTATTAAATTAGATAATGCAATGTCAAACAACTTTTTTGATCAGATATTTTATTTGGTCAAAAGACTGTTACCTGAAGTAAATGCGTTGCCTGCAAATTACTATGAGAGCAAGAGGGTGGTTTGTAATCTGGGCCTTAGTTATCGAAAGATTCATGCATGTGCAAATGATTGCATCTTATATTCTGGTGAAAATGAGTCATTGGATAGTTATCCCACATGTGGAAAATCGAGGTATAAAGAAGCTCAGCAGGGGAAGTATGGATCAATTTCTGTAAAACAGTTGAGATATTTCCCCCTTACACTCAGGTTACAACATTTGTTTATGTCTCAGAACATAGTGTCAATGATGTCATGGCACAAAACCAATATTTCAACCGATAAAAGCTTGAATCATCCATATAATGGTGATTCATGAAAACATTTTGACCGAATGCATCCGTCTTTTTCTTTAGAAGACCGAAATGTGTGATTGGGTATTTCTACTGACAGTTTCTGTCCATTTGGTTCTTTTGGTAGTCAGTATTCATGTTGGCCTGTCTTTATAACTCTATAAAATTTACCTCCATTAATGTTGATGAAGGAGCCCTATATATTTTTGACCTTATTAATTCCATGACATCCTAAAAAGAATATTGATTTTTATTTGAAACCATTGATTGATGAGTTAAATTCATTATGGAGTAATGGTGTTAATACATATGATGTGGCTGCGAAATAAAATTTCATATTAAAAGTTGCATTGATTTGGACGATTAGTGAATTCCTAGCATATGGCATGCTATCTGGTTAGATTACACATGGCCCAAAATCATGTCCTTACTGTATGAAAGACAATAAATACTTTATACTCGTCAATGGAAAAGAACCTTGTTATTTTGACTGTCATCGTAGATTTCTTCCAACCAATTATCCTTTTCGGAGGAACAAATCTCATTTCAGAAAAGGTACAATTGAAAGGGATGAACCTACAAAAATGATCTTAGGTACAGAGTTAAAGTTAGTTGTATTTTCATTACCTCCCATCACATTTGGTCCAACAGTAAACCAACATAAAATTCATGGCTTTGGGAGAGCATAATTGGATAAAATAGAGCATTTTTTGGGATCTTCCATATTAGTCTGATTTATTGGTCCGCCACATATTGGATGTCATGAATGTTGAGAAGAACTATTTTGATAATTTATTTCATATAGTTTTGGATACACCAGGTAAGACCAAAGATAATTTAAAGGCATGATTACATCTTGCCCAAATTTTCAGATGATCAAAACTTGAACTATTTCAAAATGTCAGATTACAGAGGTTAATGAAGCCAAAATCATCTTATACACTTTCCAAAGAGAGTCGCTTATTATTTTGTCAGTGGATTGTAGATTTGAGACTCCCAGATGGCTATAATTATAATTTGGGAAGATTTGTTAAGAATGGTCATATTACCAGATTAAAAAGTCATGATTTTCATGTTATAATGGAAAGACTTATGCCGATTGGATTCAGAGTTTTGTTGAATTCTATGATTTTGGATTCGATAACATACATATAATATTTTTTTCAAGAAATTTTTCTGGTGACAACAGACTATGATGCACTAAGTAATCTGGAAGAAGATGTTGTTGTCATTATATGTAAACTGGAAAAATATTCATGTCGGCTTTCTTTGACTCAATGGAACATCTAATATTACATTTTTCTTATGAAGATAAATGTAGAGGTCCAGTACAGTTTTGATAGATGTACCCATTCGAGAGATGCATGCAGAAATTGAAGAAAAAAGTATGTAACAAAGAATCAGTTGAAGGCTTAATTGCTGAATCTTATTTGCAAGAGGAAATTGCTTTTTTTTTCTGCTCTCATTATTTTGAATCTAAATATCCCTCGAAATACAACTTCAGGGGACAAAACAATAGGAATGCTAATGATGAAATGAACAAGAAATTATCAGTTTTTAATCATCCAGATCTTGTCTTCGGTGGATTTTATGAACGATGGATTTCAGATGATGAACATCACAGAGCTCATACATATGTTCTGCTCAACTGTGAAGAAATGACATCATTTGTACTGTGAGTGATTCTATCAATTATTCTATAATTTATGTTATTGTAAGTAAACTTATTTTATTTATAGGTTATATAATAATCATATCAAGAAACATCTTCCACAAATTACAACAGATGCTCTTGAAGAACGCCGGTAGAAAAAAATTTCTCAATGGCTTCAAAAACTAGTAACATAAATTATTGATGGTTTAACATATCAATTCAGTTTATTATTTATTACATTGATAAATTTTTTTCAAATTTTTAGGTGTCACAAAATATTGATAAAATTGATAAACGATTTTGTATATTGATTAACCCACCATCCAAAATGGTTAAATATTACAATGCATATGTGGTGAATAGTTTTCGATTTCATACATGTGCATATGGGGAATCAAAAAAAACAATAAACAGTGGGGTTTTCTTGATAGTATCGCATCATAGAGAAACTGAAGTTGACTTTTATGGCATGCTGGATGAAATTATTGAACTATGTTATCTAGGAAAAAATTATATAATGATGTTTAAATGTCGGTGGTTAGATACTGAGAGAGGCTTGCATGTTCATCCGATTCACGGAATCATCGATATTAAATATAAAAGTCTTATTGCAGTAAATGAACCATTTATACTGGATCAACAGGCACGTCAAATATATTACGCAAAGTACTGTGCTACTTCAAGAGACCTGAGTGATTAGTGGAGAATAATAAAAATGAAATCTTGGGAAAATCAGTTTATTCAAACTGAATGTAGTTCTGATGAAGTACAAGGAATTGAAATTTTTCAAGAGACTACTCAAAATACACCCTTTTCACAAAGAGACATGAATATCGATGATAACACCCCGCAATTAAGGGTTGATGGTGACGATGATGTTAATAATGTTACAAATGAATTTGAAATGGTAAGAGAAGATGAAACCAAAACTCATATGGATATTGATGACGTCGATGATGAATATGAAGACATTTACATCATCAGATATGAAGATGATGATGAAGGTGAACATTGACATGGTTAAATGCTAGTTATAATCATAACTAATATATATCTATATGTAATAGTTATTTTCAACTATCTGCTAACAATAATCATTTTGTGTTTCAGATGGACCTTGATCTACTTTGTGAGTTAGAGAAGGATGAGCTGCCTTTGGATGAGGAGGATTTGGGATCATCTGACCCTCAGGCTACTGGCAGTTCAGGGGGAACGTGGAGGGGGCGCGGTCTTGCACGAATTATTATTCCTAAACCTATCCCCAAGCAGCGTCCACATATTGGTTTCGATCCATGCACTCGGAGGTATGATAACCTGTGTATTTTAGTTATCTTTCATTAATTTATTTATATACTAATTATTTGATTATTTGTTATTTTTTCATAGTTTTGCACATATATCTGTTGGACAGGGGAGCACTATCTTGCACAATTATTTTTCTTAGCCATGGATCACATGAGAACATATTCCCGTTGATGTGCGGCTTGGAATGTTCACTCATTGGCTAGTACGTAAATAAATAATATTTATTTAAAAATTTACTTCATTAATAACTTGATATTATAAATTATTTGTAGGTTTTATAGTATCCCATCGATGATAGCATGCATGGTACTATCCACGAGGCATGGGAGAAGTCTATGCGTGAGTATTTCTGTCAGTTTTTGCACAATTTGAGAAGGACAGCCATTAAGAAAGCAGGAGCGACAGTATTTGATGAGTTGTGTAGAACCCACTGACTAGAGTACATTTCATCTCATGTGTGGGATGGATTATGTTCACACTGGTTGAGTAGTGGATTTGAGAGGAGATATTCATTGGTCCAGTAGAACCGGGGGAGACAGAAGGTGACACATCGAGCTGGTATTCATATATTCAGTACGCATAGAGAGCATCTAGTAAGTATCTTTTTAAAATATTTTATATACCATTACATATAAACAGTTTATTTTATATTCATATAGGCAGTCGAGCATCCTGATATTACGGAGTACAACGTTTATCAGAGTATGTACAGTGATCCAGCCACTGGAGAGATTAGAGGTGATCTCCATCGTCAGATTATGGTCATTATTATTTCTTTTTCAGTTTGAAAATTAACTGCATATAATATTTTCACTATTTTAATTTCAAATTGAAACTGAAGGAGTCATATGAGGATGTGACCTCTCTGACACGGGCTGAGAGTCAGGCCGAGATGGTTGATCAGACTAGTGCCCACCATTTTGATGAGGCGGCATGGATGCAGGCGATCCGGTATGCCTTCGAGAAGGGCCGAGTAGTTGGTATCGGCTCTCACTTGACTCTCGGGACTTATTATGGTATTTCTGCGTTGTCGGCGTCTAGCTAGAGAGGAGATCGTGGAGAGGCGTCATCTTTTGGATCACAGTATTAGGAGCAGTTGTGAGCTCAAACTGAGCTTATAAAGAGTTTACAGAAGCAGCAGGAAGAGATGCGTCAGTAGCACGAGGAGGACATGCATCGATGGCAGTAGCAGCAGCACGAGCAGATTGAGTACATGCACCGTCTAACTCATAGTTTAGGGATTGAGTTTCCTCCACCATCTTCTCTAGCTCCTCCAGCTCCTCCAAAATATTATCCCCCTCAGTAATTTTGTGTTCTATTAAAAACATTTGAATTGAACATTTGTTGTAATATGAACTATTTACAGTTTTTTTCTTTTATATTTGTGCGAATATTGCATGATTTTTTTTAGCATTTTTAATTCTTTATTATTTTATTATTTATTATTAGTATTATATTTTTTAGTATTTCTTTATTTTACTAATGATAATAATAATAATAATAATAATAATTTATGATTTTTTATGTATTTTTTCTGAATATTGAGAATTTTAATATTTTTTATTTTTTATTATTTTAATAATATTAATATTTTTTTTATTTTATTAAGTATTTACAACGAGGCCTTTTGTGATGGAGGGCCCATCACAAATAGATTATATATTTTTTTAAAAGTTTTTTGTGATGGGTTTCTTTACCTTCGCAAAAAAAAATTCCAACAAGCCTGTCGCAAAAGGTTTATAACCTATAAGTTATTTACGATGGGATACATGTCTGTCGCAAAAGGTTCTTGTATATATAATATATTTAATCAGACATCTATTTACGATGGGACCACTTCCTGTCACAAGTAATATTTTTTTGCAATGGGCTCGTTGTAAAAAATATTAGTTGCGACGTTGTTTTCTGCAATGGGCTATTTGCGACAGGACCCCGTCACAAAAGGGTTTTTGCGATGGGATCCCTTCGCAAATAGTCAAATTTCTAGTAGCGCCATTATATAAAAAATACATAATTCATAATAATTCTTCAATATCTCCCCCAAATTCTCTATATAGGAAACTATTTTATATACTTTGTGCTTTTCTTATCTTAATAACCTAGGAAAATGGAAACATAAGAAATGGGTGATAAAAAATTCTCGGTTTTGGTAAAAATAATCATTAATAAATAAATATTATAAGTGATCATAAGATGAAAAAATGGGTATAATAATTGTACATATGAAACTTATACATAATAAATCAAGGATCATAAATCCTAGAATAAGGATTTTCTTAACATAATACATAAATCCAAATAGTGTGGAAAATGAGTTAATAAACTTAATCCATGAGAGAATGGTATATTCGTGAGAAAAAAGTAAAAAACATTATATCGCCTTATAAATATGGTACAAAACATTAAAATAGGGAAACATTACTTTCAAGGGTCAAACCATCAGTTCCCACACTAACAAAAAATAAAATGTATTATTGAATACTTATCTCATGAGATATAAATCATTAACCAATGTATTGTAGGGTAATATAGGACCCCACTCATCGTCCATCCAAACTTATGAGTGAAAATTGAAAACAAAAATAGTTAATTTATCAAATCATAAAGAAACCATAGAAATAAAGTGGGTTTAGTAAAACATTAAAATAAAAATCATTCACTTTTTATGTCATAAATCATCCATGGAAAGAAAATGGGTTTAATTCTATACATCATAAAAAACTGAAGGAAAGAAAGTGGTTTTCAAATAAAATTAAGATTAAAATATTTAAACTTTTATATAATAAATAATCCATGGAAATGAAATGGTTTTTGAAACCTTTTCAAATGTATTCACATAATTAAACCATTAATAATTACATTAATAATCATAACATGAAAACCCCATGAAATAAAAATTGGTATCCAATGAAATCAAGTAACTTTCTAGGTAACTGAAATTGAATCAAAGTAATAGATCATGTAGTGTTTACACCATATTGATAAAGGGTGTGTGTTTAGGAAAATAATTTTCATAATAAATAGATGTATATAAACTAGGTGAACACTATTCCATTAAAGGAATCAAAAATAGGGTATTCACATAGGGAATACATTGGAAGAAAAATTTGGTTTATAAAACTATAATGACTAAGAAATAAAAAGTTAGTGATATATCATTTCCATGATAGAAAATAATATTACATAAGCCATATATAGAAATAAAGTGGATGGTATAATTGGAATAATATCCTTAATCAAGAAAAATATGTATCATAGGATAATAACTTAGATGAAAAACACCTTTTAGAAGTTTTACAAAAAACTAATTAATAAATAAGAAATATTTTTTATATTTTGAAATAATTTTTGAAGAAGTATTTTATAAAACATGGAAAAAAATAATTACATTGGAAAAAATTAAAATACAAACAAAAAATATTTATATAAAATTTAAAAGATGTAAGAATGAAATGTTCACATGTAATCGTTAAAAGAGAAGGTTTTTACATTTTGATGAAAGTGTTCCATTTAAAAAAATGTTAATTTTTTTAAAAACATTTAAAATTAGGTAAATTAATAGAAAATGACCTTAATAAATTAATGTAGAATAGATAAGGAAACTTTAAAATTCATCTAATCAATATAGATATAGAAAATGTAGTTTCATGGCTAAGAATAAAATACGAGGTCAGTTTCACTTATAAGAAAAACTTTAGGTAAAATATGATCAAAGGGAAGTGAAATTTTGAGTGGGTATATAAAAACCCGTAAATATAAAAATAAAATTATGAGTGTTTTTAAAAAGAATAAAATTTCTATATATGGTTTATCTTTTAAAAACAATATAGATTTTAAAATTAAATTGGAAAAAAAACCCTTACAGTTTGAGTAAATTTTAATCAAAACCCCATTTCAACTTTGGAATATTTTAAAAAATAATAATTTAAAAGATAATATAATATAGATCTTAGAAACCCCGTGAATATGGTAAAAGTAATTAAATAGTAATTAGGTACACTATTCCAATTAAAACATGGTTTATAATAAGAAATATGTCTCAAGGGGAAAAATTTGAGATAAGAATCCCTTACCCTGATTCTTACTTAGTCATAATGCACTATAAACTCATGTATAAAAAATGTAACTAACTTAATCACACATTATATATATATATATATATCAATACCCTTTTATAAACTTCATTTATAATTATTATCTACACATATATTAGTTGGTTATTATCTATTTTCAATATTGGGTGTGAGTAATCATGATCGTTTTAAACTATTTTCATAATTGTGGTGTTGTTATTCATTATTCTCTAAAATTTCATCATTAAAAATAATAAAAGTTACTTGAATTTATGTTTTATAATCATTTATATTATTATAATTTCAATCTATGGGATTTTTAGATATGATCATTAAAGATTAATTTGGTGGTGAGCAAGTTTCTATGATTCTTAGTAAATAAATGGTGTTTTATTAAATAATGAGTTAAATTTTTATATTACCATTCCATAAAAAACTAATTTTTAACTTATTTATATCATATATTATAATAAATTAAATTCCTATATCCATCCATGATATAAATTTATTTCATTGTTCAAGTTGGTGGCTAAAGCAACCCAAAGAAGAACATACCATTTTTAATGGATGATTATGAACAGATTTTGTTGTAATATCATTATAACATTAGTATAGTGATATTTTTAGTTTTTATTAGTTTGTTATATCAGAATTTTAAAATTTTAGAATAATCATATAACCTATAAAAAGTTAATTCTCATTATGAAGAAACCATTTTTTATCATAGAATTCCCTTTTGGATGGTTTAATATACCGCAATTATTTACTCATCATATTGTTAATAGTTTATCCAATTTTTATTCACAGAACCTTAATAATTTCATAAATTTTATATTTATTCCCTAAACCCATTCTCATGAAGAACCATGTAAAGTTTTTTTGTCTTAGTCCCACAATTTCTAAATTTAATAATCAGAAAATCATGTTTATGTGTTTCTAATCAAATCTGTGTTTTATGGAAATTATATATTATTCTTGAAAATGTGGAAAATTTTCTTAAATCTTGAATTAAATGTGAATCCAAAGAAACTAGACTACCAACCATGAGTTTAGAAAATCCAAAATTTCACAAAGTCCTAAATTGACTTTATGTAGAGTCCATCGACAATATAAATTAATCTAAACAGGTTATATTTGACAAACTATTAGAGTGACCGCACGGCCAATTATTAAAATGTATGTATCTCAGATCAACCATGATGAAATATTTACAAAATCAAGCAATTATAATAAAAATCAAGTGATCATATTCTATATTTCAGAGAAACCGAAGTTGTTAGGTTTTTTACAAAGGGATCGACCATACGACCACTATATTAATATCACACCTATAAGATAAACTTGATATATTTATCACCAAGTATTAAAGATAATACATGATGAATTCTAGTGATTTTATTGCAATTTTTTAGTTTTATAAACTATTGGGGCTATTATAAGTTGAAGTGAAGTGACTACATGATCAGAAGATATAGTCGATTGATCATGTAGTTGTTTTCTCACATATTCATTTTCTCGTGTAGTAATTTCCTCATATAACCATTTTATCATATATCCAAATCTATGATATGGGAATTTTAGTGTAGATCAAATAGTCAAAAAAAATTCTAAGTACTAGATTAACTGTGATGTAAAGTAATCGACTGTATGACATTTCAAGAAATCTGATCAGGTTTTTTTCTAAGTTTTGGAACAACTGTGGATACGTTGATGTGTAACACTTAAAAACATGTCTAAAATTGGGTTCTATATATTAATATAATATTATCCAACCACTTTATGCATAAAATTAAATATGATGTCAGAAAAAATAATTTCTCCTGGATTTCATGCCAATTGTGAGGATTCGTAATGATTCATTTTTAATAGATCTTTTTGGAGTAAGTGTTACTTTTTTGGAAGAATGAAGACATAGAATAAAAGAGGGGATACACATATGTGTGATATAAATACTTTTAAAAATGAGAAAAAAATAAATTGGAAAATACTCTGTTTTGATCATAACAGCCTCATAAGATCAGATAACATCATTTCATCTTCAAATGTTGGTTCCTAACCTAAATAAGATCATTTAAAAGGGAATAAAATATTATCAAAACATCAGAGCATAAAAATTATTCTATATATTTCATTCCACTTATATTTCTATCTATTTTAGATTACTTTAAAGTTTTTCATGTATTGCCATGTATATTTATTAGCACTTTCTTCGACATTGTATTTTACAGTATGTGATACTCTCTTTTATTATTTATTCCTGTACTCACTCCCATATAAACTATGGAAGAGGTTGTGTATAGCCAGGATAACCCTATATATTTTTATTTCTAAAACCCAATATAGGTTGTGGATCTATTTATTTATTAATAAATGTTCTTAGTAATGGGTGATTTATAAGTGGTGGTTATTAGGTATTAGATTGATACAAAACCTCTCTTTTTTATCTTGATAAGTTTTTTAAGTTTTTTATACTTTTTTTTAAATTTTTTTAAAATATTATTTTCAAAACTGTACTTTGATAATTAGTTTCTACAAGTGATATTTATACTATTTAGTGTGAGTAGTTTAACATCAAAATATTAATATGATCATAAGATTATACTATCTAAGTTCTGATTAAACTTTTTAGATATTATTTAAATGAATTAAATTATATATAATAAATATATTAATTAACTAGGTTTTTTTCAAACTGGGGGATTTTATTTTAGATTTTTTTTAAACAGAATTTTTTTGGAATCTTTATTCACCCCCCTCTTGAGTTTTCTATTATAGAAAACATTTTATATCAAAGGATTTTTTTTCTTCTCTTTGCTTACCTTTAACTATTATCAATTTTTTAGAAAGATCTTATATTATATTTTGTTTTTAATTTATAAGTAATAGATGTTAACTCTGAAGGTTATGCCAACAACAGACCTTTATACGTTAATGGTCAGAATTATGGCTAATGTAAAATAGAAATGAAAATTCATATTGAAGGCATATGTTTTGATATTTTAGTATCTATTTAAGATCAATATAAAAAAACTAAAAACTTCTAGAAAAGAATTATATGATCCTACTAAATCCACTTATGATTCTAATTTCTAAGATATTAATTCTTTATTTTGTTCTTTAGGATGAGATGAATTAAATAGGATATCTTCATGTGCAACTGCTTATAAAATTTGGGATTCCCTTTCTATATCTCATTAAGCCACTTATAATATAAAGGTAATGATATTAAATGATTATAATATTAAGTATAAGACTTTACAAATTAATCCTAACAAATCTATATCTAAAATTTATCTTAGGTTCAATGATATCATAAATACTATTATTACACTTGGACAAACAATGATGTACAACAATCAAGTGTTAAGGATTTTGAGATGTCTTCCCAATCTATGGAGAGGTACTGCATTATCTATCAAAGAATTTCATGATATCATCTAACTACTAATCAAGTAATTAACTGAAAATCCAATGAAGTATGAATAATATCTCAATTTAAACAATGAATAGGAATAATTGAAAAAGAAAACTTTTTTCTTTTAAATTTTCACAATCAAAATCCAAACAATTAGTCAAACCATAAATCTCAAGTAGAAGTGAAGATGATGAAAATAGTGATGATGAAACAAATCAATGACCATAAGGTTTAAATATTTTTTATAAAAATAATATTTTCTTTCATAATTAAAATTAAAAAAGAAAATATAATAAATGAATAAATTTTAAGAAAGAGTGGAAAAAGGATTATTCTTTAAATCAGATAATATTCTATGAATTTAAAAAAATGAAATATAAAAGTTGTTTGTCTTAATCTAAAATACAAGAAAATATATGAGGATAAATATAAAATACCCAAGAAGGAAATTAATGAAACCTTGAGTATATATGATGATAGATCTAGTGACTCGTATTCAATCCAAGAAGATAATAATGAAAAAAAATCTATGATTTATGGATACTTTTTCTGAGGTACCATATACTTCTTCTAATCATTTTTTTGATGATTCTGAAATGTACAATGAAGATTTAGAATATTATTATTCTATGATATAATACATTGTGAATGATTTAAAAGATAAGTATAAAAATCTAAAAAAGATTTGTGTGTTATGTGTTGTAGATAATTCTTCTCTTAATATAGAAAATGAAAAGAATTCTAATCTTTTAAAGAAAATACTGATTTAAAATTGATAAATGAAAAACTTAAGAAGGATTTTTAATAAGTTATTTATAGAAGAAAAACATTAAATATTATTTTGGGTGAAAAAAAACTAAAGTCTAAATCTAGTATAGGTTATGTTTCTAGATATAAAATGAAGTTATACATAAACTATTGTATTCTTAGTTCTAAAAACAAAACCTTAGTTTCCAGGAAAAATAATAGATTTAGAAATAGTTCTAAAAATTATAGACCTAAAAATTCTTTTTTGTCTAAATATTTTATTTATATTATAAACAATCCTGTAAAACAAATGTTAATACCTAAGTCTTTATTTGATAACTTCTATAGACCCATTAAAATATGGGTACCAAAATCATTTCTTATTTTATTGGATTAGGAAAAATGTTTGAAGAGCACTAGTAAGAATCTATAGTATCTTGATAGAGTATTTTCCAGAAATAGGACCAGAGACTTTTCAAGTTTCAATAATCTTATAAAAGTGGATGGTGTATATGTAACTTTTAGTGCAAATGAAAAATGAAAGATTATTAGAATTGGAAAATTTTGTAAGTATGAATCTATTATTATTTTAAAGTTTTTTTATCGATAGTTTAAAATATTATTTTATATATTTAATAGTTTTTTAATGATTTTTTTAATATTAAATTTGAAATAAATTATTGTGAGATTTTTTATTCTAAGAATGCTCTTATATTTACTGCTTTGAGAAATGATAATGTTTATATTGTTAATTTATATTCCTTCTTTTAAAAATTGGTTTTTATTTTGGTGATTTATATAAATAATATTGGATCTTTAATAAGAGACTAGGCCACTGTAATATATACTCACTTATAAAGATAAATAATAAAGGTTTAGTCAATTATCTACCTAAGTTATAATTCTCTAAATAGAATTTGTGAAATTCTTATCAAAAAGGAAAAAAATTATATCAAACCAAATAAATAGGTTTCTATCTCTCAACCACTGTAATTGGTTTATATAGATTTAGTTGGACCTTATAGAGTTTCTATTTTAGAAAAATAACATTTTTCTTATGTTAATCCTGATGATACTTTAAAATATTCATGGTTTTTTTTATTTCTCAAAAAAGTTAAGTTCCTGTATATTTTGAAAAATATGAAAATTCAATAGAAAACCCCAGTCGAATTTTCATAAAAACCTTGATAAGTGATCATGGATGAGAGTTTGAGAATAATGAACTTGAATCTCTCTTCTCACAACATGTATATACTCACAACTTCTCTTCACCTTAAACACCTCTACAAAATGGGGTTGTTGAAATGAGAAATATTACACTTCAAGAAATTGTATGGACTATTCTAAGTGTATATGACACTCCTTTCTATCTATGGGTTCAATCAGTTAACAAAGATTGTTATGTAATTAATATAGTTCTTATTAGACTTATCTTGAAGAAGTATCTATATGAATTATGTAATGGTAAAAACCCAAAGTTAATTAATTTAGATTTTTTGGATGTAAATATTACATTCTAAATACAAAGGATAATTTGGAACAATTTTCACATAAAATATATGAAGGAATTTTTCATAGTTATTTCAGAACTTGTAAATCTTGTAGAGTCTTTAATAAGAAATAAAAAATTGTGGAAGTATCTATTCATGTCACTTTTGATAATACAAAACTACTTGAACTTAATATTACCTTAGAAAACCTTGAGGATGGTATATCAAATATTAATATCAATAATACCTCTAAATATTATGACATTTCTATTAATTTTTATAATAAATATCTTATAAATGATAATCAATTCCTTCCTTTATTATAAGAGGGACTATAATACCCAACCTCTTCAGTTACTAGAACCTTTAAAACCCACAAAAATCATCCCTTGGACACTATTGTAGGTGACTTAGATAAAGTCAATCAAACCCAAGACTGACATAGAAACCATGTTGAACATCAATCCTTATTTTCAAATATTAAACCAAATAACATCAATGAAGAAATAAATGATAAAGTCTGGGTAATAACTATGCAGGAATAACTGAATCGGTTTAAAAGAAAAAAAATATAGAAATTAGTAGATATACCTAAAGACTTATTAACTATTAGCACCAACTGGGTATATAGAAACAAGGTTGATGAGTTTGAAACTATAATTAGAAATAAATCTAGACTACTTACACAAGGTTATAGTCAAGAAAGATGTATTCACTATAAATAAACCTTTGCACCAATAGCTATAATTGAAGCCAAATAAATATTTCTTACTTATGCAGCTCATATAGATTTAAAGTTATTTAAAATGGATGTTAAGAGTGAATTTATAAAAAGTTATATTATTGAGGATTTTTTTTCAAACAACCCCTTGTTTTTCAAATATTCATTTTCCAAATAATTTCTTTAAATTAAGTAAATCCTTATATGGTTTTAAATAATATCCTAGAGATTTGTATGATAGGCTCATCACTTTTCTTATTTCAAATAGTTTTATGCAAGGTATTAATGATCCTGCTATATTTATAAAAAAATTAAAAGTATGTTTCATTAGTTAAAATATACATTGATGACATTATTTTTAGTTATTGAAAAAAATATTTACATACTGAATTTTCAAAACTTATGCAAAATGAATTTGAAAAGAGTTTGATGGGTGAACTAAAATACTTTCTTAGTTTTAAAATATTTCAAAACAATTATATATTTATTTCAAATCATAATGACTACACAAAAGATATTTTAAAACATTTTTTCTTATATAACACAAATAGAAGTGATACTCTAATGACTACTACTTGTAAACTGGATCTTGATGAAATTTGGAAAATAGTTCATGAAACCAATTATAGAGGTATGATAAAGGGTTTACTTTACTTGAAATCTAGCCAGACAAATATTATGTTTAGTGTATTTATGTGTGCTTATTTTCAAGAAAACTATAGGAAATCACATTTTAATTTTGTTAAAATAATTTTAAAATACCTCAAATATACAACCAAATTATTACTATTCTAGTCTAAAGGACATGATTTTGATCAATTTAGTTATTCTAATGCTAATTTGGGTGGTTTTGAGTTATATAAAAAAATAACCTATGGAACATTTTATCTTTTGGTAAAGTCTCTAGTATCATGGTGTAGTAAGAAAAAATATTCTATTACAATACCTACTATTGAATATGAATATAGAGAAATGGGATTTTTTGTGCACAAATTTTATGGATGAAACACACATTACTAGACTATGGATATCAATTAAAAAAATGGCCCTATAAATTTTCAAATTACAAGTTCTATTAATATTTCTAAAAATCAAGTGTCTCGCTCTAGTATAATACACATTAATATAATACATCAATTTTTGAGATATTATTTTCAAAATAGAGATATCACTCTAGAATTATTCAAAACATAACATCAGCTATTATAAATTTTTACAAATACTTTGAATTATTAGAGATTAAGTTATATCATTCATAAGTTAGGAATGATTAATTATGTTTAATTAATTTGGTAAGTCTCTTTGTATATGTAAAATTTTCATGAAGTATTCATATTTTAAGGAATATTTTAAAATTGGGGATACCATATGTATTTTAAGTATCTTATTTTTCTATTCCCATTTGTTACTATAAAATATATCTCTAAATTATTTGAATATTCTAAATTAGAATTTGAATTATCGCATATATTTTCAAACATGAACCAAAACCTTTCCTTGACCCTTTTTACCGAATCTCGGGCCTTTCAACTTTCTCATCTCTATTATGAATAATGGGGATGAAGCGATCTTTTGAGGAAGATGTTCATGAATCCTCCAATGCTTCTAAGATATCAAATTCAAGCTCTAGTGGATCTCATAAGATTTCAAAGCCATATTTTTTTCTAAGGGAATTTTTTCCTGAGAAATAATTCGATGTTGAATGGTTAGGAATGATTATTTATCTAGTTTGGAGAATTTTACTCCATCAAGGATGAAATGAGCGGTTTTTGGATAATGGTTATCCCTTATATCCTTATCTTTTGAAAGATTTTTATGTGAATATTTTATTCAAAGTTGGATATTAAGAGGATATTTTTAGAACTATTGTGGATAGTCACGAATGTGATCTTTTTCAACTCAATGGGATTAAAACTTAAGATTACTACACCAAGGTGAGTTCAAAGACTATAAAATTTTATATCCCTTATACCATCCAATTTTGATCTGGGAAATTCGTTAGAAGATCTGATTAGTGATAGAACCCACTAAATCCCAAGTTCTATAAAGCTAAGTATAGAATGTAGGCTATTGTTGAAGTTTATATAGCATGTTATCTACCCTCAAAAAGAATAATTTAGCACAATTGGATACCAAGACCTATTCCTCCTATACCTGATGTTTCAAATAATTCAAATAAATCTTTCTATGTATTTGATGAGGAATATCAAAAATCTTAGAAATATATTTTTAAGGTTAATACCTTACCCTATTCTAATTTTATCTCTATTATGATTGTATTTAAAAGGCAGATTCCTAAGGGAGTGGGAAATTCAACATATCCTGATGGTGTCTTCATGAATCAAACCACATAAAAAAGGATGAAAATCAATTGTAATACTAGGAACAAAATGTGGGTAGCTAATAAAGATAAGATATATGAGTGGTTTAATCCTATGTGAAACTAAACTAGACCTAGAGATACTATTTATCTGAGATTATATCCAAAAATATATATTTTACACTAACCATTACTCTAATGAAGGTGGTTCACAAGCTATAGTGGATGTAATTTAAGAAACAATAAAATATTATAAATAAATAATGGGCTCTCATGCTCCAGATATTTTAAAAAAATAGAAGTTCAAGTATAGGTTAAACCATTAAGAGAAGGAGTAGCTCCTTAGGGGGAGATAACACCTAGATATTTATTTTTATACCTTTTATCACTAATTATGAAAGTGATACATAATCTAATCCAATTAGAGACAGACCTCCAATGTTTGAAATAGGAGGATATCCTATCTTTGATTCCACACCTACTAGGGATGATTCTCCTTTAGATAATTCATTCTTTAATCTAGATCAATCTTAACCTACTAATGGTGATGATGGTGATCATTATAACAATCCACCTAAGATAGATATGCCTATTCTGCCTATGGTTTCTAGAGTCTCATAGCATGTTCTAAAAAATCCTTCTTCACCAACTCTAGATAAAAAAGTTATGTTTGATACCTCTGAGAATCTACTACAACTTTTGGCTATTCCTTCCTCTATTAGACATATATTATACAATATATTTAATGGTTATCCAATTTATTACTCTTCTCCAAAAACTAAGGTGGTGGTTATGGAAGAATATGAATTTTCTATCCAAGAATTTGAGAGACCTTCGATAATCTTTCTAGATAATAAAATATCTTTAAAGAGACCTTCAGAGTATGAGTTCAGTGACTCTTGTTTTACCTTTATCATACTCCTACTCAACCAGTTACAACTCAACAAGATTATCCTATTTTTATTCCCTCTTCGATAATCACATATTCTTATTTTATTCAATTTAAGAATTATCTCCTATAATTTTTTATAGAATATTTTTTTAGTATTAATAGTGTGAATGAGTATGATAAGAAATATGATGTTTCCTATACCATTGAAAGTGTAGTTAATCATATAAATCCAAAGTTATTTCTCAAGATTTATTATATAGCTTATGAAATTGGGAGTTTCAAAAATTATATGGAATATTTCAGAGGTTGGATAGGATCCCTTTAAGAAGATTTGTTAGATATTCTTTATGTTATGGATAGAAGATATCTCTCACTAATTAAAATTACTTTTAATACTTTGAATTATTCTAATCCATATGTTTCTATAGATGATGAACTTATCTAAAGTCTTATACATGAATAAATCCAAAGTATGTGAGATGGTGTTAAAGATATTAGAAACCAAGTCCAAATGGATATTGATGTACATAGATAGAAGCTCTCTAATATGGTTAAAGATGAATTAGTTAAGTCTTCCAAAGACAAAGTTTTAATCAAAGGATCCACCAAGTATTATCTCAATAGAATATATACTAAAGTTGATCTGAAAACCCAATTTCAATCCTAGGAAATATATCTTAAGATGCCTCCTATTATAGATTTATTCAAAGAGATTATCAAAAAAATTAATAATGAAACCCCTTTTGGACTAGTTCATTTCAGAGAAGGATTCATTTATATAGATAATTGAGAATGGGTCCACAATTATAAAAGATATTACTAAGCTCCTCGAGCCTCACATGTATGTTGAAAAAGATAAATTTATGGCACCTGTGACTCTACATGTATCTATCATCTCTTGTTTTTTTTCTGATCTATAAGAGTACACTACAATAAAAACCGAGTTTAGTGGCGGTTTTGGGGTGGTGATTCACAAAACCACCGCTAAACGTTTTCGCCAAAAGGTTTCACGGGGGTTTTTAATAAACCGCCGCGAAACCCATAATTTTTTTTAAAAATCCCAACCCTTCCCTACCCCCACCCCGGTCGTTTCCCCCAAACCCTCGTAACCCCCGCACCCTCCCTTCTTCCCCTAACCCCCCCGGTGACCCGTGACCCCCAACCATCCGGCAACCCCGCGACCTCCGTCTCCGGTGACCCCACGACCTCCGTCTCCAGCGACCCCGCGACCTCCATCTCCAGCGACCCCTGTCTTTTCCAGGTATGTATCCATTTAAGTTTTTTGATAAATCTCTTAGATTTAGGTTTCCTTTCATTTAAACCTTGTTTATTAAGCATTTATCTAGTTGGATTAGTTGTTTCATATTGAAGAAGTATTATAGTTTCTTTATAGATGCAAAACGAATTGATGTTATGAATTCCCAATTCATTATGTGAATTTTCCAGGCGAACCCCATGAACCCATTCACGCCATGGATTGGTTTTGGGAAATCCGTGAAACAATAATTCACTTCATTAAATATATTCATGACATGAAATTGGTTTAATTTAGTTTTTAAAATGAGGTGATAAATTTTTCAACATATATGGGAATTGAAGAATTCATGATGTGAATTCCCTATTCACATCATGAATTATATCTTCCAAGAATATTAACAATCCAACACCTATGTTCTAAAATTTCCTATCTCCTTTATGATTCCATCAAACCTTCTATGGATGACGTATGAGAATCCTATTGGATCTATAAGCAAGATCATGTTGGATATTGGTGTTCTAAACAGAGATTTTTAAGGTAAACCTTCCAATTCATCTTTCGCTTCTTGATCTATTGTTGATTAAAATTATAGTTCTCATTGAAGGGAACGGGGAATCTGATTTTTACCATAAACATGAGTATTTTTCAAAAATATTTCTTATTTTGAGTTGGGTGGTCTTGGAAAACTCCCTTTAGTCTGTTTTGATTATTCTAGTATGTGCAAAATTATGATTGCATCGACATGCCACATGCACAACCTAAATAATTGGAATTATCCCTTCTTTATAAAATCCTTCTGTTGATCCCTCCCAAGGATCCCTTTTTGCTCTCTTAGAATTATGGTTAGGACTTTCATTAACATTTGTGGTGTTCCAACCCCTCATGATTTTATGAGATCCTTTGGAATCATGGCTTAGTTAAAGATCTTTACATTGCATGTGAAATATGGAAAATGGTTTAAGATGATTTTTGTGATTTGTATCTATAGGAGGATTTGAAAATTAGGAATAAATGGTAAAATTAATAAGTGATGGGATGAATTAACTAATATTTCTTATAATAATATTTTAGACTTGATTGATATATATTATCAATGATTCGTCCTAATACAAGAGGATCCCCCCTTTGATATGAGATTATTAATTTTCCCCTTAGTGTCACATTCCATGGGAAGACATAAGTGGTTATAGAATGTCTTAGCCCATTTATATAGTTTATTTCCTCTTAAAAACATGTTCCATGAGAATCCATTATTCTGTCTTAGCTTCGTTGTGCTATTTTGAGAATGTGAAGGGAATCAATATCATCCCTCATGGATAAATCCCACTGATTTTAGTCTTTCAAAATTCCCACCTATTTTGGGATCTCAGGCTCTCCATCATCAAACCATCCAAAAAAAATCTTATTACTTAATCCCAGGATGTGTCTCACTCCTTAAAAATTTAGCGAGCTTTCGCTCCATGTCCAGAAAGAAACATCTCCCACACTAACTATCACTAGAGATTTATCATTTTGCTGATACTCCCCATTGAATCTCATGGAAGTTTAGTTATTCATAATTCCTCTATCAGGTGTTCAATGAATCAAAGTTCCAAATTCTATCAACTAACACTCAAGTGAACTAGTGTCACTTAGTAGCAATACACTCCCATCTTCTGACACGTGATTCAAGGATCCACTTCCAGAAGTATATCTTCTAGAGTTTACTCTATGCTCATTTCTATATTTGATGAGGTTACCTTTCTTCCCAGAATTCCAACACATAGGACCACTCTCCACCGAACTGCTCCTACTCCTTATTCTCTTTAATTTTACTTTATTATGACCCTTCTATAATATGGATCACCCCATTAATTTCACACCATATAAATGTATAACATATCTAGATCTCTTTCCAATGAATTTCAACATTCAGAATTAAATCTCCAATGTTCATAAACATAGGTCATTATTTCTACTCAAGTTACTCATAGTGGTCATCATTGCATTTTAAGATTCAATGGGTGATGATAGTAACAACAACGCCCATTACAGATCCTTGAAATCCACCTTAACAAACTCCAATTAAATTCTTATCATGTTGAAGTTGTTAATATGATTTAAAATAAACTTCTCTTCTTACATACTCATGTCGAGCGATATCTTTAGTAAGAACATTTTATTTATCACCATGGGATTCTCAAACATGTTAGCAAAGATCTTCATAAGTTTTGAACTAGTGTCACTTACTAAATATATTAAATTTATTATGATTGAATTAAGTATAATAGTTTGTGTTAAATTTGTAAATTCATTTCTAAATAATTACTTCAAATTAACTGAGCTTAGTACTTGGAATATACATAAATGTTTGAAGTAAAAATTGTACATGTCCTTTGTATTATATCAAATCCAAATTTTATGGTTTACATGATTTTTTTTAATATGAGTTGTTTTGAAATATTGAAGATAAATTTTTATAGTACTAAACACAAAACATATTTAAGTGAAAATAACATACATCATTCATTAGTTTTTAAAAGATATTTTAATGAGAACCCCACTATGGAAATCCAAGTGGATGAATTAAAATTTCACAACCTAATGATATAATAAATAACAAAGGTCTCTCTAAATTCAAGTAAATAAGAAACACTATCAAATTAAAAGAGAGAGGTAAATTCAAATTGATAGTGAAAAGATTGAAAAACATAAAGAGTGATGAAACATGACCAATTTTCATGAACTGACCTAGGCTACCCATAATCCGGGTACCCAAGCTAGCCTGCAATAATTCTCAAAGGGTTTCATATAAGGGATAAATAATTCTAGTAATGTCATTGTACTAATGGTATAAAAATCGTGCATCTTTGGTGTGTTCAATGACATCACTTTCAATGGGGTGTTGTTTGAGGCAACATAAATGTGTGATCGACAGTGTTATGATAAGTGTGTAACCCGATATTCTTACTGATCCTCAATGAGGTATTGACGATATCTCCTAGGGACCAAACTTGTTCGGTTTGTCTGGGCATGCTAAGTAAGTGGTAAATGTGATCAATGTATCATCTTTATTATATTATGCATACTTTATGATCAATGGGTCATCTTTATTATATTATGTTTCTGTAATCTTACACTATCGTATATATGAAACTCTTTCTATATTTAGTAGTAACTATGTGTTTTAATTTTTTTATTATTGTGTAGGCACATTGTGATATACATGGATAAAAGTTGGATCACCGAGGAACACACCTCAATATGTTAAGGGTTTGAATGAGTTTTTAGATTTTTCAATTTCTAATTGATCCATTAAAGGAAGAATAAGATGTCCATATCCTAAATGTAAATTTAGAACATGGTTGAAGAGAGATGAAGTTTATGAATATTTAATACTGAAGCAATTCCCTGGTCAATATTTGTGTTGGATTTGGCATAGAGAATTGAAAAATATAGAAAGATTGAGAACTGATGTTAATCCACAGAATGAGGTCCCAAGTTTGTAGACAATGGAAAATGAAATGCAAAACCTCATAAATGATGCATTCGGCACTACAAGACACCAATATGAGCATCAAAACTTATCAGAACAACCAGAAGAGGGTTCTACAAATTGCAACGTGACAAGTGATATTTTTGAGACTATAACACAAGCAGATCAAGATTGTAACATATCATTGGATCCTCCTCTTGATTCTGTGGAGCCAAATGTAAGGGAAAACTTCAGTGAGGAAAATGTGTTTCATGATTTAGTTGACGATGGAAATCAAGAGTTGTATAGTGGGTGTTTGAAATATTCAAAGATTTCATTTTTTCTGAAGTTGTACCATATCAAATGTCTATGTGAAATTACAAATAAGGCAATTTCCATGTTATTGGAATTTATTTGTGATGCATTTCCTGAAGAAAAAATCCCAGAATATTTTTATGATATGAAAAAATTTGTTAACAAGCTTGGTCTGAATTATACAAAAATACATGCGTGTCCCAATGATTGTATGCTTTATTGAGGAGAGGATTCAAGTAGACAGAATTATAAGAAATGTTCTTCTTCTAGATGGAATTCAAAGGGTGATGTTGGAAGTCTGACTGAACATAATTCCATGGAGAATAAGAAAAGTAACATACCTACAAAAGTTTTGCGTTACTTTCCTTTGAAGCCTTGATTGCAAATATTATTCATGTCATCAAAAACCGCTGAACACATGAAGTGTAATTTTGTAGATAATAAAAATGATGGGTTAATGAGACATCCACGAGATTCCCAATGGTGGAAGACATTTGATTCATTACATCCAGATTTCTCAGATGATCCTAGGAAAGTTCGATTGGGATTGGTTGCCGATGGATTTAACCCATTTGGGACTTTGAGTACCAGTTATAGCATTTTTTCAGTTGTTTTGATCCCTTATAATCTACCTCTGTGGATGTGTATGAAACAAACATATTTTATCATTTAGATGATTATTCCTGGGAAACAAATGCCTAGAAATGATATTGATGTATACCTACAGCCTTTGACTAAAGAATTTTAGGAGTTATGGAGCAACAGTATTGAGACATTTGATGTTTCTTCTAAAACAATGTTCAAAATTCATGTTGCTTTAATGTGGACCATTAGTGACTTCCATGGGATTGGGAATTTATCTGGTTGGAACACTTATATGGGTTTGGATTTTCCCGTTTGTAACTTTGATTTTGAACCCAAACGGGTACCTCACATTATAAAATGGTGCTTCTTGTGCCACCAAAGATTTCTTGATGCATCTCATAGATTTCGGCTGAACAAATCAAAATTTAATGGTTCCATTGATCGTAGACCACCTCCAAAGTTGTTAACTGATTCTAAAATATTGACACAGCTTGAAAATGTTAAAACAGAATTTGGGATGGTTCATCATTTGAATGATAGCGGAAAACGAGTCTGAAGTGCATCGTCAAGTGAAATCAGAACTCAACAATGGAAGAAAAAAAGTATATTCTTCAAACTTCCGTATTGGGAATTTAATTTGTTGCGCCACAATCTTGATGTGATGCGTATTGAGAAGAATGTATGTGATAATTTTATTTTCACATTACTTAATGAGCATGAAAAGTCGAAGGATCATCTCAATGCTCGCAAATACTTACAAGTAATAAACATAAAATGTGATCTATGGCCAGATGAGAATGAAAAGTATGCTCCGGCCATTTTTTCAATGAAAAATAGGGATAAAGATACGTTCCTTTGAATTTTAACAAATGTGAAGGTATCTGGTGGGTATTCGAGTAACATCTCGAGGTGTGTTGACTTTAAGAATCGTAATTTATATGGATTGAAAATTTACAATTCACATATTTTGTTACAACAGTTACTACCATTGGAATTATGTACATTATTACCTGAAAAAGTTACTGCTGTTGTACTCCAATTCTGCACATTTTTTAGGCAATTATGTGAGAAAGCTCTACATCCATTTTAGCTTGACAACCTCCAAGAGAGGTTTTTATTAACCCTTTGTTCAATGGAGATGATCTTTCATCCATCATTTTTTACTATCATGATGCATTTAATTGTGTATTTGGTTGAAGAAGCTAAATTAGGAGGCCTCATTCATTATCGATGGATATATCCAAATGAGAGGTATTTTATTTATATGTTTCCAGTTAATTAAACAATTTTTGGCATTTAAATAAATGCATAATATTATTATTTTATTTCATAGATATCTTGGGCATTTGAAAGCATACATGAGAAATAAAGATCAACCAGAAGACTCTATTGATGAAGGCTATTTGGCCAAGGATTGTCTCGCCTTTTGTTCCAGATATTTGGATGATATTGAGACAATATTTAATCAAGTTGGACATGTTGAAAACACATCAACTCAATCTCAAATTCATCAGAAATCAAAAATATTTCCTGCTATTGGATGATCAGTTGGAAGGACCTCATATGTGACACTGAAAGAATTGGAATTATTATAGGCACATATATATGTGTTGCTGAATAATGAAATTGCAGATCCATTTATTGAAGAGTTGAGGATATAAAAAAAGAGATGAATAAGAGGCCAAACACGAAATGATAAAGATATAACAAAATATGTGAATAAAGAGCTGGTTGAATGGTTTGCATGACGTGTAAGTTTATAAATATTGCAATAAATATGAATATTAGTTTGAAACATACAATTTGTAAATCTATTAAATTATATTTCTTTTTTCAGATCATGAATAATGATACTCGAGCATACTTGTCAAAAGATTTGAAGTTTCTTGCTAGAGGTCCTATAAAACAAGTTAGAAATTTCGATGCTTATAATGTGAATGGCTTTAGATTTCGTACAGTCGATCGAGAAGTGGGTTTGAAAACACAGAATAGTGGTATATTTACATTTTCTGAAGTGGGATACTATGAAAAGCTGCATGATATTATTGAATTAAACTACCACAGGCATTTTTCTGTTGTTTTATTCAAATGAAAATGGGTCGATATTATCAGAGGTGTTAAAAGAGATTCCTTCTGTAAACTTCTCTCGCTTGATGGATGTTGGTGATCGTGAACTGCATGATCCATATATCTTACCATCGCAAGAAAAAAATTGTATATTATGTGAATGATGTTGTATATGAAGGGTGGATTGTAGTTACTCATGTAATACAAATAGATTTGTATGATATGGGTGATGAAGTGGAATATTTGACCTCTGCAATTGAATTTCATCAACAACAGGAAGCAGAATTATTTGTCCATCATGATATTGAAAATATTAGTCTAACAAAGATGAATGAAGTGGATGAAGCAATGGACCAGTAAACCAACATGATTGAAGGGGAAAATGATTATATGTATAATTATTTATTCATTTAGCAACAACTTGTTTCATTTCTGCAGTCATTCATTATCATTCTTATATATATTTTGTTTTTTAGTACTGGGAATCTATTATCATTTTTAAATTTTTTTTTTGTATAAATTTTTTGAAATATATATTTTGAACTTAATTTTATTTGATTAAATGATAGGAATTCCAAGGAGGAAGCGGTACACTATTTCATCTAGTTCTGCGACAGATGACGATCCTTCAGTCCCCACGGCATCTGAGGCACCAGCTGCCTACACCCCTACACCATCTCCCCCTACACCATCTCTGACACCATCTGTGGATGTCTCATTAGAGGATGAGTCATTGACTCCCCCTATAGGAGCCTCAATAGTGGGGTGGTGACATGCCCCTTCCAGTTCATCACGGACATTCTGGAGGGTCATAGTCATAGGTACAAATTTTAATTAAATAAATTTATTTCATTTTTTATGCTAATTGTTTGCTCATTGCAGATGAAAAAAATGAAACTGTGGAAAAACACATAAAAAGTTAAGATGTTTCGAACATGAATGGTGAGAAGATAGTTGTGTCATTTGATTCTTATGGGGTCCCGACGGATGACGTCGCAGGGTTACTTGGCCAGATTATAGGTCAGCTGGCAGCGGATCCCATTTCCCTGCCTATTTCATATGATGATTAGAGGCATATGCCTCTAAACTTGAAAAATGAAGATTTTGATTCTCAAATAAAGGTAATTTTATTACGTTATGGTTTAATTGAATTTCATGTCACTAATATGTTCAAAATGAATTTCTATATACGAATGTTCTTCCACTTTACTGTTGCTAATGTGATAGCACGGAAGTGGACATTGAAAAATCATGGTAAAAATAGAAAGATTTAAAATGGAGTTTGTGGTGTGATGTCAACGATAATTCGTTGACCATGCAGCAAATGTATGAGAATCTACCCAGTGGGGTACCGAAAGAACAGTGGAAAGTTTTTGTTGATAGACATCGTGATGAGAAGTGGATGGTATTGAAATATATATTATTATATTATCCTCATTTTACATTTATTCATGTATATGAAGAGGAGATGAAATTGAATACATTACTATTAAATTAAATTTTATTTATTTTAGGATCCCTCAAGACAGAATGCATCAAATCGGGCAAAGAAAGTAATCCCGCACACTGTGGGATCAAAAAGCTTTTCTAGAAGATGAATGTCATTGGTAATATTTTAATTAGTTTAAATATTTATAATAAAATATTATCTATTTAAAATATTTAATTGTTGATTTATCTTTGTTTAATGCAGTCACAGAGTTTAGGGCATGAAGCATCCCGAACTGAAGTGTGGCTGGATGTTCACGAAAAATCATATGGAAGTTTTGTTAATGATCCTGCCAAAGAAGTTGGGGTATGAAGTCAATTTTTTATTATAATAACTTATTATCAGTTTTTACTGTGTTAATATATATTGATATTTTATTTATATGTAAAAATTAAAGAAATATGGGATGAAAATCCTGGGAAGTCCTACTCAGTCTCCCAGGATGACTCGGTTGCTAAAGTCCTTGGGAAGAAGCATCCTGGTAGAGTGTGCGGGATGGTTTTGGGACCCATACCATCTGATGTATTTGGAAGGCCACCAGGGATTCCAAATACATATTCTTCTGGTTATAGTCATTTCATACCTGAAGATTCTCAGAGGGAGATGTATTCTCTACGAGCCACAGTTCAATACTAGGGGGCTCAGATATCCGCTATGCAGAAAGCGTTGACTGTTATATATCATCAGATGAGAAGATATGCCCTAGGTGGTGGTGCATCAAGTAGTGCTGAGCAGGTACATCACAAAAAATCAAAATCATTTAGTTTTCAAAATTTTATTGGTTTTAAGTTTAATTTTAAATATGCAACAATATTTAATTTTCAATATAATGTTCTTACAGGTGGCAGCAGGTAGTGGAGGTGGAGGTGGAGAGGGTGATGATGCATCATCGAACCATGAGTACTAGTATTGTTGATGTGTTGAACAAATATGAGAACGGCTCGTTTGTATATGTAACATGTATGGCACATAGTTTCCACCAAACATTTCCATGTCCTAACATTTTCTTGATTTCTCATGTTTCATTCTATGAATTTTTTTGATTTATGAAGTTTCATTTTATGTCTTGATTTCTCGAGTGTGGTATACATCATTCCATTTAGGCCTGTGTTTGAATTGGTATTCGATATTTTGGATGACTAAAGAGTGATACTTTTGTTATTTTGTTCTGGTTATATAAATTGGAACCTATTAGGTAGTATAGAGACCAAACATAAGAGGATTATGGGAATGTGGTTTAGTTTAATCATAAGTATTCTGGCACTTCCAACTAGAACCCCCTTTGATCCAAATGACATTTTACTACATTAAGAACACATATGCTTCGACTACTGCACAAGTTGGATCCTCATTTAAAACTAGGACTCTATTATCAACCTTGCACCCTCAACATTGGGTCTCAAATTCACTGGTTTGGGAGTCACGCCTAAATGGTACCTTTCCATCTTCAGAGGATGCTAAAAAATCCATTCATCTCAAAAATCCCTACTAGATGTCTACTCGACAATGACTAGTGGAACATAATTTGTTGTAAATAGTTTCCATCTCAAACCATTTCATGGTCATATCCATGGAAGGAAATAACATGTTCCTCCCTTATCTAGGGAGGTTGATCAAGAGGTCACTGATGGACTCATCTAGATAGTATAAGCGACCCTCCAAAGGGATCCTTCTAGCATTCACCATCACTAATGCTACAAAGCAATAAAACCTCTATATGATGTGTGTGTTTACCTCGAGAGTCTGACCTAAGTCTCCCAAACCTAGGTAGTCAGGAAAACCCACTGAGGGTAGTGAAAAATCAACCAAGAACATGGTCCTACATCTATACCCTCCAAAGAATCCCACTAACTAAATATGGTGGAAAACTATGAGCAAGAGGACACATTTTCCCACATTTACTAAGCTTGTCGGTATAATCTGTTATTATTCAAAGAAATCACTAAGAATATTTTGGTAAAAAACATAGGGAATACCCATATCCTTTCCCACTAACCTGATTAACATTGGTATATACCTATATGAAATGGAGGAACAGATCAGGCCCATACACATTCTCTAACAATAGAATAAGAAAATATGCATGTTCTGGTCACTGAAGTCACCTAGAATATTCTAAAAATGGTTAAAGGGAAGAAAAACAACTATTCTACCATAATTTGGTCAACTCATTAACACAATATGAGGAGATTTAGAGAAGATACACATATTTTCTCCCATTCAAGAGGGTCATGGGCCAAATCTCATGTTATATGGACAACCAGATCGGGACCATACCCCCATTCCAACTAAAGGTCATCGGTCTACCCCGGTGGGCACTACAGGGTATGAACATATCCCAACCGAAATTCCATAGACCTATCATAAAATTATCATAGTAACATGAGAGATAATCAAACAAGATTAAGTATATGTAAGATGATATCCATAGAAGGCAACCTCTATCACCCACAAGAGAGCATCCAAAAAGAAGCAACACCAAATTTGATTGGAAAATGAATATCTGGTCTATGATCTTGATCTACTTCATATTGGTGTTCTTAAACCCTCATATGTTTATCTATAGATGATCAGGATTCTACTCCTTTGTTACCAAATTACAAAAATAGTAGTTTCATTTGCAAAGGTCCTCTTATCTACTTTGCTTCCAGTAGCTATGAAGGTCCTATTATCTCCTCTTTCATCATGTTGGGGATGCCAAGTTAGAAACAACATTTTATTTGTTTGTATGATGTCTCCTGTTCCATTTTCTGGTTTGATTTGTTTTTCATGGTAATGGGGAAGTAGAAGCAAAACAGCAATTTTTTTTTCTGGTCAGAATTTCGCAGCGGTTTTAACCGCCACTAATGCTTTACTGGTCAGCATTCCGTGGAGGTTATAATCACCACTAATGCTTTACTGTTAAAACATTATCCACGTTTAAAACCTCCACGAAATGTAATCGTTTTATATTTAGCAGCGGTTTTCACCGCCGTGATAGAGACGCATCAAATGCCTGAATATCACGGCGGTTAAAACCACCGTGAATAAAAAAATATACGGCACCCGTCAAACCACTGCTAAAGTCACGAAAACCACCACGAAATGAGGTATCTATGACGCTTCCCTTAAACTGCCGTGAAATGGAAAAAACCGCCGCTAATAGATTGTCGACGCCCAGTTTAGCGGCGGTTTCTATAAACCGCCGCTAATAGTCAGTTTTGTTGTAGTGGTAGTGTCTACATTAGTTCCTACATATTAATATACTCTAGTTTCTTCTACTCTTATTTCTACATCTTCTACTGGACCCTTTTGTCTTAACATTTCTTAAGCTCTTGGATGGATTAGGTCTATATCCAAATACCTAATGATTCCAATAGTGGTCGCTACACCTCACCCTACACCTCCTTCTCTTATTCTTAGAAAAGGAAAATAATTTATTGATCCCTCAACCCTTATAGACTTATGTTCAAATTCTAATAATGATTCTGATAGGTATTTTTACTACACTCTTTTGAAATATCAATGAAATATTTTTTATTCATCTATTTTTTATTTTATTTTCTTCCCTTTATTTTCATTTTTATTTTTTTTACTTTCTCACCCTTTCTATATTATTTTTTATAATATCAAAAGAGGTGTAAATTATGGAATTTTTCTATGAATTTTATTAAAGTTAATACATGTTAGTAATGGGGTAGTAAAGTATGGTATTTTTATAAAAGAATTTCATGTTAGTTAATTGGTTATATTTTCTTTGTATTTTAGTTCCATGATTAATGCATTGTGTGTGTTTATTAATGTCATGATTTTTTATCATCAAAAAGGGGAATATTGTTGTCTTATTACAGCAATTCATTTTTTAATAATCATAAATCATGTTTATGTGTTTATAATCATTTCAGTTTTATAAGGAAGTTATATATTATTCTGGTAGATATGGAAAATTTTAATAAGACATGAATCGACCGTGAATCCAAAGAAGCTAGACTACCAACCAAGAGTCTAGAAAATCCAAATTTCAAAAAGTGGTGAATTTAACTCATGTAAATTCCATCAACCATAGAAAGAAATCTATGTAATCTAGATTTTAAAAATTAATAAAGTGACCACTCAACCATTTCTTCAATTGCATGTCTCTCAGATCGACTGTGATAAAATATTCACAGACTCAATAAACTTCAAGACAAATCAAGTAACCACATTATATATTTCTTATCAACCATAACTATAATGTCTTTAACAAATTAATATATTAACCTCATAACCAATGGATTAACTACACACCTAAAATAACAATCATGATATATTTCTCACCAAGTCTTGGAGAAACCACATGATGAAGTCAATTGACCATATGCAAATTTTCAAGGTTTATAAAATATTGGATCTAACATAAGTTAAAGTGAAGTAACCACATGATCATACAACATAGTCAATTTCTCACATAGTTGATTGGTCACGTATCCATTTTATCACATAGTTGATTTCTCATGTAGTTGTTTCCCCATATAGACATTTTCTTATATATCCAAATTATCATGTATCCATTTTATCACATAGTTGATTAGTTTAAATAGAAAAATTCTCTCACATAGCCAAATTATTAATTTAGGTGTTTCAATATAGATCCAATAGTCAAAATTTATTCTATGTACTTGATTTAATATGAGAAAAATAAATTGACATTATGGTATTTCATGAAATCTGATCGATGTTTTTTTCTATGTTTTGGAAAAACTATTTATATGATGATGTGGAATACTTAAAATAACTATTTATAAAAGTGGGTATTATATTTAAATATAATATTCTAAAACCAATTTTCCCCCATAATTAAATGTGATATCATAAGAATTAATTTATCCTAGATTTCATGTTGAGTATGAGGATTCATAATGAAGTGTTTCCAAAAGCTCTTTTTGGAGGAAGTTTTCCTTTTTTAGAGGACTAAAGACATAGATTAAAAGATAAGAGACACATACAAGCAACATAGATAATTTTACAAATGAAAAAAAACATAAACAAGATGATACTATATTTTAAACAAAACTCCATCACAATATTAGAGAACATTATTTCATTTTTTCCATCTTAGTGCCTAACCTAAAGATGAACATTGAGAAGAGAATAAAAATTAGTAGATCATCATAACATGAATCTTCTTCTACATCAAATTATTTATTCTTCTATTTATATATATTTTAGAATACATTCAAATTTTTCTTGTATTGAAATTTATATTAATTAACACTTTATCCTACACTATATTGGATATCATGAGATACTCTCTTGTATTCTTTATTTACATCTTCACTCACATAGAAACTGTAGAAGAGGTCTTGTATAACCTATATAGCCTTGAGTTATGTTATTTATAAAAACTAATCTATGTTTTGGATCTATTTATGTATTAATAAAAGTTTTAATTAATGGTTTACTACTAGGTGGATGGTATTGCATCTTAGTATGTGATTGAACCTCTTATTTTTATTCTGCTAAATAATTCAAGTTGTTTCTACTCTATTTTTTAAAACATTTTTAAAATATGATTTGAAAAACTATAATTTTGATAGTTAGTTTTTAAAAATGATATTTCTACTATTTAGTGTGAATAAATTGATCTCAAAAGATTAGTATAGTCAAAATATTATCTTATTTGAGTTCTGATTAAGATTTTGAGATATTAGTTAAAAGTGTTAAATTATATATACCTATAGTATTAATTAATTATGATATATTTCAAAAAAGGGGAATTTATTTTGGATTATTTTTTAAAAATAAATTTTTATTAGAAACTCAATTCACTCCCTTATTGAGTTTTCCATTCTGACTAACAGTGGTGCTGAAATGAATAATAGAAATGAATCATTCCATGGAGGTGGTAGTCCACACATATTCTTAGATGATGATTTTTTTCATAGAATAAGGAAAATAAGTAATGTGGTTTATCATTTAAGAATATGAAATATGTTATAAATATAATACTTATATTCTAAATTCCCAATTAGGACCAGTCTTGTAAGATATTGAAGGAATGGAAAGCATGTTGTGTTGTGAATACAATATTCTACACAATTCATGAATGACAGTTTTGTTTTTATTAATAGGAAAGGTAAAGGTGGTTAATACTTGTACCATACATATAATAACATAAAATTTTAATAATGATACTGATTTTATCATTTAAATATAGAGTAATTGAATTTTATAAAAAATAAGTACACATTAATAAATATAAATGATAAAGGATTAGTTAGAAATTTATACCTCAAATCTAAGATTATGTCCTTTGAAAAGGGGGTTAATCCATTAAGGGATAGTATTATGAGAAGAAGAAAACTCTTGAAAGTATATAAGAATTTTTAGAAGAGTTTTGGGTAAATTTTGGGACAAAATAAGTGGGTTGTGGTGTGAGGGGAAGTGAGGATAAGAGTGCCTATTTTATAATTTAAAAGAGATGGATTTTTTGTAAATACCCTACACGTTTAAATAATGGGAAGTTACTCTCAAGTAAAGTGGCTAAAAATTTGGAAATAATGGATTGGTAACATATAAAGTCAAGAAATTTCACAACCACCCATTCCCACACATGATTTAAACATGTTTGTGGTCTTTCCCTCTTGGTTAAACCCTTTTTACCCAATTTGATTTTACTAAGGTAACTAGTATTTACAAAATTATTTTATCCTTTATGCTTGAAAATAAATTTTTACTTATTAAATAATTTTTTCTTAATGATTAAAAATTTAAAATCCATTTTTTTATATTAATTTTATAAAAGTGAAAAAAATAATTTTAAAATACTAAATGTATAATATACTAAAAATATTTTTTTTGAAAAATATAACTAAAGTTATAGAATTCAAAATATGAGTTTTAAAATTAAAAAAACATTTTTAAAATAATAAATTCACTTATAAAATACATATTTAGTCTTATAAAAATGTTTCATTAATTTCCAATTCATACTTATATACTAATAATGTCACAAAAATCATGTAATTTGTACAAAACGATTTGTTCACTATTCACCTAAAAATAAATCTTTTTTGAAAAATCACAAAAAAAATATTAAGTTAATATTTTTATGATAAGTTTAAAAATGAATTTAATTTTTTCAATTTTACATTAAAAAAAATTTAAATTTAACTTTAAATTACAATCATAAAATATTTTGAAAAACTGTTTTTATAGGAAATCTTTTTTTGGTATATTAATTGTTCTTGTAAAATTAGTGATAATCATGAATATATCAATCTTGAAAAATATCCATTTTATAGAATATAATTTAATCATAGAAATATTTTCTTATCTTCTTATCTTCACTTGTTGAAAAAAATTTAAAAGAGATATTTATTTCATAAGTTCGTTATAATTGTTTGTATCCACTTATTCAATAGCTATAATACATTAGTAAATATCTATTTTTTTAAAAATGGAACATTAGAGTTTTTTTGTGTGTGAAACACTATATTAACATAATATTTATTAATGGAAAATACATAGTGAAATATCAGGTTTTTACAGGTGAGATGATAGAGGATATGATTAGGGATTTGGTATAGTCGTTGTTTGCAGACATGAAAGAATAGTTTTAGGTTGCATATCCCACTCCTCTACCTCCATCTACATATCCCACTCCTCTACCTCCACCTATATATCTAACTCATATAACTCCTCCTCCACATATTCCCATATACTATGTGTTATATGTTGAGAATCCCAAGTATCATATTATTATATATGAGATTATATATTATATTGGTGATATTGTACATCATCAAAAGATAGATATGTAACGGCATAGGGTAATGGTATAGGATATTTTAGATAAATCTTCTATAGTACCATTCCCTATATATGAGGTCACTATAGTTGGTCAAAGTATCATCCATTTTTTATATTGGCAGTCTATACTTGTTTGAAAAATTACCACCAAGGTATGTACAGTTTATATATTTTATTTCATATTGGTGTTAAATCTATTTTAACCTTTTAATGTATATATATATACTGTAATAATTTATATTTAATGACATATTGTATATAAAATATTATGTACAGTCATTTATGACTACATATACTACTTCTTATGAATTTTATAGATTATGAACATATTCAACTTTGTTGTTGGATGTTTATGATCTTCCAATGGCTGATGACATTTGTTCGCATGTAGTAACTGGGATGATTTTAAAGAGAGATATCATGGAGGTTAAAGTAGATATTTCTTGGGAATCAATATAATGTAATATATTTCCATGTCATTCTATTATCATATTTATTTCAATTATATCAATTTAATCAAAATTAATTCCCATGATTGTTTTTTATTAAGTATCTTTATACACTTTGTATTCAATTTGATACAATATCAATATATGGATTTTTTTAACCATAATTTATTTCAATAATAATAAAGGTAATGAATGATACAGAAAGAATAGTATACATTTTTGAAAGATTTCAAAATGATGTAATTCTGTGTTGGATGATTCCTTATCCTAAAGGGTATAAAAAATATATATTTTTAAAGTTTAATTTCTATTAACTGAATAACCATTCAAATTATATATTTTTTATATTAGTTTATATTATATGTTGTGCGGTTTTTACCAAAATATAACCATCTTACCAGTTATTATTTATACATGGTGACGTATAGGAAAAAATTAGAGAAGTATTAGATATGTAAGTTTGATTATTTGAATACTTATATATTATAAAAACTTTTAATTTTAACTTATAAATATATTTTTCAAATATGTCCTAGTATTACTTTAGAGATACAATAGGAATGATTAAAGAAAAGATCAAATATGTGTGCACATATGTGACTTCTAATTTATAATTACTACAATTTGGCTAAAAATACTTAGAAGATTATTTTTTATTGAAAACTTTTTTTAAACCATCATTTTCATCATCAAGAAGGATAAAGGAATGTGGTTATTATGTTTTAATATTTATGATTGAAATAATTTCAACTAGGACAGTGAAAAAATTCTTAAAGGTTATATTTTATTATAACATTTCCTTTAATTTATCTTTTAATTATATTGAGAATACATGTTTAATTCTTTCGATATAATTCATATTTGTTTCATTACCCTCTCCATTATTTTAAAAAATATTTAAATCGTTTACAAAGAGAAAGGTAGGATTATTTCATAGGTTTGATATGGTTTATATTATTTTTAATATATATTTTAATGTTTAAATTTCAAATTGTGCAGTTTAAATGATTTGAACAAAGGTGTGATATAAATTTCTGTTATGAAATTGTATTTTTTCTTCTATTTTATGGTTGTATTTTTGTTTTTATTGTTTTACTACTAGGGAAATGTAATTTAAAATATTAATTTATTAAAAAAGTTAATTTTCAAAATATGTTATTATATAACAAAAGTAAATTTTCTGACAAAATTTTCTTTTATATCAATTATATAATAACCAATGTAAAAGGTGGTTTTGTACGTCGATTATTTCTAATAAATAATGTTAAAAACAATATATTAAATATTTTATCAAATAAATGACCTAAAAACTCTTTATATTTTTCACTTTTTGACTCTTCACTATAACATTTTATGTAGTAACTAATGTTAAAAATATATTTTCATGTCAGTTAAAATAAGTGTTGTAAAAACCTATTTACAACATCATTTATAGTGATGTCACTATTTAATTGACAATAATAATATAATATTGAAAACCATTTTACATTAGTTTCTTCAAGATTTCTTCCATCCAATTATATGGATTTATTCTAAAGAAGCTAATAAAAAACATTGTTGGGAATAGGTCCAACCAATTACACCATGCCCTGGAACCTTTAAGTAGTATTCGTGTAGTCATTTATTAATTTATAATTATTTTTTATTTGTTGATAAAATTCCACATTTAATTTGTCAGTTTTTTATTTCTAATTTTTATTCATAATATTAAATTAAAGATAATATGATTTTTCAATTTCATATGACCAAGGATAGAACAATAATAGATCAAGAATGCTTAAACATCTCATCTCAATATAATGATAATTCTAGCAAGATAACATGGATACATTACGTGTAATGAAAAAGTAAACATTGTGTACCCATGGTTTTCCACACTAGGATGAGATATGAAAATCTTGGCACAAAGAGTGGGAGAAAAGTATGCGGCATCATTACACATCATGTATTGAACACCAGTTTTCATGTGACATAACATGTTTATATAGTGTGTTGCTAGTTTACATTTCATGTAAACCCCACAAGATTTTATCCATGGGAATCATGGAATCTGTGTTGTCAAATTACAAGGCATGTAATTAATATACACCACATATTGATTGTAAGCTAAGAAAAAAGGGATAAATTTTTTATTACATAGTGCATAGATCACGTACATATCATGTAACACATTATTATCCCTTGTGGAATAGATATCTAGTCCTTAGTAGTGTTTTGTGGATGCCAAAAATTATGTACACCACATGTAGTTGGTTTTATATTTCATGTAACTTATACATACTCATGTTAGGTTCTAGTATAGATATATGGAATGTTTTGTGAATCAATCATACACAAAATAATATTAATTATAGAAAAACCAAACAATAAAACATTTATTTGGGTGTACATGTAACATCCTCATTTTTTTATGATACTTTTTTGGTTTTTTTTTTGTAACCCTTATTGTGAAAAATTAATAATTTTTTAAATTTTATTTTTAACCTTACATATGTATTTGGGCCTATGTAAAATTAAAATACCTTATACCTATACATAGGAGGTATTTTGGGGTGTTTTTTAAGGGTAAAACCCTATTTTCAAAGGTTTTTTAAGGTTATATATTCTTTTTCTATGAGCTACATACGGGAAAAATATGAACTAAATAAGGGTATAGTTATTTTTCTATAAGTTGCATAAGCATAAACCATGTGTTTAATAAGGTTATAGATCATTTTATATGGGTTACATAAAGGTAAGCCCATATTTTCAAGGGTTTTGTAAGGGTAAGAAGACGCCACATAAGGGTAACCTAACATGTGCATAAGGGTAACCCTGAGTTTCCTACGGATTTGTAACTATAGGTCTAGGTTGCATAGGGGTAAATCCTAATTTATACATTTTGTAAGGGTCAATATTATTACCCATATGTAATAGTTGTGAGAATCATAAGGGTAAACCATGTTACATTTACATAGTGCCCTTTCTGGGGAAAATATTTCAAAACCCACTTTTTCATTTCTTCTTCCCCATCACACCACTATAACATTGTTCAATGATTTTAAAATCCTAAATTCATGGTAATTTAGAAATTTGACTCAATTAAATTATTTTACTCATATTTTAAAATATCTTAAACCTTCCTCAATTAATATTTTAATAAAAAGAAAAATTAAATGACTGGTTCAATTTGGGGTCTTTAATATTATGAACCAAAACACTTCCTATGTTTTTAAATTTACTTAAACCTTTTATCTTCTAGATTTTTGGTAACCTCTTGAGGGGGGTTTTGGGTATTCAACAGATTTAAAATAGATCTTTTTTTTGGATTTATTCTCATTCTATCCTTTTTAGAATATTAGTGAAAGGTAATAAAGATTGTTTTTTCCTTAGTTAATGTGTGGGATTATTTGGGAAACTTCTCTTATTGTAGTGGTTTATTCTTACTTATTAGGTATTTAACAATATCATTATTGAGGTAGATGATTTCGTATGGAAATATTTATCAATTAAAACCTTTTATGCTTGTTTAATTTAAATTGGTTTTCCAATTAATTTCTAAATATGGAATTGAGGCTCTTGATAAATGATTTGAAATTACATGGTGTGTGTGATGGAATCTCTTTGAAATAGATTTTCCAAAATAAATTTTGACTTTCATAAAAATTTTCTTGACTTGAAATGAATTATTTGAAGCTTGATTTTGATAAGATGAAAAGACATGAAATTTTTTATAATTTTAAATGGGTTGATTTGAAATGAAAGATGTGAGTTTTTGATAAAACCCATTTGATGTTGGTTTTTGAAATGATATGGCATGTTCTTTTTACTTGATCTCGGGGCCAAATTAAATGATTGATTGAATGATTGATTAAATTAAATGATAAATCCATGTATGATTGAATATATTGAAGAGCATGGGAGTCTCATAAATAGGAGGAAGGATATTCAATCTAGGTAAACTGTTATATAGCAATGGATTGACAATGATAACAATAATAAACTATCTTGAGGGAATAGAGTTTATTCTTTGGGATTCTCTCATATTTCCCTTAGGATTTCAAATCTAGGGAGTGTGTGCACAAATAGATCCTTATTTCACTAAGATTGTGTGAAACCTTATGATCGGTACTAACCCTAGGTTTAATAGTCATGGTTTTATGATTTAAAATGATTTAAATTGATTTATACAATCCATTTTTTATGAAATAATTTAATCATGTCTATTTTGATAGAAATAATAATTCATGAATGTTTTGATAAAGATGCTTATATCTGCCTAATTTGATGGAAATTTTTGTAATTGTCACAACCCGTCCCCTGGGGACCCTGCCGTGACTACCCCAAGATCGCCTCCCATAGGTCAGGAGTTGGAGACTATCACAGAAAAGGAATATCCCTAAAATAAGAAGGCATTACATTTAAACCTATAAAAACACATAGACTATAATGCAAAAAGATCCAACCACGAAGTAAAACTGTTGTAGTAAAAGTGTGTACTAAAGGTAAGGGGGTAGAATACAATCCCAACTGAAAAAATACAACTACAACTAAAAAACAGAAACATCTCATGTGATCATCCACCAAGGATCCTACCTTAAGGGTAGGTACAGCTCGTCTCCATAGCTTTACATGTCATCTAGTCTCCTCTGTGTACCGCCTGGTCCTAGCTCCCTCAAGTCTTAGCCAAGCTGCTCGTCGTCTGCACAAGACACAATGAGGTTTGGGTGAAGACCGTGCAGGGGTGAGTATAAAAATACCTAGTAGGGACCTTGATACCTCTAAATGTCTCTCAGAATTCCAAAAGGAAAACCAAAAATCATGATCTCAATCACAAATCATAAAGAAAAATACACAAATCAAACCAGATATACTCGTCTCATCCACAAAGAAACATAAGGCCCCAACCTCAAGCCATTTCTAGGATTTCCAAAGTAGGATCAAAGAGTAACTCAAGGTTCAGAAGTACACACTCCATGAACTGGCCATCCCTGATGGCACCCGTCTGAGAGATGTACTCCATCAGGTACAACTCAACCATTTCTAATGGAATGTATGAAAGGACGTGCTCTATCAGGAACTTTCTGCTACAATTTCCTCTAGTTCCCAACACTAGAGGTCTCGCAGTCACAGTCTTGCGCCTGATGAAAGACCAAGGGAAACTAATTGAAGAGGCCCACTCCCCGACATTGTGTCATGTAGTCGAGGGATCTCCAACTCCCCTGAAGGACCCGCTCCCCATCGCTACTCGGAGACGGGGGGTACTACTCCATATGTGAGGACCCACACCCTAACCAGTAGGGTAGAACAACTCTGGTAGTTTTTTTTTTGTGGGGGACCCATGCCCTAGTATGTCATAGGAGTACCGACCCCAAGCTAGAGCACTCGCACCCTAGCACGTCAGGGGAGTACCGACTCTATATGTGAGGACTCACAGCCTACCTAGTAGGGGAGTACAACTCTGGTAGTTTGTTCATTATGGGGGAATCGTGCCCTAGTACATTAGGGGAGTATCGACCCTAGGCTAGAGGACCTGCACCCTGGAATGTCAGGGGAGTACCGACTCTGCAGTAGCACTGCATAAGGATAACCCGCACCCTGAGTTGACAGTGGAGTACCTACTCCTAACATAGAGGACCCTCACCCTACCTGGTAGGGGAGTACCTGACTCTATGTGTGTTAAGTATGGAGGACTCACACCCTATTCCAATAGGAGAGTACCGACTCCAAATATAGAAAAACAAATCAGAGGGAAACGAACCCGCACTCATTACATGGGGAGTCTCGTCTCTACCGAATCAGATGAGTAATGAATACCTAAACCTTGAGTCATCAAGGGAGTAGTCATCCTAACTCTCACTATAAGAAACTCCCTAGTTCTTCTCCTCTATTTATTGGTCATACCTCAACCACAATGAAGTTCCAAAAGGAATTTACTTGATGATTTTCCATATCATAATGGTTCCAATGCAACATACAGCGCGTCAAATAGACACCCAGTCTGTAAGCTATAGGCATTTTTGTGCCGAGGGCCCAGTTGGATTTGGGTACAATCCAACCTATCAAAACTCCAAATTTCTCCAAAATTCACGTGGAGTATCTCAAAAGGACCGTATCGCTCCAAGGATCCCAGCGCCACATATGGTTCATCAAACGGACGTCTGGTTCGCAAGATACGGCCTTTTAAGCATATCTGGGCCCGAGAGGGGTCCGGGTCCGGGCCGACCCTGTCGGATCGACCCGTCCCGACCCGGTCCCGGTCCAACCCGGTCTGGTTCCGACCCGGTTAGACCCTATTGGGCTGGGATGTAGAGGGCTCGGCCCGCTAGGCCGCGGACCGGCCCGACCAGCCCTGGCTGGGTTGGGCTGCGGTGGGCTCAGCCCGTCGGTTGGCGCGACCCATGTGGGGTCATGCGGTCCACTACTCCCAAATGACTCAAAGGAGCTGTTCGACTCCTTTATTGGAGGCAGCATGTGGCACCGCCTCATCACCCACTGGACCGGTAGGGAGCGGGTCCCCTATCTCATCGCGGCTTCGAGTCGTGACTCCCTTCAGTGCAACACACGACGATGCGCCGCCTCCACCTCCGCAGTTGGCTGCTGCCAGCCGCTTATCCGACCACCACGGCGCTGAGTAGCGCTGCTCTTTCACTGTGGCCGATGGTTTTCGGTCACCGCCATCGTCTGTTGGTGTCGCACCGGCGCTTCTTCCACAGGCCACCGAGTGATCTATGTTGGTCCGTTCTTCCTTCAAGACACGCCTACGGTCCTCTCGGGATGCCACTGTCGTTGCGCGCCTCTCATTTTCAAGGTTTTGTCAAGTTGTAACAACCCACCTCTGAAGAACTCAATGAAAAACAAGCGATGGAGGGTTCGGGCCTTTTCGTTTCTCTTGTTCTCTCCACGTTAGCATTATAACAAGTGGGGGTAATTTATACATCACATTAAAATAATGATAAACCCCATTCAAATCTCTCTCAATGACCACCCACAAATTCAAGAACAATGAGAAGAAATGTGGGTATTTCTTGCATTAAAAGACAACCCCTACCTAGAGATTCTTTGGAGAAGTAGCGGTGGTGGAAGAAGATTTTGTGTTTGATGAAGCCACCAGCGTTCATCAATCCCGATTCATTGTCGACTGAGCTTCTGTCTCTATCGGTGGAAGGTGTTGTGTCACTTTTCCATAGGTTCCTCTCTTGATGAAGCCATGCCAAAAAATCTACCTCGATCCCCATTTAAATTGAGAGGGGAAAGGGTGAGTAACGCACTGATGAATTAATGAGGTTCATTAATTAACGTAATTAATGTGCCACATTAATTTCACGAGGGGTGGTTATGCAACCAAAGTGTAATCGAGCATTTAATATCTCATATTAAATGTCTAAATACCTCTATGGTTCCTGCCACCACTGCTCAAGAGGTGGTAGGATAAAATAAAAAAAACAATTTTTTAATTTTATTAATTCTTAAAAGTTTTAAAAACTAACTTTTTCATCCAACCTACTGCGGTTGAATTGATTCCTCCCTTAAGTGAATTTTGGCACTGCAAGTTCAACGGTGCCCTCAGATTTTAATTCCGAGCACCGATTAAAAAGATAGAAATTTCCACCTGCATGTTTACTAAACGTACCTTAAAAAAGTTCAAAAAATTATTAGCAGTCACCCTCGACCCGTGTCGGTCGAGGTTAGGCTCTTCCTAAGGAAAAAATGCCTTCACAAACTCAATGGTACTCTCAGATTTCTAATATGACTTACTGTTTAGGAATCATATAATTTAACAATAAAATAATTGTTCTCTCAGATTTCTAATCTGAGTTACCATTTAGGAATTATATAATTTAACAATAAAATAATTGTTACTTAATTATTTTATTTATGGCCAAAAACTAACTTCCATTGTTGGCTCATGCCGGAAAAATTAGGATCTGCCTAAGGAAAGCATACCCTCATGAGTTCAGCAGTGGTATCGGATTTTTAATCTGAGTCACCGTTCGTTAGTTATAAGCATTTGAAAAATAAAATAATTTTATTTAATTATTTTATTTACGGTTATTCTATTTTCGGGTTTTCTCAATGGAGGCCTACACTGACTAAACTTAAGTGACGCCTAGGGTAAACTTGCCATCTTGAACACAATGGTGCCCTTGTATTTTTGATTCAGGCACCCATTTAAGAGTTATTCCACTTTTTCAGGAAAACCACTCACGCGCGCTATTTTAAGCTTAACACTTTTTCAATGGATCATTCTGGGAACTCTGGGCCTCGGAATCACGCTCCGTCAGATTTCACGGTCTCATAATAGTCCTAAAAAATTAAAAAAAATATACAGAAGTTCTGGGTCTTTACATTCTCCCCACCTTAGGTATTTTCATCCCCAAAATCCAAAATAAAGGCAAATCAAACAAATGAGGGTACTGAGCATGAATCTGAGCCTTCCACTCCCATGTACTCTCTTGAAGGTTCTAGTGCCACCACTAAAATCACACTAGAGGGATCGAACATCTATAAAGGACTCACTTCTATCGATCCTCTATCTCCACCAAGAACTCCATAAAATTCACCCCATTGTCAAAGTCCAAATCTCCCTATTTGATAACGTGTGATGGATCATGCACGCATCTCCTCAGTTGTGAAACATGGAAAAAATTATACACCCAGTGCATCTGTGGGGGAAAATCTAGGTGGTACTCCACCTCGCTAACTCTGCTGAGAATCTGGAAAGGTTCGATGAACCTTAGAGATAGCTTGTTGCCCTGGCCGAATCTCTGCAATCCTCATCGGGGTGACACCTACAGGAAGACATGGTCTCCCTCCTTGAACTCTAAGGTTCTTAGTCTCTTTTCGGCATAAGAATTCTACCGGATCTGTTCATTCTTCATCCCTAGCCACCAGTTCTGACGCCGGAGGTCCTGGTACAACTTTGTCACACTAGGATGTACCGCCAAAGGGAATGTGTAGAACTCCCTCAACACCTACTCTCGTAGCATCACAGGTACCATGGTGTGTCCTCTAAAAAGGAAGATATTCTCTCCACCTTATAAAAATCTTCATGAACCTATCATGAGGATATCTGAGCATGTCGGGCCTCGTAGTCCACATCCCTAAGTTGTGCCTCCTGAACTCGTTGAAGGAGTGGGGGAGTGATAGTCATAGACTGGAGGTAAGCTACTCCATCACTACCCATGAAGGGTTTCTATAAGGTGGATAGTTGCTTTGTCGCTTCATTTAGAATCTATAAACCAGACCTCATGTTTATTGCATCTTCCACTACATCCCCCTTCTAAACTCTCAACTTTTGGAGCTCTGCAGGAGCCACCCAATATGTAGTTATAGATATTGGTGTTGTTGATGGGTACAAGCCAATGCAGAAGTGCTTCTTCCTACGGGGAGGTAATTCTGGAAACATCTTTTGAAAATATGTTCCCTCAATCTAACACTACTTTGGGGAACTAAAAACTCAAAACTCTTGCTGCCATGAGGGTAAGGCTAGCCGACTCAAGTGTGATTGGCTGCACCCTCCTATGCAAGAGTTTAACACGTGCTGTCTGGGTTTCCTTTTTCACTGACCAAGGAAAACCCCATTCCAATGCTATAGATATACCACAACCTTTTTGTCTAAAATAGTCAATCTGAGCATTAACTGTGGATGACCAGTCCATACCCAAACTAACGTCGTAAGGCCTCGACGCTTCCACCAAGAGGTTTCAACCGAAACTCTCACCTCAAGGTTCAGATCACATTTTTGGCATAAGTGTGATTATCAAGTCTCCTCCAAAAGGTATCTCCAAATGTAAGGGTCAAGTCAATGGTTTAACTGGAAACTCTAGGTCTTGAACAAGATTCGTGACAAGAAGGAATGATTGTTACCTATGTCTATTAATACGGTAGCTAGTAGTAGACACATATTGTACCTCGAATCATTCCTAGATACCTTGGGTCACACTCCTTGACCTCATGCAGCTACTCCCTTCCCTTGTCCTCCAGCTCCCTGAGTCTAGTGGGGACCACATTGGGGAGGTGGTTGTAACATGTCAAAATTTATACCACCTCATGCTACTCTCCTAGCTCATATTCCACATCTATTACCTTACAAATTCAACTATCCCTATCACTTCTTCTTTCCAAAACATTTTTACACGTCCAAGTCTCTGAGACTAACGTCGGTTTCCTACTTCCCCACTGCTAACATTCAATGGTTGTCTCTGCTCAGCCAAATAACTTTCAACCACTAAGGTTATCTCTATAATCCTAGAAAAAGTATGAATACACTGAGGAATAGTGCTGGATCCGATGTCCCTAAACACATATAGCTCAGTGGTTCGAGCCCTGAAGCATTGATCATATCGTATTCATCGAGTACCTAGAATGGTCGGTACACCTCGATGAATACTCAGCTATCGACATGTCATCATGTAGAAGCTATATAAGCTCTTGGGAACACATACCCCTTAGCTTCTATGGTAAGATACCCCCTTCTCTGAGGAAGTTTCTCAATCTCTGTCCATGGAAAAAGTCACCTCATCGTAAGATAGGGGTAATCTAAACCCTACAATCGCCCTATTAATCCACATAGAATTCTCACTGCTAGGACCACCATCTGATCTAATGGTGCCCTGGATAGATGGAAACTCAGTCACTGAAACTCATGTAAGTAACTGATCCTATAAGTGTCCTCTATCGGTAGCACCGTTAGTAACTTCTGACCAACAGGCAGTGGTATTATTGGGACACCTCCCAAAGGTACCATCTCGAGCAATATACCTTTTACTAAATCTTCATCACACTATGGGCCATCCTCATGGTCATGCATTGGAATCCTGGATGGTTGTCTACATGGTGTCATCTTTAAAGAGAATCAAGATGAACCACGGTCAAATAAGTTATACTTGGTGAGCTGACTCAAAAGAGATCAAAATAAAAACATTCCAAAACACACGCAATCAGTTTTTTTGTGTACTGAGTTGAAAATAAGAATTTAGGGTCCTGGTGTATGGATACGTCAACCGCCGCACCAACACTAGAATCCCCGAACGGAAAACCAAACTCAAAACACTTAACACTATTGATCCATTGGAAAGATTAGAGTCCTAGTTATTCGGTAGAACCGAATCCTCTGATACCACTTTGTCATGACCCATCCCTTGGGGGCCATGCAGTGACTACCCCAAGCTCACCTCCCATAGGCCAGGGGTTGATGACTATCACCAGAAAGGAATGTCCCTAAAATGGGAAGACATTGCCTTTAAACCTGTACAAACACACAGACTAGAATGCAACAATATGTAACCACGAAGTAAAAATACTGTATTAAAAGTTTTTAATGAAGGTAAGGGGTCGGAATACAAGCCCAATTGAAAAATACAACTACAACTAAAAAAATAACTCTTACGATCGTACACCAAGGATCCTACCTGAAGGGTAGGTATAACTCATCTCCACAGCTCTCTACATCATCCAATATTCTCCGTGTACCACCTAGTCCTATCTCTCTCAAGTCTCATCCAACCTGCTCGTCGTCTACACAAGACACAACGAGGTGCGGGCAAAGCCCATTCAGGGGTGAGTATAACAATACCTAGTAGGGACCCTGAGACCCCCAAAGGTCTCTAAGAATTCCAAAAGGAAAACCACAAAGCATTATCTCAATCACAAAGCACAAATAAAAAGAAACATCTCAAACCAGATATACTCGTCTCATACACAAAGAAACATAAGGCCCCAACCTCAATCCATTTCCAAAATTTCCAAAGAAGGCTCAAATCATAACTCAAGGATCAGGAGTACACGCCCCATGAACTTTCCATCCCTGATTGAACTCGTCTAAGATATGTACTCCATCTGGTACAACTCAACCATTCCTAATGGAACATCTGAAAGGACATGCTCTATCGGGAACTTTCTTCCAGAACTGCCTCTAGTTCCCAGCACTAGAGGTCTCGCAGTCATAGTCTTGCGCCTGAGGCAAGACCAAGGGAAACCAAGTGAAGAGGACCAATCCTCGACAATTTTTCCTACATTCGAGGGACCTCCAACTCACCTGAAGGACCTTCTCCCCATCGTTACTCGAAGATGGTGGAGTACTACTCCATATGTGAGGACCCACACCCTACCTGGTAGGGGAGTACAGCTCTGGTAGTTTGTTTGCGGGAACCGCGCCCTAGTAATTTAGGGGAGTACCAACCCCAGGCTAGAGGACCCACACCCTGGAATGGTATGGGAGTATCAACTCTATATGTGAGGACCCTCACCCTACCCGGTAGGGGAGTACAACTCTAGTAGTTTGTTCACTGTGGGGGACTCGCACCCTAGTACGTCAGGGGAGTACCGACCCCAGGCTAGAGGACCCACACCCAGGCACAACAGGAGAGTACCAACTATATTGTAGCACTGCATAATGAGGACCCACACCCTAAGTTCACAGGGAAGTACATACTCCTAACATAGAGGACCTGCACCCTACCCGATAAGGGAGTACCTGACTCTATGTGAGTTAAGTATGGAGGACTCGTACCCTAGTCCAATAGGGGAGTACCGAATCCAAATATAGAAAAACCAATCAGAGGGAAACGAACCTTCACTCATGACATGGGGAGTTCAGACACTATCGGATCATAGGAGTAAGGAATACCCGCACCTTGAGTCATCAAGGGAGTAGCCATCCTAACTCTCACTACAAGAAACACTCTGGTTCTACTCCTCCAGTTATCATTAAAACCTCAACCGCCATTAATTTCCACAAGGAAGTAACCTAATGATCCGTCATGTCATAAGGGTTCCAATGCAATAGACGGCGCGTCAACCAGACACCCGGTTTCTAAGCTATAGGCATTTTTGTGCTGAGGGCCGGTTGGATTCGGGTACAATTCAACCCGGCCAAACTCAAACTTTCTCCTAAAGTCATGTAGAGTGTCTCAAAAGGACCGTCTCACTCCAAGGATCCCATATCCACATATTATTTATCAAACGGACGTTTGGTTCGCAAGATACATCCTTTTAAGCATATATGGGGCCCGAGAGGGGTCGGGGTCCAGTCCGACCCAGTCAGACTGACCCAGCCTTGTCCGTACCAACTTGGTTCAGGCTGACCCGACCCAGTCTAGGTCTAACCAGACCTGGACCGGTTGGGCTGGGCTGCGGTGGGCTCGGCCCACCAGCTAGTGCAACCCACGTGGGGTCTCGTGGTCCTCTTCTCCCGAATGGCTCAAAGGATCTGTTCGACTCCTTTATTGGTGGCGCTAGGTGGTGCTACCTCATCACCCACTGGACCCGTAGAAAGTAGGTCCCCTACATCGTCGCGGCTTTGAGTCGCGGCTCCCTTCAGCACGGCGGACGACAAAGTGCCACCTCTACCTCCATGGTCGGATACTACCGGTCGTTCTCCAACCCCCACAGCGCCGAGCGGCGCCACTATTTCACCGTGGTCGGCGATTGTTGGCCACCACCCTCATCTTTTGGCACTGATCTTCAGTGCTTCCACACTGGTGTGGCACCGGCGCTTCTTCTGCGGTCCACCGAGTGAGCTCCGATGGTCTGTTCTTTCTTCCGGATGTGCCTATGGTCCTCTCGGAATGTCGTCGTCGTTGCGCTTCTCTCGGTTTCAAGGTTCCATCAAGTTGGAACAACCTGACTCTGAAGAACGTAATGAAAAACAAGCGGTATAGGGTCTGGTCCTTGTTCATTTGGCTTGCGCTCTCCGTGTTAGCATTATAAAAAGTGTGTGTAATTTATACATCACATTAAAATAATGATAAACCTCATTAAAAACCCCCAAAACGACCACTCGCAAATTCAAGAATGAGGAGAAGAAATTTGGGAATTTCTTGAATTAAAATACAACCCCTACCTAGAGATTATTTGGAGACATAGCAGTGGTAGAAGAAGATTATGTGTTCGATGAATCCATTAGTGTTTGTCAATCCTAGTTCGTTGCCGCCTGAGCTTCTATCTCTATCGGTGAAAGGTGTCGTGTCACTTCACCAGAGGTTCCACATTTGATGATTTCATGCCAAAAACTCTACCCCAAGCCCCATTTAAATAGATGGGGGAAAGAGTGAGTAATGCACTAAGTAATTAATGAGCTTAATTAAATAACGTAATTAATGTGCCACATTAATTACACGAGGGGTGGTTACACAACCAAAGTGTAACTGAGCATTTAATATCCCATATTAAATGTCTGACTACCTCTGTGGTCCCCACCATCTCCACTCAAGAGGTGGTAGGATAAAATAAAATAACAATTTTGTTATTTTATTAATTCTTAAAACTTTTAAAAACTAACTTTTTCACCTGACCTACTGCGGTCAAAGTGAAGCCTCCCTTAAGAAAATCCTGGCACTGTGAGTTCAATGATGCCCTTAGATTTCAATTCCGAGCACTGGTTCAAAATATAAAAATTGTCGCCCGCACATTTACTGAACATACCTTAAAAAAAGCTCAAAAAATTACTAACAATCACCCTCAACTTTTTCCGGTCGAGGTTATGCTCTGCCTAAGAGAAACACACCCTCATGAACTCAATGGTACTCTCATATTTCCAATCCGAGTTACCATTTAGGAATTATAGAATTTAACAATAATATAATTATTACTTAATTATTTTATTTACGGCCAAAAACTAACTTCCATTGTTGGCTCGCGTCGGCCAAAGTTAGGATCTTCCTAAGGAAATAATACTCTCAAGAGTTCAGTGGTTGGCTTAGATTTTTAATCCAAGTCACCATTCCTGAGTTATAAACATTTGAAAAATAAAATAATTTCATTTAATTATTTTATTCACAGTTATGCCATTTTCAATTTTTCTCACTGGAGGCCTGCACCGACTAAACTTAAGTCGTGCCTAGGGTAAATCCACCATCGTGAATGAAACGGTGCCCTTGGATTTCTAATCTGCGAACTCATTTAAGAGTTATTCTACTTTTTCATAAAAACTACTCACACGTGCTATTTTAATCTTAACACTTTTTCTATGGATCATTCCGAGCAATCTGGGCCTTGGAATCACGTGCCATCAAATTTCGCGTTCTCGTAATAATCTGAAATAATTAAAAAAATTATACAGAAATTCTAGGTCTTTACAGTAACACCATGATATTTTAAAATAATAACATTTTATTCAATATCATAGGATACATGAAACACCAAGCATAAACAACCCATGAAATATATTTCTTTAAATTTAATCTCTTCAATAACTTATGGAACACGCAACTCTGAGCCCAAATTAAATGTAATATAGTATATCGTTATAAACTAGAAATTAAATTGGTAGGTATGAATAGTACTAACTAAATTATGAAAAATATGGACATTGTTTTTTTATAAATAAAATAAGAATCATTTAAATGAATAAGAAATGTTTTCTTAAACTGTATTTTTCTAAAAAACAGTTTAGTTGCACTTTGCCTACATAACATAAAATTAATTTTTACCAATTTTATAAATTTTATTTAAAAATAATAAATTAATTTTGAAATTTTAATATAAAATTATCTTAATTTTAATTTTTTTTCATAAAAGTTTCATTTTTTGATAAATAGTGAAAAATACTGATTTTTATTGAAAACTACATTTTCATTTAAAACATTTACATGGTAAAATTGTATTTAAATTAATTTTAAAGAAAAATAAGATCAATTATATTATAATTTAACTAATTTAGTTTATTGTAATAAATTTTATATTGAATTTTTATATTAAAATCTTTTATACTTATGATAATTTTCTCTTTGAAAACCCACTTTTTCGTCATGTCTTTAGGTATAATTTTAAATTATATTATGAAACTTCTATGAATTTAATTTGAAAAAATTGATTTTGTCTTTTGAATCATACTAATTTATATTTTTTAATAAGTTTAACATAATTTTTTAGCATTATTAATAGTAAAATCAGTAAAAATTAATTATCGTGGTTAAGGTAAAAACTAATTTACAGAGGATTTAAAATAAAAAGATAAGGGTTAAAATGACCTACCAATATGTCCAACACCCATTGGATGTCCATATTTAAAAATTATCACCTCGAAGGGTCTATAATGACCCATTATTAAGGATTTTTTCTTGATAAAAACATGGGTGTAATGGAATCATTTAAAAATCTCATGTGTGTCCTCTCTCACACTTATAAAAGGCCACCCACTATCCTCCCCTCTTCACACTTCAAAATCCATTTGGTTTGTACAAGACCTTATAAAATCACTTCATTACTCACCTAAATACATCCTAGATCCATTTTTTCATCATAAATACAACCTAGTAAGGATTTTGGTGCAGACCTAAAGAAGTTTTCTGTAGAAGAGGTAACTTTCTTAAACGAGCATTATTATATTATTTATTCTTAAACATACTTTAAATAATATTAAACCATGATCATATAATAACATTATTATCTCAAATATACATATATATTATTATATTAATTACATGACCTATATCCATCTTCTATTCCATCAAATAGGAAATGAAACTGTCAATCGTGCGTATGGTGGAATACCGCCTCACGAACTGATGTAATTTGTTTTCCATCTCCACCATTAAAGGATAGATATAATGATTTATTTAAAAATTATATGATATTATTTACTTATATAATTTTAATTTTGCATATACCTTTATAAATTCCATTCTGTTTAAAATATTATAATGTCGCTTGTGTGTATGGTAGACTACCACCTCGCGAAGCGATGCGATTCATTATTCACTAAAGATTTACACAGAATGTAATAAGGATAAATTTAGTGAATATATGTGATATATATGAAATTATATTTATTCTTTAATGTTAATATATCACACACTTATTTACCCTAAAACCCATTATGTAAATGATAACATTGCTCATGCATATGTATGGCCTACCGTCTCCACAAAGCGATGTGATCCATTCTCCATGTTCAAATTCAAATAATGATTTAAAGAGTATATATAATGAAAAAAATTATATTTATAACATTAATATCATTCTAGATATATTTTAACTATATAAAATTCCCAAGAATCAGAACATTCATGACAAAACACTCATGAGAAAACAAGGCAATTAACACCTGAAACAATGGAAATAATGAATTATTATAAAAAAAAAGAGGTGTTAAAATGTAACATGGGGATCATATATGATATTATAAATATGTATATAATTCTGATATGAATTAATGTAATGATTAAAACTATTATTATGGGTGTTAAATCAAGTTCAACCAAAAATAATTCTAAGGTAAGGGAGTTTGTCTCAATTTCCCTTCATTGAGGCATATTGTAATGTTATGCACCTAATTTATTTTTAATGGTGTATATACTGACCCTTTTAAATTTAATATAATGATTCCTCAATAATTCATGGTATTTTAAGTTTCAATTTTAATTATTTCATCCAATTTTATTTTAATTAAAAGTTACCAAGTGGTAAAGAATTTCATTACTCAATTTTTTCATTAGGCTATATTACTTCTTCATTATCTTTGATATTTTAAGATTATTTTTGTAATTAAATTTAACTATATTATTTTTTATTTAAAATTATTTTATGATTATTTACATTTGATACAAATAATCTATTGATTGGTTAATTTTTACTTCAACATTATGATCTTTGTAAGGGTTTATTTCACAGTATCATTTTAATCGGGATTATTTATACTTTAATCTCTATTAAAGGAAATTATTTGATAATTATATAATAAAACAATTTCATTATATTTTACTATGTTTATTCATGATTCTTTCAAGTAATATTATCATTTTTTCACTCTTTGGTTCTTAAAATGTTTGGGAAAATGTTTTTAATAATATCTAATTTCATTTATCTCTTTGGTTGAAAATCATTTTCATTCCAAAGCTATGTTTTCTAAAAATGTTTAAAAAAATGTTTTTAAAATATAAAAATTATTTATTAAAGACATTTTTATCTATGCTTTACTTTTTAAAAAAAATTAAAGGAAACTTCATGTCATTTTCCAAACAAATTCCGTTTGGATTTTATCAAAAATGTAAAAGGAATCTTTGTTTTAGCGTGTACGGAATGCACGGAATTTCCCTCCATCATGACCACTAAATGTATTAAATCTTCTTTTATAAGTTTCAGTGGTTATTTTCATATAAAATTATTTTCAATATATTTTTTGAACTTTTAGTTTTAAAAATATTTTCAAATTAAAATTGATATTTTCCTTAAGAATGTGTTTAATGAAATTTTTATGATATTTATATTCATCAATGACAACAACCCTTTGGTTTACTTATATTAAACTAGGGATATATTGTATCAATACCATCCTTATTAATTATATGTATGGTTAATTATCACTTTGATAGAGGAAACTATTTACATTCACTTTCTTGATTCATTTTTATAGTCATTAACTTTCCATTGGAATATTAACTTTCCTATGATCATTGAACATTAAATTTATATTAAATATTAATATTACTTATCATGGATATGTTTATTGCTTAAACTATAGATCATTTATACATATTTTGTTCTACACCGAAAGTTATTTTTTTATCTATGAAAATATTGATAAATTGGGATCCTTTACTCAATAAGGATATTTGATGATAATACATATTGATTCATGAATTAAATAGATTATTAGATATATGAGGAATTATTTGGACATGTAATGATGGGTAGGGCCCAAAATTATATAGATCTTATATTCCTCGTTAGTATCATGGGGTGAATCAATAAGCTATCATTAAATGGGTTTTATCCGTAGTTTTACACTGTCTTATGAAAGGTCTTGACATTATAGGTATCATAATTCCTGAGATCATAATGTCCAATAATTAAGTATTTCCTTCATTAAGAATTTTATTATTATTATTATCCATGAGATTTTCAAAATTATATTATCTTTAGATGCATTTAATTCTCATAATAATTATTAAATGGAATGTGTGTTAAGTTATTTACCTTTCCATATTGATATTCCTTATTTATTCATTATAGTCAAGTTATTTAAATGGAATATGTGTTTAGTTATTTACCATTATATATTTATTATGTATTATATAATCATGATAGTAAAGTTATTTAAATTTAATGTGTGCTCAGTTATTTACCTTTATATATTGATTAAGATTATTTATTCATGATAGCTTCTTCTTTATGTAACTCTTACTAAGCATATGATATCCCCCTTATTTTGTTTCCTTTCATAGAAATCTAATAAGTGTACTGTGAATGATATAAAAGGATGTACAAGAAGGAATAACGATATTCTCAAAAAAATGTTATAATTTTTGTATTGAAATGTATTGAAAGACTCAAGTAGGTATCTAGTTTATTAAGACTACTAAACTATACAGTCCTTCAGGATGTGATTCCTTATATCTTATGCCAAAGTAGTAAAGTAAATACTGACTCCGAGTTACTAGATCTAGGGTTGTTACAATTGGTATCAGTGTAAGTTAATTAGAAATCATGTGAACTATATTAAGTAAAACATATATTAGGAAATATAAACCTATAATAAACATTGAGGATAAATATATAAGAACATCCTAAAGTTTTGATAGGGTAGAGATTATGTGTTTTTCATGGAAATATATTTTTTTCAGGATACTACAAGTGGATGTGGTTTTTTAAAAAACATACCTAGGGGTAATAACTCTAAAAAAGTAATTTCGATCTTGACTCAAGTGTTACCTGGTACATGAAAACATGTCTTACTATACACCTAGTTTAACACTCCTGGGGGATTTTCTTTGGAGAATTCACATTTTCTTTATAAACTATTATGAAGTATTTTAATAGATGATGAGAATGAATGAACTAGGTTAAACCTAAGGTGTCTTAGATTAAAAATAAGTTGTCATGATATTTACATCCTATAAATAATTACATGTTTTCCCACTACTTTTATTGTTTCTCACAATATGATTTTTGGTTTTCATCAATTGTCGGAACCTGAATGAATCATGTTAACATTAAACATGAAGGAAAATGTGGTGACTATGAGAAACCAAATGGAAAGATGACTAGAGTTAAATATATCATGATTATTCCTAATCATTTATCCCGAAATATGATTAATAACATATACCTTAACTAGCTCTCAAACTCACTAAAGAAGAGAAGGATGGAGTTATCTAATAGCTTGAGTGTTAGATACCATGGAGTAAAGAAGGATTGATTTCCTTCATATTATAAATGTGGAACGAGAAACCCAGGAAAGTGCCTTAAAATAATAGGAAAATTTTTTACATGTGTAAAAGGAGGGCATAAAGCAATGAAATACTGAGGAAAAATGAGAAGTATGATGGAATGAAATAAATTTCATCCTAGGGACACATTTATAGTTTATTTTATTAAATATGGGGAACCTAGGGATTATCTGAGTCAATTCCCTCTCCTAAAGGTTGACCCATAGACCAATGAAGGACTTATGTTGAAATAAAATAGTTGAATTATTTAATATTGATCATAATTTCAAAGTCTTAAACACCCATTTTTAGGTTTTATGTGATGATAATATACTAAAAATAAAGATATTTTTGGAGGAATTATGGAAATAAAATAATTTGGTTTAGTATATTTTTTAGTGAAAAGGTTTTTTAAGGAATAATTCCCTTATTATTTTGGGTATAAGTATAAAGGTATTGGTAACCTTTAGGGTTTATCTTATATTTTATGTTGAGGTAATTATGGGTTATCACGCTTTGGTAATGTTATTGGAATTATATTAATATGGATTTAGAAAAATTACAAACTGCATGATGGATGAAAACCCATATCATCCACCAAGTTCATGGGTCTTAAATCGATAACTAAATCACGATAAGGTTGTAACACCTACCACTAGCATGCGTGATGTTCTAGTTAATATTTCATTGTTTTTACTTAAACAAATTGATGGATGAATATTAATGATGAACCAGTGGTGTTACTATTGAGGTTTAGATATTAATGTATTATATTGGATAATTTATTCTAACCATGTTGATTTTGGAAAAAAATTAAATAAAAACAAAAATACTTTTCACTCTTTTATGGGTCTTATGATCTGTTAAAAGTTAATTTTAGTGATTTAGGTAGAAAAAATCATTTTTGGATATTTATTTATTTGAGTAAGAAATGAATATGAAATGATCGAGGCATAACCAAATGATGAAATTGTGATTATGAAATATAAATATATAAACTATATATATTCTTTAATATTACTAGACTATCAAAGAATTACTCAACTTTAGTAAAAGTATCTTGAAACAAAAAAATTATCTTATTACCTTCATATCTTATGAATCAAATTTTTTTTTAAATCATCAAAAATGTATGGTTTTTAGGTCTTTAACTTTCCATTGATCATTCTATTTCTTGTGATCATGACCACTATCACTCTCTATAATTATTTACACTTTCCTTCCATGATCATATCTTAACATGTCACCAATGTTATCCTACTTAGAAACATAGTTGTGTTTTATTATAGATGGCCTTTGTATTTCTTTTTCTCTCTTTTCAAGAGGATGTTTTATTAACCCTTTTAATATGTGAATTTTTCAACAATGTTATTTTCAAATGTCAAATCCTTGATTACAAAGATAAATTTTAAATTGAGAGAACGTGATTTATTTAAGGTGGAGAGAATTTAGTACTCCAAGATTTTAAAATAATATTATTGTATTCAATAGCATAGTATACATGCAACACTGAGGTTGAATAACCCATGAAATAAATTTCTTTAAATTAAATCTCTTTGATAGCATGCGGAACACGCAACCCTAATCCTAAATAAACTATAATATAGTATACCATTATAACCTAGTCGTTAAATTGATGGGTATTAATATTACTAACTAAATAATTAAATTTATGTTTATTTTTTATTATAAATAAAATAAAAATCATTTAAAATAAATATAAATGTTTTATAAAAACTGTATTTTTCTGAAAAACAGTTTAGTCACACTTTATGAACATAATTTCAAATTAATTTTTACCAATTTTAGAGAATTTATTATAAAAATTATAATTAATTTTTAAAATATTCATATAAAAACTATCTTAGGTTGATTTTTTGTTATTTTTATGAAAAAATATCATTTTTTGATGAATAGTGAAAAATACTAATATTTATTGAAAACTACTTTTTCATTTAAATAATTTACAAGGTTAAATTTTATTTTAAATTGGTTTTAAAAAATAATTATATAATTTATATTTCATTTTAACTAATTTATTTCATTATAATAGATTTTATATTGAATTTTGAAGTTAAAACCTTTTATACTTATGATAATTTTCTCTTTGAAACCCGATTTTTCATCACATATGTGGGTATAATTTTAAATTTTATTCTCACACATCTACCAATTTAATTTTTAAAAATGGATTATATATTTGGAATCATTATAATTTATATTTTCGAATAAGTTCAACTTATTTTTTTACCATTATGAATAGTAAAAGCAGTAAAAATTGATTTTAGTGGTTAAGGTAAAAACTGATTTACTAGGGGTTAAACTAAAAATATAAGGGTTAAAATGACATAAAAACTTATAAAAAACCCATTATATGTACATATTTAGAAATTATAACCTATAATTTTATATAATGACCTATTTTGGAGGCTGTTTACATGATAAAAATGTTGGTGTGATTGAATCTTTTCAAAAATTCTTTGTGTGTCCTCTCCCCCACTTATAAAAGGCAACCCCATCTCCTCCCATATTAACACTTAAAAAGACATATATTTTGTAAAATAACTACGCAAATAACTTCCATAATCCCATAAAAACTTCATAGAGACATTTTTTTATCATAAATCTATAATATCAAGGATTTTGGTGCAAACCTAAAGAAGTTGTCTCAAGAAGAGGTAATGTTCTTAAACAAGCATTTTTAATTTGTTTCTTCTTCCAAATCCTTAAAATTTTATTAAAACTTTATCATATAATAAACTAATTATATTACATATACTTATATGTTATTATTCTAAGGTAATGACCTATATCCATCTCCTCTTCCATTGAATGGAAAATGAAACTGTTGATCGTGTTTACAATGGACTACCACCTCACCGACCAATGTAATTTGTTTTCCATAACCGCCTTTAAAGTATGGATATAATTAAGTATTTAACACATTTATATGATATTTTTAATATTATTATACTTTTTTAATTTTAATATCACATGTATCTTCTTATGTTTCATTCCATTTAAGATATGATAATGTCACTCGTGTGTATAGAAGAGTACCACCTCATGAATTGATGTGATTCATTATTCACTTACGCTTTACATGGAATGTAATAAGGATAAATTTAATGAATATATGTGATATATTTGAAATTATATTTATTTTTTAAAATTAATATATCACATGATTCTTTACCCTTTCACCCATTAAGGAAATAATAACATCGCTTGTGCGTACATGGGGCTTATAGTCACTATAAAGAGATGTGATCCATTCTTCATGTAAAAATTTCAATATTGATTATAAAAATATATATGATGAAAAAAATGATATTTATAACATTAATATAATTATATTTATAATTTAACTCTATAATATTCTCAAGAATCGTAACATTCATGACAAAACAAGTATGAGAAAACAAGGCAATTAACACCCAAAACAATGAAAATAATGAAATATTATTTAAAAAAAGTGGTAAAATGTTATAAGGGGATCATATATGATATTATAAATATGTATATAGTTATTATATAAATTAATAACATTATTAAAACCATTATATAGTATTTTAAGTCATGTTCAACCAAAATGAAGTGTGAGGTAAGGGATTTCATCACAATTTCGCTTCATTGAGTCATATTGTAATTTTATGCACCTAATTTGTTTTAAATGGTGTATATAATGACCCTTTTACATGAAATATCATTGTAAATTAATAATTAATTGTATTTTAAGTCTCAATTTCAATTATTTAATCCAAGATTATTGGACTTAAAAGCTACCGAGTGGTAAATAATTTCATAACTCAATTTCTTTTCATTGGGTTATATTACTACTTCATTATCTTTTATATTATAAGATTATGTTTGTAATGAAATTTAGATATATTATTTTTTATTTCAAACTTTTTATGTGTATTTAAGTTTTATACACATAATCAATTCATTATTTAATTCTTACTTCAAATTTATGATCTTTGTAACGGTTTATTTCACAATCTCATTTTAATCAGGATTATTTATACTCAAATTCCCATTGAAGTACATTATTTTATAATTTTATATTAAAACATTAAATTTTATTATCCTATGTTTATTCATGATTTTTTCAATTAATAGTACCAATTTTTCACTCTTTGGTACTTAAAATGATTGAGAAAATGTTTTTAAGAAAATCTACCTTCATTTCTCTCTTCTTTAGAAAATCAATTTTATTACAAAACCATGATTTATAAAAATGTTTTCAAAAATGTTTTTAAAATTCTCAAAATTAATTAATAAATACATTTTTACTCATGTTTTATTTTTTATAAAACAAATTAAAAGGAATATTTATGCAGTTTTCCAAACAAGGTTTATTTTTATTTTACCGAAAATGTGAAAGGAATATTTTTTTAATATGTACAGCATATATGTAATTTACCCACATCATGACCACTCAATCTTTTAAAGATTAATTTATAAGTTTTAGATTTTATATTCAAATAAAATAATTTTCAAACAAATTAAATTCTAGTTTTAAAAAGTTTTAAAAAGTTTTATAAAGTTTTATAAAGTAAAAAAGAGTATATTTTCCTCAATAATGTTTTTAATGACATTAGTATGGTATTTATATTCATCAATTAAAAAACCATTCATTTTAATTATACTCCACTAAGTATATTTTGTATTTATACCATCCTTATTAATTCTATAGATGTTTTATGATCATTTTGACCAAGTAAAGTATTAACATTCACTTTCTTGGTTCATTTTTGTAGTTATTAACTTTCCCTTGAAATATTTAGTTTCCTGTGATCATTGGAAATTAAATTTCCCATAAATATACCTATAATTTATCATGGATATTTTTATTCATTTAACTATATATAATTTCTATATATGTATTTCTATATCTAAAGTTATTTTTTTATCTAGAGAAATATTGATAAATTTGTATCTTTTACCCAATATGGATATTTGATGATAAGGCATATTGGTTCATGAATTAAATTAATTATTTGATATATAAAGAAATATTTGGACATGTAGTGATGTTTGGGGCTTGTAATTATATGTCCCGTCCATGCATTAGTACTCTCATTATGTGAATCAGTAATATAGAATTAAATGGGTTTTACCCATAGTTTTAAACTATATTGTGAAATATCTTGAAAGTAGAGGTATCACGATGTATAAGATCATTAAGTCCAATAATTAAGATTTCCCCATATTTATAATTCAGTAATTATTATTATCCATGATCTTTTCATAATGATATTATATTTGGATTCATTTTATTCTCATATTATTGATTAAATGGCATGCGTGTTCAGTTATTTACCTTGCCATGTTGATTATGACTTATCTATTCATGATAGTCATGTTATTTAAATGGAATGTTTGTTCAATTATTTACCTTTCCATATTGATTATATCTTATCTAATCATGATATTCAATTTATTTAAATGGAATGTGTGTTCAGTTATTTACCTTTCCATATTTATTATGCTTATTAATTCATAATAGCTTCTACTTTATGTAACTCTTACTAGGAATTTGAGTTCACCCTTATTTTGTTTCCTTTACTAGGAATCTAGGAAGTGTACTATAAATGATATGAATGTATATTCTGGAGGGAATAAATATATTTTTGAAAAAAAATAATTTTTTAATTGTATTTTCAAATTTAATGAAAAACTCAAGTATGTATCTAGTTTATCAATACTATTAAACTATATGGTCCTTTGAGATGAAATTCCTTATATATTATACCAATTTGGTAAAGTAGAAATCAAATCAGATTTTCTGGATTCAAGGTTGTTACAAATGAAATTTAAAATTTATTTTATTTTATCCATTAAAATGTTTTTATAAAGTATGTTTTGATACGAACTGTGAAAATATTTCCATTCCATGTTTTATTTAAAATTGAGAAAAGTTGTTTTTTTGTTATATATTAATTATAAAATTCTTGGTGAGATCCTATTGGGATTAATTTCTCACACCCTACCTTTTCCCTTAGTAATTTTTATATTTTATTATGATAGGTCTAGGAAAATAGAAAGTTATACTCATTGGTGGTGGGTGTACTTTATTAGCTGGGCCTTGGAAGTTGGTGGTAACCAGTGGAGCATACGATCCAATTATTGTATGGATATTCTGGGTTTTTTTCTCAGATGTTTTGGTGTGATTAATTATATGAATTACCATTTTTGGGTCTTATATCCATGTATTTGTTGGTATTTTTCTACCATATCATGTTTGGATTACCCAATTTTTTTATTTTGATTTTATGCTTTGATTTTTTGAGATGTTAGGTTAAATTTTTCTAATATTATTCTCTCTGATGCTTAGGTTCTTATCGCAAACCCATTGGGATTGGTAATTACCTTCAGGTCAGTGGTGTATTGATTTGGGATCTAGTTCAGATGGTATCCTAGGTTGGTTTGTTACAAATGGTATCAAAGGAGAGTTTACCTTATTGTTCTACGATGTCTGGTATTTTAGAGGTAGGACTATCAAAATTAAAGTGGTAAATTATGGGTTCTTAATCAACACCCACCCAAGATGATTCTTGGGTTAACAAGGTTGACTAGGATTAGTATATTTATAGTTTAAGTTCTTTTCTTACATTTTTTATACCATTTATATTTTTTTATTTTTTCCTTGTGGAATTATGAGTTCGTGAATTTTTTTGAGAATCTTGGGATTTTTAATTAATTAATATGGGTTCACACTACTGTGCATGATTTGGTAGACCATGCATAAACCATTCAACTATATCTAGTTGACTCTCAATGGACTTCACATGATTATCCCATTGACTTCCAAACCATATGTTCAATCAGTACACAATTAATATTTCTTGTAATTTTATCGTTTTTACATTTCATGTTTTGGATTTATTTTTTCTTACTTTTATTTTTGTTTATGATGTTTTTTGTAATTATTATAGAAGAATTGTTTGGTGTTTTTGTTTGTTTAACAGATCTTATAAAATCAAATCCTTGATATGTTTTGGAAAAGTATTTGGAATTTCTTAGAGTTTTTAAAAATGTTTTAAATTTAAAAGTTTAGGTGTTTCTAAAATATTTTGAATTTTCAATGATTAAATATTTATATAAAATCTAGTTTATGATTTTGGAAAAGTATTAGAGCTCTACCTGTTTCCAATGTATTTTTGTAGTGTTAACAAAGTGTAACTGAAATATTTTAAAATTTTAGGTGTAAAATATTTTAAATCCAAAATTTTAATATATTTTAATGATAAGAACCATTTTCCTTTAAAGTTTTCAAATATTTCAAAATGATGGTTTAAAGAATGGATATTCTTTTTGAAATGGATTTTGTTAAAACCCTCTAGGTATAAAGTGGTGAACTTGTTTTGTAATTTATTTTAGACTTGGGTTTATTATTTTGAATTTTTTTATTGTTATATTATGATATGTGTAAAATGGTGTGTTAAGTTCATTTTTTGTGTTCTATCTTGTGAGAATTTAATTTTTAAGTTTTTTTTTCTATTTTTTATAGTATTATAACCATTTATATTAAATAAAAACTTTGGTTGATCAAGATTATATTTTAATGGTTATTCTATAAGCTCTATACTTAGTATACTATGTCCTTCCACTCATACCCCATCATGAGGATTATGATCATGGGTTTCAAATATTGAATCCTCCATACTTATCTAGACAATGGGATTCTCAAAAAACTGTGACATGGATAAAGAGTATTGAGGTTATATTTTCTCATATTAAACTTTTATAATCTCTCAAGGTTGAGTTTTCAACCTTATTTCTTGAGAATTTGGTTTGGACATGGTGGAAGTTGGTTACTTAGGACGAGCTGCAAAGGGACTATTCCTGGGTTGCTTTTAAGGCAAATTTTATTCAATGTTTCTTTCCCTATTTAGAGAGGGTATTAAAGGATATTGAATTTAATGGTCTACAGTAAGTATATAAAATAGTTTTGTAGTAATCTTTTCATTTTATCAAGTTGGTTTCATATCATCCTCGTCTGAAAATGGATGAATCTTTAATGGCTTGGTGTTTTTGAGATGGTCTTCATCCAAATATTTTTTATGTTGTGTTTATTATTTTCCCCAACTCTTATGGTATGTTGTTGATGTGTGCTTTAAATGTTGAAGTAGAGATGATGGTAGCACTATAGATATTGGTAACTTCTCATATTCATGGATTTGATGGAGGAAGTTACAATAATGAAAAATTAGGTGTTCCAAGTCAAACCCTTTGGGTAGTGGTATGGAAAGTCCATTTTGTTTCTTATCATTGGATTCATTTGGAAATAAGAACATGGTTTATTACCAGTATAGAAAGGAAGTTCATGTGAGGTGTACTTATAAGAAGCCTCCTAAAGTATATTTTTATTATGGTCGTTTGGGTCATCTGAAGAGGTTCTTCTATGTTTTATCCACATCACAACATGGTCATAAATAATCATCTCATAAGATAACTGAGGTGTATCCAAAATCTTCATGAAAATAGGGTTCCATCCATAGGCCTTAGAGTTAATCCTTTCACACAGTGTCTAAGATGCTGTTGTAAGTTAATACTAGTCCAACTTTTGATCCTAATATTAGATTAAATATAGATTCAATTTCCCTTAATGTAATTATTTTCCTCTTGTGGACCTTGTGATGTTAGTATTTTTCCTTTTATTTTCCCATAGTTTCTAGATAGTGATGTTTTAGAATCTCCAGTCTCATTTTCGGATTCTATCTTGAATATATAAGAATATAGATTTATGGGTTTTTAAATTTTATTTCACTTGTTTGGAAATATCATTTTGTGATGAGTTGAGTTAGATAAGTTGGGTTTTGAGTGGAATTAAATATGGTGGGGAGAACATCGATATTTAATTTTTCATTTTGAAAGGATTTACATTTTCTTCTATGAGATTTCTTTTTTCATGATATGGAAAACATGGTTTTGGTATTTTTGGTTTCCTCGATCTTTAACTTTCCTCTTTGGTTCATATACTAATTAGGACATACATTCAACTCTTTGTATAGTATGGTGTGATTTTTCTTCTTTTTTTGGGCTTGGTTTCTTTATAGATTATCTGTATGAGTTCATGTTCTTGAATTCCTCTATGAATTTTCTCTTTGGGATAGTATTTTTTTTTGGAAATATATGTTCCTCGGTTATTATTGTTCCTAACTTCATTCATGTAGACATGGGTACTGTGTTGGGTTAACAGTTTTTTTCTTTATGAACATAGTCTAAATTGATTAATTTTTAGGGTGATCGGGAGAAATATTTAATGATTATATGAGGTTTTGATTGGAATTACTATAATCTATTGTTTTTAAAATGTGTTCCTTAGATACCCTCATTTAAAATAAGGATAAAAAAAATTCTTGATGAGGCATGTTTTTTCTTGATGTTTTTTCAATTGTTCTCTTTGGTTATCTTATGTGACCTTTTTCTTGTTTTTTATTAAGGAAGTATCCTTTTTTAGACTTTATTTTTCAATTTTTATGTTTTAGGCCTTCATGTGTAGTTTTTTCAAGGTTTCTTTGTTGTTTAATAGTCTTTTTCTTTCTATGAAGTAGTTGAGGGTTGTTTACTTGTTTTTGAAGTCTAGTTACTCTCTGAATCTTCTTTAGAGAGTTTCTCATCCTATCTTAATATTTTTCATTAGATTTATTTGGAAGTATCATTTTTTAGATTTAACTCTTGTAAATATCATCCACTAATCTCTGTTTATTTTTTGGTTTTTTTGGAATCCCTTCTAGTGGTCATTTATGGGAGATGATCATTTGGATTTGTTTTGATGTTTCAATTTTGATGGCGTGGCTTGGGTTTTCTTCTCCTTCAAATCTTGACTGACTAGTTTCTTTGAAGATTTATGGGGGTATAAATCTTTATGGTGAGGATAATTGTAACATCCTATTTATTTTAAAAACTTTTTTGTTTTATTTTTTAATCCTTTTATGAAAAATTAATAATTTTATTTGTACCCTTACATATGGATTAGGGCCTATGTAAAGGTAAAATACCTTTTAATTATACAAAAAAGGTGTTTTGGGTTGTGGTGCAAGGGTAACGCCCTATTTTAAAAGGTTTCATAAGGGTGGATATTATTTTTCCATGATTTTCATCAGGGTAAACCATATGTTACATAAGTGTATAGTAATTTTTTTATGAGTTGCATAAGGGTAAACCAAGTCTTTCATATGGTTTTAGCTTATTTTCTATGGGTTTCATAAATATAAGACCATTTTTTCAAGGGATTTGTAAGGTTAAAAAGATGTCGTGTAAGGGTAACCTTGCTTGTGCATAAGGGTAACCCTATGTTTCCTATAGACGCATAAGGGTAGGGTTGGGCTATATAGGGGAAAATCCTAATTCAGCCATTTTTGTAAGGTTAAATCTCCTTACCCTTACGTTATATCTATGAGCTACATAGGGTTAAACCATATTTTCCTTACATAGATCCATTTTTAGGTAAAATTATTTTAAAACGTTTCTTTTCATTTCTTCTTACCTAGTACACCTCTATAACACTGGTTAATGATTTTAAAATCCTGAATTCATGGGAATTTAGTTCTTTTACTCATTTAAAGGATGTAGATCCTATTTTACAAGATCTTAAACCTTACACATTCAAGATTTTGTTAAAAATAAAAATTAAATAAAGAATTTAATTTGATGTTTTTAATGTTGTGAACCAAAACATTTCCTGTGTTTTTAAAATTACGCAAACCTTTGTTTCCCTTGATTTTTGATATCCTCTTAAGGGGGGTTTTGTTATTTCAACTGCTGTATAATTGAACCAATTATTTTGGATTGATTATTTTTTTCATTTCTATAATATTATTGAAAGTTAATTAAAGGTTAGTTTTTCTTTAGTTGAGGTAAAATATTTTTTGAGGACCTTCTCTTGTTGTTCTGGTTTCTTATTCCTTATTGGGTGTTTGAAAATACCATTATTGAGGCAGGTGGTTTCATAAGGAAATCTATATCAATTAAAACATTATATGATTGCTTTATTTAAATTTTTTTTCAATTAATTTCAAAATATGGAATTGAGTCTCTTGATAAATGTGTTGAAATAGCTTGGCATGCATGATGAAATATCTTTGAATTGGCTCTTTCAAAATAATGTGAGATTTCCAAAAAATGATCTTGAATTGAAATGAATTATTTGAAGCTTTATTTTGATAATATGAAAATTCATGATATATTTTATGATTTGAAATTATATGATTTGAAATGGGATGATTTAAAATGAATGGTGTGTGTTTTTGATAAAAACCATTTGATGTTGGTTTTTGAAATGATATGGCATGTTTGTTTTACTTGAACTTGGGGATGAATGAATTGATTGATTTAATTATTGATTAAATAGAATGGTATACCCAAGTACAATCAATTATATTGAATCACATAGGTGTCTGGTAGTTAGGAGTAAGGATATGCATTCTAGGTAAATTGTTATCTAGTAATGGATTGATGATCATAAAAATACTAAACTATCTTGAGGATAGAGATTTTATTTGTTGAGATTATCTCATATTCCCCCTATGATTTCTGATCTATGGAGTGCGTTCACACCTAGATCTATATTTCACTAAGATTGTGTGGAACCTTGTGAATGGTACTTACCTCGGGTGTTATTACCATGGTATTTTTATTGAAAATTATTTAAACTAATTTATACATGCTAGTGTTTATGAAATTATTTACTCATGTATGTTTAGATATAAATACTTATTCATGTTTGTTTTTTTAAATATTCTTGTATCTATCTAATTTAATGAAAATTAACTTTAAAATCTATTTTATTTTATCCATTTAATTTTTTTTATAAATCATGTTTCGATAAGAACTATAGAAATATTTTTATGTTATGTTTTATTTAAAATTTATAAAAGCTAGTTTATTTGTTATAAAATGTTTATGATGATTGGTGATATCCAACTGGGCTTTATTTCTCACACCCAACTTTTCCCTCATTCATTTTTAGATTTTATTATTCCAAGTGTAGTAAAAGGGAAATCATTACTCAGAGGTGGTGGTATACTTGATTACCGAGCCCTTGGGAGTTAGTGGTAACCAATGAAACATGTGATCCACTTATTAGATAAATATTATATCTTTTTTTCTTTGATGGTTTGATTTGATGAAATTCCATTTTTTGGTTCTTTTTTCAGTGTAAATGTTGTTACTTTTCTCTTGTATATTTTTTATCTTATTAACTATTTCTTGATTTTTATTTGTTACTTTACTTTATTGAGTTATTAAGTGAAATTTTTCCCATCTCATTATTTCTAGTCACTAGGTTATTGTTGCTAGCCCATGGGGATCAAGAAATCCTTTTGAGCCAGTGGAAGATTGATTCAGGAGTTGGTTTTGATAGTATCTATGGTCGGTTCATTATATTACATGCCATGTGAGAGGGTTTTTTCCACAAATTTCACAATAAGTGATTTCTGATGGGTCATGTATAATTAAATTATTAAATAAAATATTTGATGTATTATTATATAAATATATGATATTTATGGTTATCGTACATGTTGTGTGCTTCATGGGAATTACTAGTGGTATATTACACAAATATTTAGATAGACCATGTGGTCATACATGTCATGAAAACTATATGGCTTGACCCATAGAACAACATTCCATGTTATATCACCACATTTTGTATAGGCATACAATTTATTTTAGTACACATAACATGAAAAAAACCATACAAAATGTTATTCATATGTTATATGAGTGACAATACACATTTTATAAAGAATAAAGGAACACATCATGCTGCCTCTGATATATGATGTGTATATGAAATATCACACTGAATTGAAATATTACCATAATGGTACAAGACATGTTCTCTATCAGTACACACCATGTAAAAATTAATTTTAAAATTAATTTTTTTTTAAACTAAAGAATATGGTAATCTCTTTGATTGTTTTTATATATAATTAAGATAAAATAATTAATTATATAATTATATAATTAATTTATTAATTTGATAATTTTATCATAATAAATAATGAATTTAAATGGAAGATAGCTATTTTAAATGCATAATAATTTCATTCATGGATCATCATGAACTTGACCAACCAATATATTTCTTGGGTTTGTATTTAATTAATTTATTTATTTCATGGAGTTTTTGATAAATTTTTTATTAAATTAAATATAATTATTTGTGTATCATCTCTTCCTTCTTATTATGTATAGGCCTAAGTGTCCAGGGTTTCTTTAATGTAATGATGAACCCATGATCCCCCTCACCTGCATGTGAATGAGCTTATGTGAAGGAAGGACCTCCTAACTACTTGAGATAGTTCAAGATAGAGATTATTTGAAACCAAACAATGATATAGATAGGTTAAATGTGGAATTATTTAACTCAATCCAATCTTGAATCAAGGAGTTATTACCCAAGGTTCAAAGGTTGGTTTATAGTTCACTCAATAAACTTATCAGTATTAAAATATCTTGATCATACCACTAGTTTTTTTTATTTTTTCCAATGTAATATTATTTATTTATTTATGATATGCATTTTTATTTTATTTTTAAACACGTTCACATAAGGTAAGTGAAATAAAAATAACACCATGATAAAAATAAAAAAAATTATTATACAAAAATTATTTTATCAAAACATTATTAATTAATTATCTAAAATACATATAATATTAAAAAAAATATAAGGGATAAAATAATGTATGTTTATTCATAGAGATAATAAAAATCCCTCAAGGAGATAATAAGCTAGACAATTCCTTCCAATACTCAATTTAGAATAAAACCATAGATTGATGTGTTGGATTGGCCCTCATTATGACACTTATATTTATTAGGGAGTTCTAATGAAACTTTTATATTAACATAACTTAATTATAATCAATATTAGTCTCACTCATAAGACTTTTTGTGACTTATAGGTATGTTTTGAGAAAATCTAACTCTTGGATTTCAATATTGGGGAGTTCACTCAATGGATCATGGAACTGTAAGTTCATGTTTTTGGATAGATCATCTACCTAAATAAATTTGAGTAATTTTATGAGTGCCCCATATATATTATGAGAAGGGAAATATGGACCCTTTCTAATATAATATATTCCAAATAAAATAGTGATGTCTTTTGGGGAATAATAAGAAAATTTTATTACATCACACTTGGTAATAAAAATAAAGTACTAAAATATGTTTTAAATTTTATTTTTGTATATAATGGTAAGTAACTCAAACTAAAAATTATCAATGTGATTTATATTATAGGAAGAAAATCTCTTGACTATAATTAACTTCCCATAGTATTACAGTTACTTGTAACTCATACTATACCAAGTGAGGATGTTTTATATACTGGATTCCCCAATTACTATATATCCTTATTAAGAGGTTGTTGAGGAGGATCATAATTTCTTCTAGAAACATGTAGATGATACCTCATGTTTTAATCCATTACTATTTATATACAAAAGCTTCATTAAGACATGGATATAGACACCATTTTGTCCCATCAGCATGATCTTTATCAGAAGAATAATTTTATGTGTATTCTTAGAGAAGGTGGACCAACTATACCTCATATTATATATTGATCATTTAGAAAATTATGGTATCAAACTACATAAATATTTTTATACAAACCTCATTATTTCCTCACTAATATATAAATTATCTAGTTTTATTGAGAATTTTAATTTAAAAAATATTTAGAAGTCACACTTGGATATCCTAAATCTTATTTTCCAAGATAATAATCGCATGAGGCATGAAAAATTCAGTCCTTATTGTGAACAAGATAAAGGGATAAGAGAAAAGTTCTAATAATAACATTATGTCTAAGGATTTTTTATAAAACCTAACCTAGATAAATAGGATAAAGGGGAATGATAAGGAACTAGAAGAAGATTGTTTTTAATGTGGCAATAAATTCTACTGGAAGAATAATTTTGTATGAGATAAAAATAAAGGGAAAGAGTCAAGTATTTTTGTTATCTAATGTAACCTATACATTTCTACTAATTTTTTATTATATATAGAATTTGGTGTTCAAATATCTATTCATATACTACAAAAAATGTATATTCAATAAGGTTATCAGGGGTGAGGTGGATCTTCAAGCTGCAAAAGTAGCTAGAATAGTTGTACTGTCAATTTGAGACTACCATATTAATTTTCTAAAATGTTTAATTATATTTTTAAATAATTGTGATTATGTGCCTATTTTAACCAAAAAAATTGTATTTATGACCATTTTAGATATGGTTGAGTTTATTTTCAAATTTTGGAATAATATTTTCTTTTTTATAAAGATAGTATTTTTTTATTTTATAGAAAATATTAATAATGGTATTTATATACTAGAATTCAAATACCAAGTATTGGGAATTGATATATAATAAAGGTAACATGACCTATATCATGCCCAATTATGGCATCGTCAGCTTGGTCATGTGAGAAGGTTATCTAGATTCATTTTAACTAAAACTTCTTTATATATGTCACACTTGTTTAAAAGGAAAAATGAACAAAGATTTATTTTTAAGGTGAATAGTGAAAGGCTGATAAAGATTCTTGAATTAGTTTATAAAAATGTTTGTGGTATCTTTCTAGTTAAAGACAAAGGTGGATAATCATGCTTCATAACTTTTACTAATGACTTTAGAACATATGTATATGTCTACTTAATCAGGTATAAGTCTGATTATTTTGATAAACTTAATGAATAAAATAATGAAGGATAGAATCAGATTGTTATGAATATAAAAAAAATAACTCAAATCATGTTATATAATATCTCAAAAAAGTTTTCATCGATTACCTAAGGGATTTTGGGATTATATATTAACCAACACCTCCTTATACACCATGGTATAATTATGTCAATGAAAGGAGGAGTCGCACCTTGTTTGACATAGTGAGGTTGATTATGAGTCATGGAATTATTCCATTATCCTTATGGGGATATGAATTATTGAATACAAAATACACACTAAATCATATACCAACATATGTGGTAAATGAAATTACATATGATTTATGGTGTTGGGGTGTTTGTTTTTTAATCTACATGTATGGGGATGTGAAGTTTTTGTTAAGGACACTTCTCGAAACAATATTTCACCTTGATGCAAAAAGTGTATTTTTATAGGATATCCCAAAGAAACAAGGGGATATTATCTATATAACCCTTAATATAAAAAGGTAAGAGTATACATAAATGGAATTTTCCTTGAAATGTATAACATCTACAAAATATATAGTGGGAAGAATATCGACATCGATTGTCACGAACCAACCCGGGTTGACCCTGAACCGGTCACCCGAGCCGGTCTGCGACATGGCCCGAGAGGCGTTCCTGATCCTCCCAGGCTGGAGACAAGCACCAGGGAATCAACAGAGGTTGTGGGAACGATTTATCCCAATATAAATAAATAAAGTAGCAAAAATATTACAGAGCAACGCAGAATAAATAAACCAAACAAAACGACTAAACAGGAACAAAAGAAAAAACCTAACCAAACAAGACATCCGAACTAACTCTGTGCGACCTCGCGGGTCACTATCCAACTCAATGATCAAGCATCTCCCTAGGCGAGTGCACTCAAGCTGTAGCTTGTACAAACACTAAAAATAGAAAAGAGCTATAGGCGTGAGTATTAAAACTCAGTGGGCTAGCCCGATATCTATTCCCAATGCACTACTATTAAAATTAAGAAACATCAATTCTAAGTTTGAACTGCAATGTATTAAAATATGAATTTCTATAATTTTTATTTGAAAGAAAAGTAGTAACCATTTCCCTTAGTCATTTTAAAAAAAGAACAAAAGGTTTTGGAAGAAATTTTCTTTTAAAAACGTTATCATGAGAGCTGGAAAACCAAAATTTCACTTTTCATAAAAAACACCACACGATGGTACCAAGGCAGATGCGACAAGGGAAATGTAAATAGGTGTGCTAGTATCATCGTAACAGTTCAAAACCTAAAAGTAAGACTAGACATAGGCAAAACTTATAGATCAAGAATAATCCTGATGACACTAATACCTGCAACCCCATCTACAATAGCATGCCACATACGATGAAATCTAATGCTCCAAAATGCTTAGCCATCCTTTCTCAGGAAGGCTGAGGGAAAATACCATAGAAATAAACCCAAAACATATCTGCCTACTATGGGCCACTGGTCAGTACCATAACCTACTAGTTCAGTACTCGTCTCAGACATTTCTCTCAATATGTCAGGTTCGTATGTTGCAAGTATATATATAAAAAAATAAGTGAGTCGACAGATGCTGTCAAGCATCAAATCACAATCTATACTTATAAAAATAATTCACATTTCCAAGGAAGGTGTATAGACATCATTTATCACAACCAAACATTGATAAAACTCTTTTTAATATATTTAGGCTACACACTCAAGACCCGACCATTTTTAATAAAATACCAAAACATGATAAAACATAATACACACTTTTGTAAAATCCAAACCACTTGGAAACCACAAAAAAAACTGAAAACATTGTTCAGAATACTGATGATACATTTATAAACTCCAAAAATTCATTTTACATCACACCTTACTCTTAAAAGCCAAACGGGCATTTTATAAAGAAAATAGGGCATGCATTATTGAATAAAACAATTTCAATTTAACACCCAACTAATTATGAACCCCAATCTGCATGCCATACTTTTATTTAAATTGTTAAACCTTGTTTTTAACTTTACAAACCATGTGTGTAAACATCTGGTATTCACAACTCGACACACGGACAACCTATTCATCAAAAGAAAACTATTTTTGAAATGGAACGCACCCCATAAATACCCTCTTTTACAATTCGGACTACCAAAATAATGTAATAAATGTTGAAAAATTTATAAAACACAAATCCATAGGCACAGCAAATTTATACCTAAAACACACTCAATTTTACACAAAAATGCTACTTTAATGTTAACTGCACAATAAGACCATATTTAACAAGACTTCAAACCTAGACCGCATACTAAATGACTAACAAAAAGGTTTCACAAAATATTTAATACGTATACTAAGTGCGAAAAACATATAATTAAAGTTTCTTAAATTAAAAATGGAAAGTGCAAGGGAATTCCTACCTCGGATATGTGGCGCGACGATAACAACGCATGTTCTCAACCATGTGGTATGGTCCAAAATACTACAAACCAAACACTAATAACTCAAAACACAAACATAACCTCCAATTAAAATATGTGAAACCAAGCGGCGGGAGGAAACACTCACCTCGAAACTGAAGCGTGATGAAGACGCAAACCCAAGACCACTTTGTGAGGGTTTTAAAACATCAAAAACCTACCAAAATAACCACTAATAATTAAACCTCCAAACTAACTAAAATAACACAATGAGAGAAGATGGTTATACCAAAGGGGAGGGCTGGTTGGATAGAGGTTGGGTGCACCGGCTATGAGAAGGCAAGACTAGGAGTAGCGACCAGACAGCAGGATTGCGTACTGGGCAGGTGAAACGGGGTATCTCACTAGGAGAAACCAAGGGGTTTTGCACAAGGGATGGGGGTCGGGACTATGCTTGGGTGGCTGGACTGATCACGTGCAGCAAGAGAGTGCGGAGGCCGGTCCGAGTTGGGAGGCAGCTGAACGGGAATCTTGCCGGTGACGGGGCGGCACTACAGGGCCGTGAAGGAGGGCTTGTGCAAGGAGAGGGAGAAGGCACTGGCTAAGGGAGGAGGTCAGGCAGTCTTGTGGCGCTGGAAGAAGCCTGAGAGGCTGAGCGTGATGAGCCTAGGGGCTGAGGCGTTGGGTTTCTGCTGTCGTGATGGGGTGAAACTAGGAGCGGGTCGGCCGAAAGGAGGTGGCGGTTGTGGCTGGTCGAAACCAAGGCAGGAGGAGAGGTCAGTTAGGAGGTCCTTCGGCGTTGGTTCATCTGAGCGCAACAAAGGGGAAGAAAATGGTTGGTTCTACCATACAAAGAAGGAGGGGAACTCAAATTAGAGATAGGATCAACAAAAAAAGGCACAACCCTAAAAGAAAAAAGGAAAGAAGAAAAGAGACGGGCAGCGCAGACAGAGGCCGATTGTTCGAGGACTGGACGGTACCGGAGGTGGACCTCACGACGAGATAGTATCCGGTGGTGGACTTCACGACGAGATGACACTCGGAGGAGGTTGACGGGCGAGAGCGTTGTAGAGGCTATCTGTACCTACCCTTCAGGTAGGATCCATGGTGGACGATCCAGGAGCTGTGCTATCTGTACCTACCCTTCAAGTAGGATCTGTGGTGGACGATCCAGGAGCTGCGCTATCTGTACCTACCCTACAAGTAGGATCCGTGGTGGACGATCCAGGAGTTGCGCTATCTGTACCTACCCTTCAGGTAGGATCCGAGGAGGATGACCCAGGATCTGCTTCCTTTCTTCCAACTATTTGTCTTTTCTGTTGTACTTTTGTTCAGTTGTAGCTGTACTTTTGATTGGGTTTGTATTTTGGCTCATTTACTTTCAGCACTTCCTTTTGTACTTAGTGTTTTACTTCCTCTTGTACTCTATGGTGTTTTGTTTACTTTTATAAAGGAAATTCCTTCCCAGTTATCAGGATTTACGCCTTTGGTGCTAGTCGCCAGCCCCTGGCCTATGGAAGGCGGGCTTGGGGTAGTCACGGCACGGGCCCTGAGGACGGGTCATGAAAAATTGGTATTAGAGGAGTCGGTTCTACTGCAGAACTTATAACTCTGATATTTTATTTCTGTGAAGCGATAGTGTTAAGAGTACCGGGTGTGGTTTTCAGTTCAGGGAGTCCAGTGTTGGTGCGGGCGGCCGATGTATCCATACACCAGGACCCTGACAACTTATTTCCGACTTTGTGCACGAAAACACTGATTGCGTGTGTGTTTCCATAAGTTTTTAAAAGTCATCTCAAACCAGGTCATCTCACCAGGTATAAACGTTTGACCATGTCACGTTGTTTCTTTCAGGATGCCTTTCCACAGATGACCAGCTAGAGCCCAGAGGGATGTGCGTACTGACAGTCTGCCGAGCGACGAGGCTTCGGTACAGGGCCCTCTTGCAGTTGAGGCACCAGCGGAGGCACCAGCGGTACCACCATATGTTGGGCCACCGATTCCACCAGCCCCAGCAGTAGGCGATGTACGCCACTTGAGCGCGCTGCATGAGTTCCAGCGCCAAAGGCCACCCAGGTTCCGGGGAGAGACGGACCCGCAGGCAGCTGAGGATTGGCTGGAGGCTGTGGTGAGAGTCTTCAAGCTAGTGGGGACGTCAGCAGACTTCATGGTGATCTTTGCTTCCAGCCTTCTTCAGGCAGCAGCAGGCAGGTGGTGGAGCCACTTGTTCCAGTTTTGCGATGGGATTACCTTCACATGGGAATACTTCGACACCTTCTTCAGGGTGGAGTTTGTGCCAGTATCTCTACACCCCGAGTGTATACAGGAGTTGTTGCCTTTGACGCAGGATTTTCAATCAGTAGCTAAGTCATCTGTGGGCAGTAGACAGATGATGCAGAGGTCCAAGAGGACCAGAGCCAGCCGTATGAGGAGAAGGAAGTGTTATGAATGTGGTAGAAAGGGTCACCTGGCACGTGACTATCCGACCCCCCACACAGTCGATCTGTAGGCATTGGAGGAGCCACCGAGGCAGAAGCAGCAGCGGGTGCTTGAGAAACAGCTGAGCAGTGGACAAGGCATTAGAGCTCCAAGAGAAGGTGGACAGGATCGGAACTATTGGATACGTCCCTTGTACTTCTAGTTCCATGTTTCTATTGTATTTGTGTCTTTGTACTATGAGATGAAATAATAAAAAGACACTTATCTTAGTGATGTTTTCTTTCCTGTCCTTTTGTTTGGTTGATACTGAGTGGTCCCGGTTAAAAATGTTCACTTGACCCTCACTTTTGAGATTTCTACTAGAGGAGACCCAGTGACATCACACTGATGCCGATAGTGTGACTCGACCCTTGGAGGCGAGAGTGACAGTTGGATCTCTTGGTAGTAATGTCGAGGCCTTACGACGTCATCCATGGAATTCATACATCATTCATGTCAAGATTGACTGTATTAGGCAATGGGAATGGTTCACCCAGGGGATGAGACCGAGTTTCTCTTTTTCGGAAAAGGAGAAATTTTAGCATCTCTTTCAGATCGTAGGCAAAGAAGGTACAGATCATCCAAGAGCGGATGAAGACTGCACAGTGCAGTAAGAAACAGGAAACCGGCGCCAGTCTTAGAGACTCGGGCGTGTTAAATGATTCAAGAAGAGGAAGCTTTAAGGAGAGATGAGTCTACGAAGCAGCAGACGTGGAGGCAGAGCTAGGAGAGCAGCATGATGTGGTGTACTCTTTAACATGCTACAACCACCTACCTTAGTTGTCCCCGCCAGGCTCAGGGAGATGGAGGGCGAAGGAAGAGTGCGGCTGCATGCGGTCAAGGAGTTTGACCCAATAGCTCTAAAAAAATGATTCAAGGGACAATCTGTATCCACTACTAGCTGCCGTAGTAACATATGTCGATATGAATCATTCCTTCCTTTCACAAATCTTATCCCAGACCTAGAGTTTCTGGTAATCCATAGACTTGACCCTCATGTCTGGAGATACCTTGTGAGAAGACTCGATAATCACACTTACGCCGACGATGTGGTCAGACCCTCGAGGCGAGAGTTTCGGTTGGAAGCTCTTGGTGGCAGCGTCGAGGCCTTACGACGTTGGTTTGAGTATGGACTGGGCAATCACAGTTCATACACAGATTGACGGTATTAGGAAAAAAGGTTGTGGTTAAACTACGACGTCAGGTTGGGTTTTCCTTGGTCGGCGAAAAGGAAACCCCAGGTAGCATAGGATAAACTCATGCACAGGAGGGTGTGACAGATCACTCTAGAGTCATTCAACCTTACCCTCGTGGCAGTAGTTGTTTTGAGTTTCAGTTCTAATAGGTATTGGAGACCTCTAGAGTTCGAGGATGACGATCACGTCCTTATACGGGTCTCACCTCGACGAGGTTTATGGAGATGTGGCTGAGGCAACAAGTTATCTCTGAGATTCAACGGACCTTTCTAGATCCTCAGCAGGGTAGGCGAGGTGGTTTACCGCTTGACCCATCCACCTCAGTTGCACCAGGTGCACGACGACTTCCATGTATCTCAACTGAGGAGATACGAGCATGACCCTTCGCATATCATCAACCATGAGGAGCTGAACGTTGGCGATGAGGTGACTTTTGCAGAGGTTCCAGTGGGGATCAAGGATCGACAGGAGCAGATCCTACGAGGATGGTAGATTCCTCGGGTGCACTTTCACTGGCAGTATGGGAACCTCCAGGTGAGCACATGAGAGCGGGAGGCTCATATGTGTGCTCAGTACCACTTTTGTATCCCTAGTTTGTGTTAAAGCATTACGAGGACGTAAATCCTTGAGGTGGGAGTAATGTAAAGACCCGTAAAATTCATAGGAAATTTTTTCTTAATTTTCTTTGGGATTTTACAAGAACGCAGTTTCTGACGGCGCCTAGTTCTAAGGCCCGGTGTGCCCGGAATCAATTTCTGAAGTTTAGCTCGGGTACGTTCAGTGAACGAACAAGCGGGTTTTTCTATCTTTTGAACCGGTACTCGGAATTGAAATCTGAGGACACCGATGAACTCGTAGCGCTGGTATTTGCTTAAGAGGACTTTTACCGTAGGTGCGTTTTCTTGGGAGAAGAAGTTAAATTTTGGGGTTTAAGGAAGAAATAAATAAAATTGTGAACAATTTTATTTTTGTTAACCAAGAGAGTTAAATTCTACCATGGGAAGTTGTTGGTGGGACCCACAACCACCCAACTTCCCATGTGTAGATATGTGAGAGGTGGGGACCACACGAGACCCTAACCCCCCTTGATCTTCCCATAACCCCCTTGACCTCCCATAACTCACTTCCCTCTTTAATTTTGTAACTCCACTTTAACTTATGTGAATCTTCCTCTTCCCTCTTCCTCTTTCACTTTAAACTTTTTCCAAACTCTTTTTTTAATTAATGAAACCTACACAATTAATGAATTAAGTTATTCAAATTTTGAATGGCTTGGAAGATTAATTAAAATAAGGTGGATTCTTATTTTAATAAGGTTGGCATTTGTTTAGTGGGGAGAACCCTCTTGAGAGAGAGCTTTGTGAAGGAAGAGGGGTTTTCCTCCATCGTTGAAGAACACCAAAACCTCCGGCGAGGAACGACACACCCTTCCACGAAGAACGACGACGCACCCTCTATCCTCTTCTTCATGCGACAAAAGAGGAGACGTCAATTCTTCTTCGGGTGCACTTCTACAACGACGAAAGCGACGAACACCAACGACCGTCGTCACTCTCTATTCCTTCTTCGCAGCGTCGTTCTACCGCGACGTTCGACTTCTGCGACTCGACAGCGTGCGATGTGCAATTCCGCGAGGAACCTTCGTTCAACTTTTTCTTCGAGGTAGGGGAATTTATTTGGTGTTCTCTTATCTTTTGAGAAAAGAACGACGAGCGCGGACCAACCATTTCCAGGTTGATCCGCGGATCGTTCGTTCATGCGGGTTGATGTTGAGGTTTATTATTTTTTCCCGTCAATTATTTCTTTGTCGTACGTCGACTTCTATTTGATGGCCGCTTGCTATCATTATAACGGGAGGAGGTCGGACCGCACAAACACGGCCGACCCTCCTCCCCCTTGTTGTTGATTATGTTGCGGCTCGAATGAAGGCGGCGTGGTGCAACGGCACATCGCGGAATCATAGAGAAATATGGCAAGGATGCGTGGAGCCGTCGCGCCGCGCCGTTGAGACCGAACGAAAACGTGGCCGGAGTCGGGGTCGCGGAGGTGATTCGAAGACTCTGCTGGTTGAACGTTGAGCGCAGATTGACGGGCGATGACAAACGGGGCCGCAAGGTAATTTTGAAGCCTCCACAGTGAAGGTCGGGTCCCGGGAGAACCGTTGGCGAAGGCGGCGAGCAAAATGGACCACCAGAGCGTGTCCAGTGGTCCACAGAAAACATCACCGGCGCACCTCACCGGCACGGCGGTGCCGGCGGTCGGAGGCGGCGGCCGGCACCGGCCGGCCGCAAGCAGGCGGCGGTGCCCGGCGCGCCGCCGGGGAGGGCCGCCGGTGGTCCCGCAACCGCGCGGGACCGAAGGAGGCAGGACGCGACGCTCGGCCGCGTCCGTTGACAAGGAGAGGCCCCCCATGGGGCCGCGGTTACATGCTAGTGGGGGGCAGCGTGCCACCCCGCACCGCTCAGCCGAAACGGTCGAGCCGCCCGACCGGACCGCCAGGCCGGGCCGGGCCGCGCCAGCCGGGCCGGGCCGCGCCCAGGCCGGGTCGGGCCGCGCCGGCCTGGTCGGGCCGCGCCCAAGCGGGCCAGACCCAGACCCGGGTTGGGTTGACCCGGTTCGGGCCGACCCAGGGGGTACCGGGCCGGGTCGGACCGGGCCCGAACCCCCCTAATACCGTATTTTTCGGTCTATTGCTCATAACTTGGGCTACGGACCTCCGATCGACGCACCGTTAGTTGCGTAGCGATCCATGGATCGAGACGGTCGTTTTGGTATATTACACTCAAGGTTTCGGAGAACTTTGGGTTCGGCCAGGTTGGTTCAGGTACGAAACCAACCGGGCCCTCGGAGCGGAAACGCTTATATCTTGAGCTTCGGACGTCCGATTGACGTGTCGTCGACTTTGTTGGATTCCTCTTGTTGAGACGGAACTTTTGGAATACTTCACCTGAGTTTTGGATGCAGTTGGAGTATGGCCAGGTTGGATTGTACTCGAAATCCAACCGGGCCCCTGGAGCGGAAAGGCTGATAACTTTCAGACCGGATGTCCGTTTGACAAACTGTCAGCAACGTTGGTGATCACGTTGAGAAAAGGTCCCTATGAGCATACCCTATGAGAGTTCGGGGTACAGTTGAGATACGGCCGGGTTGGTTCATACACAAAACCAACCGGGCCCCTGGGACGAAAAGGCTAATAACTCACAGACCGGGCGTCCGATTGACGTGTCGTCTGTTGCGTTGAGACCCCTATGACGAGGCGGTCCTTTGAGATACTTCTTCGTGGGACTTTGAGATACTTGGAGTATCGAACTGTAGCTCGTGGAGCAGACCCTCCCAGAGACGAGCATATGGAGTATGGAGACCGTGTAGCCGGTTGAGACCTGATGACTGCTTGACCGACTCGACTTGGAGTGAGTCGACTAGCCCAGTGGACGGAGCACTACTTTGTTTGGGTGCAGACCCATGGAGGACGGAGCACTACTGTGTGACAGTACAGACCCGCGGTACTCGTCCGGAGAGTACCTCTGCAGGCTATTAGGGGGTGTGCACTACTATGTCTGGGTGGCATACCCCGGCGGGAAGCACTACTGTGTTTGGGTGGCTGACCCACGGTACTCGACAGGAGGAGTACCTCAGCAGTCTTAGGTTAGTGAGCAGTACCTCGGAGTCATGATAGGACTACTGTACACTCTAGAGATGGGGCTCTTCAGCAGTTAAGGTTTCTATAATGAAAATCCTGGTTTGAGCTGAGTCTATGATCTTTGTGTTTACCTCATGATTGAGATGGGTCACTTGATAACTTAGGTATATGTATGGGAATATACCTGGGTAGTGGTTATCCATTGATTTCATAATCTTTATGTTCCCTCATGATTGAGATGGGTTACTTGATAACTTGGGAATTTGTATGGGCATATACCTAAGTAGAGGTTATCTGTTGTGATCATCTTTGTGGTTAACCTTGTTGTATTTAGTGAGACCTTGAGGGTCTCGGGGTCCCTACTGAGTATCGTTATACTCACCCCTGCACGGGCTATGCCCGCACCTCGTTGTGTTGGTTTCAGACGATGGGCAGCGCAGATAGAGGCCGAGTGTTCGAGGACTGGACGGTACTGGAGGTGTACCTCACGACAAGACAGTATCCAATGGTGGACTTCACGACAAGATGACACTCAGAGGAGGTTGACAGGAGAGAGCATTGTAGAGGCTATCTGTACCTACCCTTCAGGTAGGATCCGTGGTGGATGATCCAGGAGCTGCGCTATCTGTACCTACCCTTCAGGTAGGATCCGTGGTGGACGATCCAGGAGCTGTGCTATCTGTACCTACCCTACAGGTAGGATCCGTGGTGGACGATCCAGGAGCTTCGCTATCTGTACCTACCCTTCAGGTAGGATCCGAGGAGGACGACCTAGGAGCTGATTCCTTTCTTCCAGTTGTTTGTCTTTTCTGTTGTACTTTTGTTCAGTTGTAGTTGTACTTTCGATTGGGTTTGTATTCTGGCCCATTTACTTTCAGCACTTCCTTTTGTACTTAGTGTTTTACTTCCGCTTGTACTCTGTGGTGTTTTGTTTACTTTTATAAAGGCAATGTCTTCCCAGTTATCAGGATTTACACCTTTGGTGCTAGTAGTCAGCCCCTGGCCTATGGAAGGCGGGCTTGGGGTAGTCACGGCACGGGCCCCGAGGACAGGTCGTGACAGGAATAATAAAAATAAAAGGAATAAAATAATAATCATAATAATATTATTATTATTATTATTACAACAATAAAATGATTTCCAATAATTTTAATTAGCATTTATTTTAATTGTAATATTTAGAATGATAATAATAATAATAATAACAATGATAACACGAAGATAAAAATTAAAAATAATAAAATTAGTCATATTATTTCAATAAAAAATAAAATTCTAAACATAATAAAATTTAAACAACACAAAAATTAACGCGCGTTTAAAATATAAACACTTTTTATTTCAAATTTTTGAATACAACGGGATGCGCAGTTGTTAGGGAGAGGTCGTGTGGCTCAAACTTCACGCTCCACTCATGCACCCGACAACTTCGATGCCAAAGAGTTCATGTTTTAACATAAATCAAAGAAACAATTCATCCGGGACACACCCTAACCACAAAAAAAATTATTTAAGGCCGAAAATAATTAAATAAATCTATAATCACAGGTCGGGGTGTGACATCGATGAAGTCAAGGCTCAAGATACACAAGATTTGGAACAATAAAAAATTCCACAAATCCCCATATAAGAATTTATTATAGAGATAATCATACTAAATAGGATAACCAAATAGGTTAAAGAACCAAATAGGTTAAAGAACCTATGAGATATGGTTTTAGTCATTGAAAATGGTAAGTCGTTATTAGTTTATAATAATGAAACTTTCTCATTTAAGGAACCAGTAAGTATCTCAAAATTTACAAAGTGTCAAGAAGAAATGAATTAAAAAGTGGATCTCATGCACTGAAACCAATTTTGTGTTCTAAAATATCCCCTAATGGATGTAAGGACAATTGGGTGTAAATTTGTATTCAAGAATAAACTAAAAATTGATAGAAAAGTTAATAAGTTTCAAGAATGGATGGTTTATAATGGTTTTAAAAATCATGAATTAATATACTTTGATGAAACCTATTCACCGTATTTTATACTGAAATATATAAAAAAACTCTTTCCATTGTATCTTGACCTAATTATGAGATTTAGAAAATTGATGTAAAAACATACTTCCTTAATGGTAACCTTATGGAAGAAATATATATGAAACAACTTGAATGGTTTGTGACTCCAAAGGATTCCAATAAGATATTAAAGTTATATAGATCCATTTATTGGTTAGAGAAAACATCCAAATCATGGAACATTAGTTTTTATGGATCTATAAAATATTTTGGTTTCATAATAAATGAATTTTATCTATATGTTTATAGGAGGTTTAGTGGATTTATGAACACTTTCCATGTAGTATATGTTGATGATATATTACTTATAGAAAATGAGATATCAGTCATACGATCTATTAAGACATGGTTGAAAAAATTCTTCTTAATGAAATAAATAGATGAAGCATCCTATATTCTATGGATTAAGATAAATTGTGATAGATATAAGTGGATACTTGGACTATGTAAGAGTATATAAATTTACATGGTATAAAATAGATTCAGTATAGAACAATTCAAGAGGCAATTGTTTCTAGTGTAACAAGGTATACATATCTCTATGAAAATGTGTCCTTAGACATAAGAGGAGATAAATAGGATGGGTATGAACCCTTATACATTAGTTATAGGATCTATCATGTATGTCATGTTATATACCAGGATTAATGTTTACCACACCTTTAGCATGGTAGGTTAATATCATGAAGACCTATGATAATTTAATTAGATAGTTATTAAGACTATCTTAAATTATCTGAGTTAGACTAAGGATATATTCCTAGTTTATGGAGGATATGAAGAACTAGTCATCAGTAGACACACAAATGCTATTTTTTAGATAGACCAGGATGGTATAAAATCATATTTAGGATATATTTGTTTCCTTATTAGAGGATCAGTGATTTAGAATATATTTAAGTAGCTATTGTTCACTAATTCTATAGTAGGTCCCACATATATTACTACTTTAGATGTATCTAAAGAAGTATTTTGGATATGAAACTTTTTCTTGGAGCTTGATGCGATGCTTAGCAGTAAAGATATTATCACACTATATTTTAAAAATACAACAGCAATAGAACTCGCCAAATATACAAGGACACATCAATGGATATAGAATACATAATGTATGTATCACCATTTAAGGTATTTTTCTATAAGGAGTTATATTTTTTTAAGAATAGTTTTTATAGAATATAACATGGTAAACATGTTTTCTAAAGCCTTATGTTTTTAAAAGAATGCATATAAAGTGATAGAAAGTAGATTTAAAGTTTTTAGTAGTTTTTTATTGTGAAATTTGGGGTTAGTAGAAGTTGGTTCCCTAGAACCAAATTACTTTATACTTTTTATTACCATTTTTTTAAAAGACTAGAATATTAATAAATATCATATCACATAATGATTATTATTATATATAACATTAATGTGATTTTTTCAATTGATTATATATCAAATTTAAAGGTTATAAAATTTTCTCGATATAAATAGAACATTGATGTGCTATAAAAATATTATAAAATATATTTCTTGTAGTATAGATGACACGTCTAAAAGGACACAAATGATTCTTATACTGTTGGGTGTTGGATTCTCGTTAGTATGTGAGGTTTCTTTTCATAATGTTTTGCACCTAGTAATCTATAATACAAGAGATTATGATGATAGACCTACAAATAGTAAGTCCACATGTTATATGTTTCATTGGATATTCTTATCTTTACACATGTGTATTGGTTAATAGAAGTGAGATTATTATTAATGTATATCACCAATCACATACTTTTATGATTTGTCAAAAAACATGATGATATATACTCATGGTGAATTAGTATATGTTGGTCATGTCATAAGTGATATGAAATTAATGAATAACTCAAGAAAGGATTTGTCACTTCACAAAATTATAGCTAATATATTAGGTCCTTTGATTGAAATTGAACTATATGATTATGTCCATAACCATGGTTGTTTATTAATGAGTGTATTTTAGGTTTTATAAGAAAGATATATCAAGAACATAGGTTGATGAAAAAAGTATGAAACCTTATTCTTGTGATATAGATACAAAGGGATTACATAGTAAATGTTCGAATGGGGTTGTTGTCATTGCAACATTTAATTCTTTATTTATAGATGTCTTTCCATTTTGGTGGGCACTGATATTGGACTTTAATTCAGTTTATCTAATGAAACTGAGAAATAGGACTAGAAGGTGACACACTAAGGGTATCCACAATCTAAGTCAAATTCTATTTGAATTTTATATTAGAATAAATATTATTATAAATACCAAGGAATAATAATTAGTTATTCTTGTTAAGAATATATGTGAGGTGAATATTAAATAAATATTTATTTTCTAATTAGTGAATATAATATTTATTTATTTATTGATGAATAATATAATGATATTTATTTATTAAATAAATACATTTTATTAGTATTCATGGTATGATAAATACTTGTTAGGACCAATTTGTGTTTTGGTTGTATTTGTTGTTAATTGATCAGTATGTTAAAGAAAGAAAGTATATTGAGAAAGATGATGGATGGAAATCGTATTGATCATTGTTTTCAAAACAATTAGACTCACTTTTTCCATCATAAAGAAAAGAATTTGTTTAGAAGAAAAGTTTTTTATCAGACTCACTTTGGGTCTGGAATGGGATAAGATCATAATGAGGATTTGATTGTCATCAGATTCACTCTGAATTATATATGAAATAAGTGATTATTTTGATGAAGTATCAGAGTCTACATGAATAATATAAAATTAAATTTGATGATTCTATTATGATTTGTATTTCACATAAATTATAACTTGATTATATAACTTATGATTCAGTCTTGATGGAGGAAAAGGAAAACGATTTATTATATATCGTACCTAGACTTATCATATCTGGTTTTAAGAGAAGAAATAGATAATACCGATCGAAAAGGAATCAAAACTAGTTTAATCATATCTAGGAGGAAGAGAAGAAAAAGGAAGATGAAGATCATACTCATGAAAATTGGATTCGAGATGAGAAGGAAAAAAATAGGTTTTTCGAGGATTGTAAAGTTTCAATACTTTCAATTGTAAGTCAGGTAGTGTAGAATCTGATCACCATCGTATGAATAAGAAAAAGTTTATACCTACGATGATTGTACTTAGGTTTATGAACAAAAATATCATACCCATAATGATCATTATTAGGATGATCATACCCAGACCAATTGTACTCAGAAAGACCATAATCTAGAAAATTTTACTCAATCGAAGATGTATGGTTGATTTAATTATTAAAGGAAGAGATATATAAAATTTTATTGGTTTTCAAATGCCTTCATCAAGTTGGTCAAGAGTTGAATTACTTTGTTTTTCTCTTCAATTTATTTTCAAGTGGGTCAAGAGAAGAAGACAAGAAGAAGTCTTATATATGAAGTGGGTTAAGATAAAAAAGTAAAGAAATGAAGGAGATGATGTGTATTTCAATTGGGTCAAGATCCTTTGTATCAGAGTTGAATTGTTTTATATTTCCAATTGGGTTAAGAGAAGAATTGAATAAGTGAAAGTGGTTTGAAAGTGAAGTTTACTGGATTTGAAATCAAGGGGGGCTTAACATTCAAAATAATGATTGTATTCAGTATTCAGTGTGGCATCCATTTCTTTATACATTTATATTCAATTGATATAGAGCATTGTATTGAAGAAATAGAATTCAAAAAATTATACTCATAAATTAAGATCCCAGTTTCAATAGAACTGGTCCTTGGTGAGGTCTTGAAGCCTTCCTCTCCTATTCGCATAGGTATAGATGTATTTTTCTGTGGCTCTCAGAACCGTTTTTTGGTGCTGAGTGTTGATGATACTCCTCCATTTTAATAAGTGACTCTCGAGAAGGATGGGAATGTAGAGATCCATCCTTTACAAGGCAGGTAAGATGTTATAGTAGAAGATAATGAGTTTTCCTTAGAACTCTGTTCCCCAGATCCAAAGGAAGCAAAAATTGCAGAAGAGTGCATTCCTTCCTCTTCAAAGAAAGGGAAGAACACCCTTGTGGATTAATATGGGTTTATCTAGCATAGTTGGAAGCTGAGGTTACAAAAGGACTACTCAACCTTACCTAGTCCACCTATTACAAGGTCTTCTAGTAAAGGAAAAGTCCCTCAAAAGAGTATGTAAGTTGCTTCTAACATCCCAAAGACTAATGAGGACATTAAATTAGACATCATCGAGGAGATTCTCATGTATTCTAATGAATAAATTCTAGAAGAATCTTTCCTAATCAAGATTTCATAGGAGGATGTACATAGAATGTCCGAAAGACCGCTGCATGTTGATTTGAGTGAAGACCAATCCTCTCAGATTGACAAACAGAATATGATTTTGATACATGGTTTCAATAAGGGAAAAACAAATCTAGAGGAGCATGTGTATACCTAGGACAGGATGTAATCCCACATTGAAGATCTCATTAAGGAAAACCTTGATATGTAGGACACCTCCATCAAATGGTGTCTAGTCAAGGTAAAGGATTCTAATCGCTTTAATTTGTTCTAAAATGACATGACTATTTCTTATAAGGTTTGACTTTTCTTATATTATAAACCTATTGGTTTTCCACTTTTTCCTTAAAAGTGATTTCTGAAATAATAAAAAATATTTATTGGACGAGATTAAAACATTTTATTCATTTGATCATCATACTTAGTGATAATCGTACTTAGATGATTACCATATTCATCTTGTCAATTGTATTTGGTCGATCATCATATTGGGATGGATTAATCGAATCAGGATTTCCATATTAGGATTTTTGGACTAAGGAAGAAGGATAATTGAAGTGGTGATGATTCAAATCTATCATATTCTATCAAAATTACACTTTTCATATTGGTAATAATTGTATCAGGAAGTATCATACTGAGAAGAATCATATAAGGGAGAATCATACTCAAAGGAATTGGACTGGGAAAAATGTATTGGGAAAATCAGACTGGTTTTTCCTTAATAAAGTCAAGGAATTTATTACTGTCTTATGGGTAAGAAATTGAAGAAGTGTTTTCAATTTAATACATTTGTTTAATTGAAAAATAATCACAGTTAACATGAGTTGTTACAAAAACATTGTATTACCCTATCTGTGCTAAGATGGTGCACACGTACTTTCAGATTTTCTTCAAAGTACTACATGAGTGAAAGGTCATATCCTACTTGTTATAATCTAAGGATTTTTTCTATTGGATTGTATGGTATTGTATTTTCTCCAAACCATACCAAGGATGTAGCTATTCGTATTGAATAGTGAACCTTATAAATACTTGTGTTCATGTGGATGTGTGTTTGAATTTTTTTAGTAGGGAATAGAATCTTTAACTAGAGGTGAATGTTTTTTAAATTGTAAGGAAACATAAATGAAAAATTTATCACTGATTCACCCCCTCTCCCTATCAGTGATACAATTATCCTAACTGGGAACTAACAAGTGGTATCATAGGGAAGGTTCCCTTCACTTATTCTTTTCTAAAGTTTTGAATATAAGATTATATAGAATATTAATTGTTGGAATAATAAAGGTATTCCAATATTAAATGACAAGAATTATCATATCTAGAAAGGAATAATGCTTCCATATCTTATGTCTCTAGGGTATGATGTCTCAAGAGCTATTAAATATGGTTTCTCTCCTCATATTGAGAATGATCCTCTCTCTAATATTGATAAAGAAAATATTTTGAATGATAGAAGAGCTAATAATTATTTGCTCTTAGCACTTTCTAAAATTGGGTTTTTTATAGTAAAATGAGTTTTCACTACCAAAGGAATATAGGATAAGTTGAATAACATTTATAAAGGAAATAAAAAAAGTAAAGAAGGAAAAGTTGAAAATATGGAGATTGAAGTATGAAGACCTCAAGATGGGTCAACATGAATATTTTGATGAATTATTTACCAGCATAAATGGCATTGTGATCACTATAATATATCTTGGTGAAAATTTAAAAGATTATACTGTTGTTGAAAAGATCTTGAGAATTATTATAAACAAGTTTTGTGCCAAGGTTTTTTTGTTGGAAGATATAGATCCAGAAACATTGTCTCTTGATGATTTTCATAGTACTATCATTAATTATTAAATGAGAAGGGAAAATTATATGAAAGTAAAAAAAATAAATTTGATAGATAAATGACTTTCAAGGATTCTAATAAAGAAAAAAATATTCTTGAAGTAGAATAATCTAGATATTCTGATTCTGAAAATGAGTTATGTAAAAATATTAATGATATTTTATACTTGTTTTCTAAAAATTTGAAAAGTGATACAAGAATATATAAAGATAAAATTATCTTAAAAATTTTTGTATGTGGAGCCGTTGGTAATTTTATTGCCAATTTTCCTCAAAGAGGTAATGAAAAAGAAAGTAAAGAAGAAGAAAGAAGACTAAGAAGATAAGTAGTTCTCAAAATCCAAAAAGTAGAATCTTTTTTATTAATGATGATGATAGTGAGGATGGTACAAATTATGTTTAAGATAACACATGTATTTCTATATTTAATGAGGAAAATTCTTCTAACAGTGAAAGTAGTTGTTCTGATGAAGAATAAAGTGAAGTTAAATCTGAAAAATATATTAATAATGGTGGTTAAAATACTCTTATTTCAATAATAAATGATGAATAATTTGGAATCATAAGTTCTAATGAATAATAAACTCAAATTTAAATGAATTTGAAAGAAGATCTGAAATAATGTTTGAGAAATATCATAAGGATTGAAATGAAAAACAAAAGGATGGAAGATGAATATCCCTCAGTAAGCAATCAAGAATGTTTTTCTGATGAGAAGGTAAATATAGAGAAATAAATTTATGATTTGAAGAAATATCTTGAGTAAGAAAACAATCATAATGATCATCTATAGGTGAAGCTAAAATCAAAGTAAGAAGAGTTGGAACTTGTCCAACAAAAGTTATCTAAAGATTAATTGAGGAATACAAGTTTCAAAAACTCTTACACTAAAGTTGGTGAAAGTTTCTATCATTATAAACCTAAGAAGGTTCAAAAAAAGTTACCTTCAAAGGTTGAGATGAAATATAGAATCGTTTCTAAAAATAAGAAATTTGGGAAAGTCATGTTTGTGTCCAAAATGAACAAGGCTAGGAATTCAAAAAATATAAAATACCTTGAGTCTAAAAATGTTTCTAAACATTCTGAATTAGGAAAAGTATTGAATACTTCTGAATCCAACAAAGGTGAAAAGAGTAATAAAAATCATATTGATAATATAAAGTTTTGTGGATCATAAAATAAATACAAGAAAGTTACTGAGAAAAGTATTCACAATTCCAATAAATATGGAAGTTTCAAATGAAAATATTCTTTCTATGGCTATTTATAGTATTTTGGGGGGTTTAGACATATGGAAAACATGTGTTGTTTAAACCAAAAAAAAATCATTATCCCACAGGTTATGGAAGGAAAAGCTTAAGGGGGGTTGAATATCCTCAAAGAAATAATTCTGAGAAAGTTGTTATAAAGAAACATGAAAAGGTTGGATTAAAGATCAAAAATAGGTTCCAAAAACTGGAAACTATTTTTGGAAGGTGTGAACAATCTGAACATCTTACAAAAGGATGTATTGTTTTGTTACTGGCATAACAAAAGTTTCTAAACAATTCTTAGAAGATGGATTTTTTGGAAGTTAAGAAACAAAAAACTATTGAGTATGAAAAGAAATAATTCTTAGTTATCTAGCCAGAACACATTAACTTGGAAAGTAAATTAGAAGAAGAAAAAAATCAGTGAAAGAATAGAGTAATACATAGACTTATAAAGATATAAGAAATGTTGAAAAAAGGGTATCAACAGATTGTGGATATGAACAAGAAGGGCATGATATCAAAAGTTATTCAATTATATTTCCAAAACAAAAGACAGTAATGGAAAACATGGTACAAACTTATGAATAAGAGATGGAATTCTCATCAGAATATTATATAGATAAGAATAATGTTGCTACAAAATCTAAAAAGGATGAAAAGAAGGAAGAAATCACGTTAAACGACAAATCCAAGAAAAATAAGAAGAATTAAAGACTTAGATGGGACTCTTATTCTGATTTTGGTTTCTAAAGAACAATATAGGTTTTTACTTATTCCTAAAAAAATATATGTATACTTATGATAACTTGTAGGGAATTGAAGGGGTGGAAATAATAAATATGAAATTGATAAGTCTCATACTATTCTTGAAAAATAAATTAATGAGGTTATTAAAAATAAGTTGTGTTTTTATACACCAGAACTTTCTGATATGTTTTTTGTGATGGGTTCAGGTTAATTTTATCTTAGAAAAATTCTTTCAAGGACTTCCCCAAAAAAAATAGAGTGTTGAATGAATCATGAAAAGGGTATTACATAAAATTTGTGTTATGGAAAACATTGATCATCTTGATTATACACTCTTTATTTCTAAACTGGGTTCACCTACGTAGACTTAGATTTTTTTAGTTAATGTTTCTCTGTTAATAAACTCATGTGATGCCTATGTTGAATAAAATTTATAATCCCTATAAATGATATCATTGGTGATAAAATTGTCTTTATAGCCCCTTTGAATTTTATTATCAATAAGTGGGGGAGATAATTGAAAGGGGTTGGTTAAAACAAATAGGGGTAGCAAGAAATAAATGGAGAAAATAAAAAGTATGAAAAGAAAAAAGAAATACCAATTATTGTTTTTAAATGGTTGAAGTGGTTGAATTGGTTATTGAAAACAAATACAAAGGGGGATATTGTTAGCCCCATGTTTTTTTTTGGTTGTATTAGTTTCCAATTGATCAGTATATTGAAGAAAGAAAGTATGCTGAGAAATATGATGGATAGAAATCATATTGAGCATTGTTTTCAAAACAATTAGACTCACTTTGTCCATCATAATGAGAAGAAGCTTCTTGGAAGAAAAGTATTTGATCGGAATCACTTTGGTTATGGAGAGGGATAAGATCATAATGACGATTTGATTTTCATTAGAATCAATCTAAATTTGATATAAAAGAAGTGATTGTTTGATTAAGTATCAGAGTCTGCATGACTATGATAAAATTAAATGTGACGATGCTTTTCTGATTTTTACTTCACATAAATCATAAGTAGATTGCAGAACTTATGATGCAATATTGATGGAAGTAAAGGAAAAATAATTATTCTAAATCATACCTAGACTTATCATATTTTGGTAGAAGATAAGAAAGAGATGATGTTGATCAAAAATTAATCGTAACCAGTTTAATCGTATCCTGGTGGAAGAGAAGAAAAAGAAAGATAAAGATCATACTCATGAAAATTAGATTCGAGCTGAGAAGGAAAGAAATAAGGTTGTGGAGGATTCGAAAGTTTCAGTACTTTTAATTATAAGTCAGGAACTGTAGCATTTGGTCACCATCATAGGCATAAGAAAAAGTTTGTACCCAATATTATCGTACTTAGGATCAGGAAGAAAAAGATCATACCTAGAATAATCATTATTAGGATGATCATACCCATGCCAATCGTACTCAGAAAGATCGTACTTTGTATAATCGTACTCAAGTTGAGATGAATGGTTGATTAAATTGTTGAAGGAAGAGATAGATGAACTTTGATTTTTTTTTCAAATGCCTTAATCAAATGGGTCAAGAGTTGAATTACTTTGTTTTTATATTAAATTTATTTTCAAGTGGGTCAAGATAAGAGGAGAAGAAGAAGTCATGTATCTCAACTAGGTTAAGAGAAAAAGTTAAGAAATGAAGGAGATGATGTGTATTTCAATTGGGTCAAGAGCATTTTTATCAGAGTTGAATTGTTTTATATTTCCAACCAGGTCAAGAGAATGATTGAAGAAGTAAAAGTGGTTTGAGAGTAAAGTTTGTTAGATGTTAAATCAAGGGGGAGCTCAACATTCAAAAGAATGATTATATTCAAAATTCAGTGTGGTATCCATTTCTTCATACATTTACATTCAATTGATACAGAGCTTTGTATTAAAGAAATTGGATTTAGAAAATTGGACTCATGAATTGAAATCAAACTGGCAATTGAAATGAAATTATGAAGAAGAAGTAAAGATTTTAGAAGAATCGATAAGCTTCGAGAATAGTTAACTAAGTCAAAATTCACTCAAAATTTTAGGGGAAATTGGGATTAGTTTGAATTTGATTAAGTGGAAAAAAAATTGGGATTCCCACCAAATCCACATGAGGTAAACATATAAAAGGTGAAAAGTACATTGTACTTTTCTAATGACCAATGTACTGTTCATGAGAGATAAGCTCCAAGTTTTTAGGGAGAGAAATAAGTTTTTGTATTCACTTTTTTTAAGAAGTTTTTTTACGAAGAAATGAAAGAGAAGAGATAATATTGCAATGTTGTATTCAACTAATCATCGTACTTAGTGATAATCATACCCATATGATTACCATATTCAGTTTTCCAATTGTATTCAGTTGATCATCATATTGGGCTAGATTAATTGGATTAGAATTTATGTACTGGAATTTCCCAACTGATGAAGAAGGATAATTGAAGTGGTGTCGATTCATCTCTATCATATTCTATCAGAGTTACATTTTTGTATTGGGTATAATCATACCAGGAAGTATCATAACAAGAAGAATCATATCAGGGAGAATCGTACTCGGAGGAATCATAATGGGAAAAACATACTGGGAAAATCAGACTGGATTTTCCTTAATGAAGTCCAGGAATTTCTTATCATCTTCTTGGTAAAAAATTGAAGAAGTTTTTTCAATTGAATACATTTTTGGAATTGAAAAATAATCACAGGTAACATTAGTTGTTACAAAAACATTGTATTACCCTATCTGTGCTAAGAGGGTGAACACGTACTTTTGGATTGTCTTCAAAGTACTACATGAGTGAAAGGGTATATCCTAATCGTTATAATATAAGGATTTTTTTCTAGTGGATTGTATGGTATTGGATTTTCTCCAAACTATACCAAGGATGTAGCTATTCGTATTGAATAGTGAACCTTGTAAATACTTATGTTCCTGTGGATGTGTGTTTTAATTGTTTTTTGTAGGGAATAGAATCTTTAATAGGAGGCAAAGGTTGTTTCAATTTGAAGGAAACATAAAAGAAAAAAGTATCACTGATTCACCCCCTCCCCCTCTCAGTGATACAATTATCCTGACTGGGCACTTACAATACTAAGGAGGACAAATAGGTCGATTTTTGGGCCCTGATTAAATGGTATATTTTATTTAATATCATTTTAATAAATATTAATTTATTTATTTTACAAATTATATTTTTATAGTCGTGAGTTTTTGCATGTCATGGAATAATATTATTATTATATTATTACATGTTTTTTTACTTATTTTAAATAAAATTGTTAAGGTAATTTCTATAATTACTAATTTCTAACCCTAAGTACATAACTAAACTTATTTCATTTCTTCAGTGAGTAGAATTTTTGTTCACAACACATAATCTCTCTTTAAGAGAATTATCTCAAAACCATAGAGAAATATATCTAGAATTCACTCAGGAATGAGTGATGTTCACCATCCTCCTTCCTCTCAATATTGGGAGAACTAGATAGAATTCATCAATACCTGAAGGTTTCTTATGCCAGTCAACAATAAAAATTGCAAGATATTTGGATCATCTATGCTAGAACTCAGAGTTCCAAGGATGATGTTTTGAGGTTTTTGTAGCATGTGGGAATACCACTAAAGGGATTATACTATGGATACTTTATATCCATGATGATATGATAAGAAGTTCAATAAAATTCATCAACAATGATCAATTTATTAGGATGAGATAATTCTTATTATATAACTTAATAATAAATTATATGTGAAATGTAATCTATTTAAATATTTAGAGGTTGTGTTCATCCCGTTCTGAGGATTTAATTCACAGAAAATGATAAAAACATTATTGGGCATGGGCATGGCCTCTTCTGCTACACTCTAGAACATTAATAAAATGAATCAAATATTAATACATTCAATAAAAATTAACATCTCACACATTCTATAACAAGGTTTTTAATTCTTCCCAACTTCAATTCACACTATAATTTTTTTAACACACACATAAAACTTTTTCCCACTAAAAAATCTTATTCAATGATATCCTCATGTTATTCCTACATTAGAATGCATTCCACCATAATGGAATAACCCACGAGTACCTATTAAGGTCCACTATGTCATAAAATAACCATAGAAACCCATTGTGGGTTTCTATTTACCATTTCCATAACACTTTAATCTTGATCATGGGTGGTGGTGACCACAAAATATTGTATGACACTTAGAAGACTTCACATAGTATTAACCATTATTATTACATTCATTAGTCATAAGGAAGACCCATGTTGTTTCATACTAAATCATTCTCACATGTATGGTAGTTCGTTCACATTATAACACACATGAAAACTCATATAAACTAACAAGAAATGTTAGAGACCAAATACATCAACTTATAGGAAGTCCACTCATTAAATATCATTAGCTAATCTAGATCAATAAGAATAAATCCCAAAATATAACATAATCCATTAAATTTTGGATTTATGATGAAGAATGTTATAAATATGATAAATATTAATAATAAAAATAGGATAATAGATATTCTCACCACTAAAGATCTTATGGGATAGATGAAACCTTAATTGGATATCAAATGAGAGTGATATCCTACCTCAAAGATGAAAAAGGGGAGAGGTGTGGGATATAGTGGTGTGACCTGCAAAAAATAATTGGGAAACTTATATTATAAGAGTAATCATTTAATCCATTTAATGAAATTATATAAAAAAATAAAAGGTGGATATTTTTTCATGACCACATCGGTCGTGATGCAATGTCTCTACCTAGGGTTTCATTACGCCATGACCCTTTGGTTTATGGTGCATCACCCTTTTTTGGGGAAGCACCAAGAAATAATGGCCACCCCTTTGTAGTGCTATCATTGGATTCATAGTGAAACATCATACATTTCAATGTAACCTTCCATGATTATTAGGTACTTAATCTTACATAGTTATAATTCCAGTCAACAACACCTCTAGCTATAGAATGATGTGGCACCTACACAAAAAATACATACGGTACCAAGACCAAATACTTAAGAACCAACCATCATCCTTCGCCAACTCCTATGAAAACTAAAAAAACTAAATTATATATGGTTTAGAAAATTTTAAATATAAACATACATAAAATATATAGGGTTTTATAACCTCCCAATAATTTATCTATTATTCCCCAAGATGTGTCATTGAGAATCTCTGATGAAAAGCTATGACCACTATGCTCCCATATCAGTATCTTACTCCCAAGTCTCATCTTGGATACATCTATTCTTCCATTTCAAATGTACTAGGGATACCATATTAAAACATGGGATCTTTTCACTCTAGTCCACTATAAAAACAGGTTATTCTTTGAATGATGCATCAAACTCTAGCTCGGCATCATTGATACAAATCTTATGAGAAGAGTCTGAATGTTATATCTTAATTTTAAATATATGGAATACATCATGAACAACATTGTATATTTGAGGAAGATCTAATTTATATGTCATTCTACTAATCCTATAGACAACCTCAAAAGTCCCAACAACTCAAGGCACCAATTTCCCTAGATTCTAAATCCTCTAGTGTCAAAATTTAGGTGGTAATATCAATAACTCTTAGTCACCCACCAAAAACTCAATAATATCATGTTTCTCATATATATATGATCACCACCTACTTTTAGTATCCTCTATACACTTTTAAATCAATTAGATATGTTATTATGTCTCCTAAAATGGACATAACCTAAAAATAAAAGATTATCCTGCCTCTAACCAGTACAATGGAGATTAGCATGGACTTATATCCAAGGCCTAAAAGGGTTCCATATAAATATATGTCTGATAACTATAGTTATAGCTAAACTTATAAATCACAAGATAACACTTCCATGAAACAAAAAATCTAGGATATATGTTCAAAGTATGTGATAAAGAATTTTGATGACATGCTCAAAATAGACATAAGTATGAGGATGGTATGTTGTTCTCAAATTCACCTAAGTATCTATCACCTTTAGTAATTCATACTATAATAGTGATGTAAATTAAGTTTCGCAATCAGATATGAAACCCCAAGGAACACCTAGTAGACACAAAATCTCTTTAATATAAAATCAACCCAATGTGTTAAATGACTTGGTCTCTCTAATCAGTAATAAATAATCCACTTGATCAACTAATAAACTATAACCAACACTATGTATATTACATGGGGATACTTTTATAGTCCCATCATAAAATAAAATTTCACATCATCCCACTTCCACTTGAAAATGGGAAAATGATGAAAAGAACCTATAATTATCTGGTACTCAGTATTCACCAGTTCTTTGTTGAGGCATTATAAAATAAAACCCAACACATCCTTCATTGTCCCAAGATACCAATACAGCCTAAAAATATCAGGAAACATCTTGTGTAGATTTGGGTGAACTGCACATCTCTAGAAATGTGAGTTTTGTATCACCTCTTCGTGGATTTTTTTATAGATCAAAATCAACATCACATATAAAGGATCTCATAATCATCCTGGGTCCAATCTGGCAATGGATCCCCATCATATATATTACCTCTCATAATTAGAAAATATTAATCTAATAGAAAACTCTCTTTAGGCCTGTCAATAAGTAATGATAAAAAACCCAAATCTATAAAATTAGCTCTACCCTGGTACTCCTAAATATTGATACACTTCTCAATAAATAGGATCATTATCTTCCACTTGCTTCTAGATTCACAAATTGTATGATAATGAGTCTTTTTACTCCCTTCACTAGCCAGAAAATTTCTCATATCTAGGGTACACGCCATCTAAAAGTTAAAGTACTGGATAAACTTGACCCACTTCTTTAATTAAGATGTAGGTTATTCTGGTAGAATATATAATTTAGGATATTATTCACATTATAGACTAATAAATTCTTATCAAAATTTTAATAACACCAATATCTCAAAACATTCACTATTATCACCATCTAAAAATTAGGCATTAGGTAGTTCTGCTCATGTGGCCTTAGCTTTATAGACCCATAAGTGACTACTTGTCTATCCTATATTATCACTTCTATTAGACTTATTCTTGATACATCATAATACAATGTATAGTCCTTACCTGACTTAGGTAAGGTCAACATTGGAGAAGGAATTAATGACATGATCTGACCCATCAATACCCCTCTAAGGTCAATAATAATCCAAACATTCCACCCTAATCCTACCTCCAATATACTAGAGACTTGGAACTATAACCAAAAATGCATAATCATATATAAGAGTCCTTAGCCTAAAATGACTTACAAAAGATATTCAATAAAAAATGTAGAATATATCTATAAAATTAAATCAATATAAATAGAAAAATTAATTTTATATCAATGAATGAATTATAAAAAAGTATAAAACACCATTCCATAATAGAAACCTAGATAGGTAACCAAAACACATAAAAAACTACACTGTGAAAAAGATATGAACAAAGAGAACACTATCTTTTCATAGCATGGACACCTGAGAAGAACCACCACATGACACAATATGTCAAGGAATCAAGGGAAGGTTCCACCACCAGTGACCATCACCATAAAATTATACCATTAATCAACAAGTACCTACCCTCTATAACAGCTCTAATTCCATCATCATAAAAACATATATGAACTTTGTATCCTATACACAAACAAAAAATGTGTGGGGTAAGTTTCCATATAGGGGTGATTATAAATATACCAAAAAGGATTCCTTGAAATTACAAAACAAAATGTGAAACAACTAGTCAACTCAAAATCCCAGGTACATGATTGGAACTAGATATGTAAAAAAGAAAAGGAAAAAACCAAATATACTTTATATGATTAGAAAGAAGTAACATATGGAAGTATCCAATTATCCATTTCTAAACTCAAATATCTTAATTTTATTATCGAGGGATTATTATGTCAACAAATAACCCAGAGTGTCTAAATTACACATCCAATAGTAAGTCACACATCAGTGGTGATCAGGGTTGTAGGGAGAATCCTCAAACCACTAGTAGTCTAGATCCTCATAGATCAAGTGTTAAAGGAACCAAAGAAAATTATAGAATTAATATCATTCCCATAATCCAACATCTCACAAATTCCTCGCATCACTGTCATTGAACTAAGGAGTTGAGATATTCCTCATTATAGTAATGTATATCAATCATCATAGCCCACCTCTACAAATGACTTACTCTGGAAAGGAATCTAGATCACCTAGAGAATTACTAAATAAAATTTAACTAAACCAATATCCATTAGTAGTAGTAATATTTGGGGACCTATGGGTCACAAGAATACATGTAAATGAGGGAGCACCAAACCCTATAGATGACCCATTCCATATTGTGTGTAATTCATATTGGATGAGGGGGTTACTAACTATATAAGTAGAGGACCTGTGACCTATCACTATAGGTGGTTTACCCACTCCACTAAGTTTATAGAGTACTCATTCCTTGGTGTTAGTATAATACCAGGGGGATTAACAACCCTATGTTTTATTTTATCATTTTCTAACTCTTGCCATCATCACTATGAAGATATGAAACTCTAAATTATTGAACATCAGGAATATAAACCCCAAATGAAGAATATTTATATAATCACATTCTATATGGATAACACTTATGATGGACTAATCATGTGCCCAAATTGACACCTAAGTGGAATTATATGAAGATTACTATATCTGACCATGCACATGATGTTTCCCAATAGGGTACACAATGTATATAATCACTCAGGCAGGCTAGTCATATACTATTGTTTCCAAACTCATGTGAAGAAAGTTTAAACAGTGTATCTAAAGAGGTACACCATATGTGGGTATTTCTTGAAACTTGGGAATGTACTATAGTAAAATCACATATCGTGAAACATGGTATATGGCATGTAAACTAATTATATGGGATGTCCTAAGAGGAAATAAATTTAATATTACATATGTATAAAAAAGTTAGATTTATTCCTATGTAGACTAAATGACATGTGAAATGGATTCATATAGTGTGTAATACTTATGAAGTCATGTAAACCCTACTACTATCGATTTTGAGTCATACATTGAGTTTTCCAGGGCTGCATACCATGTGGAATTTATGAAAATGCAAAATATAAAGTTGTAGACTTATATTACATGTGACCAAAGACTACTTTTCTTATAGTCAAAAAATATAAAAAAAAATTAAAAATATTTTCCTTCTCATCATGAATGCTACTATAACCTTTTCTTCTATCCATACCCTTACTTTTGGTCAATCCTAACACCCTTAAGATCATCATCTCACCTCACTGGAATGATTTATAACTCTTTCTCTACCTCTAGAATCTACTGAATAATCAAGAATATTACTAAGCATGTCGAATGGGGATATAAAAATCAAGAATGGTGGTCAGTGGGGTGCCTAAACACCTAAGACCATGTTCGAGTTTGAATAATGTGGAAAACTAAAATCAAAGATATAATAATAATAATAATAATAATAAGGGTTTACTATTCATTTATCATTCAGTGATCATAATTTTAAAAATATAATATTAATATTATTATTATTATTATTTATTCATAATATTATTTTCAAATGAACCCATGATCAATAACTACAAGATAAATTGATATCCAAAATAATAACATCCAAAACAACAATATTACTATTTATAAATTCATAACAAAATGATTCTCAAGAATACATTTATTAAAAATGGAGAAAAAATTGGATAAATTATTCATAAATTTAATTATCACAAGCACCAAGGGAAATTTTTTAAGTATAATATTCAATCAATTTATATACATACTCAAAAATTATTTCAGGTTTCATATGAAAAATAATTTTATTGGTTTAAATGAACATTCATAATTAAAAAAATAATTATAAAAAATAAGTCTTGTAACCACAAATGAGTTAATTTATAAAATAATATTCTACTTTAAAAATCCTTTTCAATTATTTTACAAAATTATTTTGAAAAATAAAACCTTCATGCCATCTATGGTTTGTAAATTTATCCTAAATCGCATCAAACAAGGTATAACATCTCATAAATTAATATTGATAAAACCCCCACCTTTTAAATAAAAAAAATATTTTAGAGATATTCATATGCTAAATATTGAAAGTGCCCAGTCAAGATAATTGTGTCACTGAGAGGGGAGCAGTGAATCAGTGATACCTTTTTCTTATTTTATGTTTCCTTAAAACAACCTTTTACTCCTATTAAAGATTTCAATTCCTACTAAAAACAATTAAAACACACACCCATGTGAACACAAGAATTTACAAGGTTCACTATTCAATAAGAATAGTTTCTTCCTTGGTATGGTTTGGAAATGATCCAATACCACACAATATGCTAGAAAACAATCCTTGGATTACAACGAGTGGGATATGCCCTTTCACTCATGTAAAATTTTTTAAAAAATCCAATAGTGTGTGTGAACCCTTTTAGCGCAAATAGGGTAAAAAAATATTTGTGTAACAACACATGTTACCTATGCTTATTTTCAACATCACAAATGTATTAATTTTGAAACAATTATTCAATTTCTTACCCAGAAGATGGTAAACACTTCAAGGAATTTGATATGAAAGACTCAATCCAATTTTCCCAGTATATTTTTCCAAGTTAGATTCTTCCCAATATGATTCTCCCGATACGATTCTTCCCGGTATGATTCTTCCATTATGATTCTTCCCAGTATGATTCTTCCCGATATGATCTTCTCAGTATGATTCTTCCCAATAAGATCTTCCCTAATACGATTCTTCCTGGTAAGATTCTTCCCAGTCTATATAAACTCACTATGATAATCCATGTCCAATTATCTAGCCCAATATAATGATCACTAATTACGATGATCAGTTGAATAACGTTTTGATATTATCTCTTCTCTTTTCACTTCTCTCTGATGAAAACTTCTTCAACAAAGGCTCAATATGGAAAACTCTTTGTCCCCCTAAAAACTCAAATATTCTCTCTCTTCTATGGTGAATAGTACATTAGTCAGTAAAAGTAAAAAAGTACTTTTCACCTTTTATAGGTGACCCATGATTGGTTTGGGAGGGAATCTCAAAATCTTTCTCGCCCAAACAAATTCACCCAAATCTCGATTTCCCCTAAAATCTCGGGTGCATTTATGACTTCATTAACTCCTCTAGAATATTCTTAAATATTCTTTAACCTTCATCTCTTATTCATTCTTTCTTTTCAAAAACCAATTAGAATTCAATTTCTAAATTAAATCTTCTCATTTTGATTTATTCAAAAACAATTCTCTGTACCAATTGAATATATAAATGAAGAAATGGACTTCTCTGCATTCGATCCACTTCAACTTCTTCACTTATTATTTTGACTCAATTAAAATACAAAACAATTCAACTAAAATATGATGTATATTGACCCACTTGAAGAAATAAAACATCTTATTTAATTTGGAACTCTCTCTTTGATAACACATCTACTCAATTCATTCAATTATTATCTTGATCCAATTAATAAAAACATTTGAAAACAAATCAGATTTCATCTATCTATACCTTCATTCAATTCATTCAACCATCTCAAATGGTTGACTAGATTGTTGTTTGGACTCTCTTATTATGATTTTCATCGGGTTCATCTCAACTCCTTTTCTATCAGCCTTTGTTGAAAACAATTTTTCCTTAATATGATGGAATGATGAATATAATGGACCGGTGTTAATAGCTTCGGATTCAGAAAATTTATTTATTAAAAAAAATAATGTATCATGAACTCCTTAATGACTTTGAATATATTTGAGAACAAATTCAGAATCTTTGGACTTACATTATAAATTATCATAACTTTCCATTCTTTCCAACTTCTTTCTTTCCTTCTCATCCTGATTATGTTTTTTGAGAAAATAATTGGCCCAAATACAATCAGGCTGAATATAATTGTCCTAATTATGATCTTTCTTAGTACGATTGCCTTTCATATGATCATTATTAGTATAATTGGCCTAGATACAATTATTATGAGTACGATTTTCCTAGATCTCTTTCACTTCCCCATTCTTTCCACAAGATTTCATCATAAGTGAAGGACCCTGAAACACCCTGAGAAGGGAGGGGTGAATCAGGGTGTTAATTTTTTGTTTTAAAGTAAAGGATCTTATTCCCAAATTGATAGGAACTTGTTAAATTTTTGTATTGGTAATGTGAAGTAACTTAAACATTCACACATAGAAGGACCACATAGAAATTTTAATTGGTTCACCACTAAGTGTTAGTCTAAGGAGAATACATCTATAAGTTGTAGGTCATACCAAAGTCCACTAATCTTCACTAGTTATAGATTAAAAAAATTTAGCATAGTTACTCTATACCAGGTACACTACCTTTACAAGGTTTTAGGGATAGCACACCCTATCCCTTGGATCACATCCATTGACTCCCCCTTTCTCACTATGTGGGGAAGAATCTGAACTCAATTTATCAACTTGAAAGTCTCTTCAATGGGTTGGTATTAAATCATTCATACTCAACTATGGATAGATACTCTATTGAAGTCTCATTTTCCCCTGTAGATGTGATCTACTTTTCCATTTACTATTTATTCACAAACTTGTCCTCTGAAAACTGGACTTTTTCCTCCTCGTACTACAGTGCACCATGTACTGCGAGTGTTTCTCGAACCACCTCTCCTTCCACGTACCATCCTACTTCACGAATGGATTATTAATCTATGATTCACCTCTCTTTCTGCATATCATCCTTCTTTATGGATGGATTATTCCTCCACGAACTGCCTCTCTTTCATATACTGCAAGAGCTTCTATCATGTACTACCTCTCCTGCACAGACAAGTCTTCTGGAAAACCACTTCACACTTCACTGACTTCCTCCAAATTTCTAATCGGAATTTCCTTCAGAGGGTGGTCTTCCCACAAACCACTCTAGACTTCACTAAATTCCTCCAAAAATTTTAATCTTAGTGTGGAACCCTAATGAAAGGATTAGTGATCCTTATATAGGAAAATAGATCTGCAAAATCCGCTAAACCTAGATTTATAAAATCACTGATATGGAGCCTCCTTTACCATATATCATGTATCTCCCATGAACCATTTTCCCTATGTAGTTCGTGTACCACCAATCTTCTTTCACGGAGACTGAACTCTTTCACAAACCAATCTCTGCCTCATTTTCACCAATGAAAATCCATCCTATGAACCAACTCTTCCATGAACCTATCTTCACCTCATTGTCACCAACGAAAACCCATCCTAAGAACCGTTTTCCTTCCGCATATTTTGAACCTTCCCAAGAACCATATTTTTCCCGTAAACCATTTTTTGTTCACAATATGCATACCACCCTTTGTGGCCATATAGCCCCACTATGCAGATATCCTACCTTTTTCATTTTTCCTCACCAACCTGTGTACCTCCTATGTGGTCTATGAACTTTCCTTCATGGTCCGTGAAATTTCCTTCACGTTCTGTGAACCAATCTTGGTGGAATCCAATGCATAAAACCTTCCTTTTCCAAAATGATAAAGTCCCGATTTTGAGGCCCAAAAATTTGGCAGACATTGGGAAATTGCGCCACTTAAAAACCTACTTAAGCCTATAATATAATAATCCTTGTCTTAAAAACCCCTTTATCAACCTAATGAGGATTGAAAACAAACACAAAACATACTCTATTTCTAGAAAAGAACACCCTTGGTTCCAAAAATCTCTTCCTTTGTGTTTGTTGGTAATCTATAGATAAATTCAATAGGGCACCAACCACAATCAAAACCTGATATGCAAGAAAAAACTCATCCAACACTCTAAGTCTAAATGAGTAATGATCAGTGTAGAAAACAATAAGGGAAGCATGAATTGGGTTCTCACTACATTCCCTAAACCATTTCCTCATAACACTAAATTTTTTTCTCCTTTAATATTCTCTCAACTCATCATTCTTCTCCACTGTAACATTTTTGAAGTTATTTTTTCTCTATCTTCCTACAAATAGACTATTGAATTTATCCATTTTCCCACATTAGAAATAAACCTAAAGAACATAATTTTGACTTGTAGAACTCAAAGCACACTCCCCTTGGATCGTATCTCCCCCATAAACCTGCAATACTTCAGCAAATAGATTAAAACAGTTAACACAACTATGGAGAGGGGAACAACTGAAACCTCCTCATGCATTGGGAGGTTGTTGAACACCGAGGTTTAACTGATGTTTCTCAAACAAATGTTCTGATAATGTCTTGATCAGTATGTCAGCCACTTTATCATCATTTCCAACATGATCCATTTTAAACATGCCATGTTCCACTTTTTCCTTGATGAAGTGATATTTGATTTCAATGTATTTCGTACAAGAATGTCGAACAAGATTATTCATAAAATCAATTTCACTATTGTTATAATAGTGAATCACCATTGGTTGTTTCCCCTAATCACTAATATCAGTCAGTTTTTGATTCATCCAAAGTAGTTGAGTTCAAGCCTTTGTAGTGGAGATATACTCAACTTCAACAGTATTGAGAGAAGTACTTTCCTTTTTCTTACTCAAATAGCCCACACATTTCTTTCCAATGAATAATGCTCTACCAATTTTGGATTTTCTATACACTATATCTCTAGCCCCATTAGGATCATAAAATATTGATAATTCATTATCTTTTCCTGCAGAAAAGTATAATCCATACTTGTGAGTACCTTGAATGTACCTCATAATTCGTTTAATTGTTGTCATATATTATTTCTTCAGATTAATTTGAAAGTGGTCCATTAATCATGTTGCAAAGAAAATATCTGGTAATTTTTTAGTTATTATAGTAGGCTTATTATTATTCTTCTGTACGTGGTGGGATCTACAAAAGTCTCATTCTTATGCTTTCCAAGTTTAGTTCTAATAGAAATTGGATTCGACGTTGGTTTGGATTCATGCATAGTGAACTTCTTCAGCAAATCTGTTACATACTTTTTTTGAGATATAAAAGTGGATTCTTTCCTTTGTATAAATTGCATCCCTAAGAAGTATATGAGTTCACAAATCATAGACATTTCAAATTATGATTTCATGTGATTGGAAAATTCATCCTCTGATCCCCGCCTGCTTCCACCAAATATAATATCATCTTTGTACACCATAACCATAAACTGGTCTTTCTGATAATTCTTTATATAGATATAATGATCTACTCCTCTTTTAAATTCAATCTTCTTTACATAAGAATTCATCCAAGAGTACCATGCTTGTGGTGCCTATTTCAGACCATACAAATCCTTCTTTAATCTGAAAACCTCCATTCCATCATTACCAAGAACAAATCTCACTGGTTGTTCAATATAGACTTATTATTCAATAATTCCATTTAAGAAATATGTATTTACATACATTTTATACACTTTGTATCCTCTTTGAATTTCCATGGCAAGAAATAGTCTGATTGACTCCAGTCTATCCACCAGAGAAAATGTTTCTTTAACATAAACACCTTAAATCTATGAATAGACTTTACACACATCCATGCCTTATTTATAATCACAATTACATGATCGTCAAATTTATTTTTGAAAATACACTTTATAACAATAACATTGTGGTTTTCAGGTCTCTTAACTAGATCCCATGTTTGGTTCTTATCGATCTGATCCAACTCTTTATTCATGGATTTAACCCATGATTCATCCTTTGCAACTTATTCAAATAAGTATGGTTCCAAAACTGGATAGGAATTTAAATTGTGCGTTATTCCTCATTATCCTTATCTGTGTGGGAGTTATCCAATCCCCAATGATGTTGGATTGATCAATTTCTTCTCTTTGATTTCTCTTATGAGGTTCAGATGAATTTTCTTCATTCGTGGTTTCCTCTTCTGATTCTTCTTTTGAGTCAACATCATGATGTGATTTCTGAGTGTTTTTCATTCCTTCCTCTACTTCTGTATTTAAATATATTCAATATTCATATTCTTCCTCATCTTTTATCTCATCAGAAGATGAATTTTTGGAGGAATTTATGGTTTTATCTTCAATGATCTTCACATCACTACTTTTCAAAAAAATTCCAAGATGTTTATCAAAAAATTTGTAGGATTTTCTATTCATTGAATTTCCAATAAATATTCCTTCATCTGTAGAATTTACATACTTTCTTTGGTTTCCTTATTTATTTTGGATGAATCATTTACTTCCGAAAACATGAAAATAATTCATAGAGGTCTTCCTCCCATGTCATAAATCATAGAGTGTCTTGGTTTTCCTTATATAAATTCATGTTTTGTTTTGAATATAAACTACAACTTGAACAACCTCTTTCTAGTAATAGCGAGAGATACGACTCTCAATCAGCATAGTTCTGGCCATATTATTCACCTGTCGATTCTAGTGTTCAACAACTCCATTTTTCTACAGAGTTATCACATCATCCATATCATGTTTTATTCCATGTTTCTCTAGGTAATTTTCAAATTCAATGGATGTGTATTCCCCTCCATTTTCAGACTACAAAACTTTGATTTTTCATCCAGTGTCATTCTTGGCTATTCGGAAATAAGTTTCCATGCAATCAAGCACTTGTCATTTACTGTGTATAACCATCACACAAGACATTATACTATAATAATCAATGAAAAAGGATAAGTACATTTCTCCATATGTTCTAGAAACATTTATCAGACCACATACGTCTGAATGAATGAGATCAAGAAGATTTGATGCTCTTTTCTTCTTTGGATGATATGAATTGCACACTAACCTTTCTCGCATTAAAAAATCACAAGTATTATCCCATTCACACTTCATAATTGGGATATTCATTAAAATATTCAGTTTATATATCTTTTCCATATCTTTTTTTATGTAACCCAACCTATAGTGCCATAATTTGTTCTCTTATTCAACTATCATATAACAAATGTTCTCTTTACTATCAACCTAATATAAGTTTCCATTTGTTATGCATACCTTCATGATATAATTATCTATTATTACTTTTATAGTACACTTATTTTGATTTAATGTCACTATAAGTCTTGATTCATAGATTTGACTCGCACTTAGGATATTATGATTCAACCCATCCACATAAAGAACTTTGGTCTTCTTCAGCTCACCAATGGACAGTTTAGTACTTACATTACCTTTGATCTTCAAAGCACCATCATTACCGAATCTCACTATCCCATCATCCTTTTTCTTGACATTTATTAATAGGTCTTAATTTCCAATCATATGGGATGATAATCCACTATAAATAATCCAAGTGTTGTTGTTCTTAGTAGCTTTGAGATCTAGTTCTACAAGGTTGTATTTTTCAATTTTCTTCTTTTCCTTCCATGAAATATTATTTTGAGTGAAGTATAAAGATAGATTTTCATATATATTTTCCATGTGTATATGTTCATAATACTTACACTCTTCTTCTAGAGTAGAGAAACTGCTCGTAAGAACAACACCATCTGGTTGGTGAGTTTTGACTTGTCTCTGAGTTCTGTACAAATTGTTCATTCCAATCCTCTTCCTATAATCAACATTTTTAGGGCCAAAGTTTGAACAATGAAAACAATATCCATAGAAATTATTTATTCTATAAGAATTAGGATATGAATTAATTATCCTTTGTTGACCTCTTATCTATTCCTCATTTAAATAGCTCATTTCCTCTTCACAATATGACATGGTATGGCCTAGATCGCCACATAATTGAAATTTCATAAGTGAAAATGTCTTTTCACTTCTATTACTCCTCATGTAAACTTTCTTAGGAGGATAGTTTGACTTTATATCACCTCAGGAAACTCAAGGATATTTTTCAGTCCTCATTTCAATTTGATTTGAGACTTTATTTGTTTTGACTTCAGGTGTCTTTGTGATATGTCTGACTTTCATCTTGCCTTTATTTTGGCCCATTTTACTTCCATCATTCAATGTTTCAGCATCATAACCAATTCATGTGTTTCCCGTGAATGAGGTTCTTTCATCATATAGAACCTTTTCAACCCCATCATAACCACTCTTATCTCTCTCTATCAGATTAGCATCTGATAATTTTCCAAACTGAATTTTCTTCTTTGTTTATTTTGGACTTGATTCACTTTCAAGTTTACTCCTAAGAGTAGAAAATTCTTCTTCAAGTCCCTCAACAATTTTTTACTTATCCTCTAGTCTATATGTAAGGTAATTAATGAACTTTTCCTATTCTTAAATTATAATCTTTATTTCAACTATATCTTCTGAGATTTCAAAAGTTTTTGAATATTCCTTTACTACTTCCTTAAGTTGATTAATTTCATCTTCTAGTATATCAATATATTTTGATGACTCTTCCACAATTTCTCTTTACTTTTTTCATCTCCTTCATTGATTCTCAAGATTACCAAAATCATTCTTAAGTTATAACTTGAGATCAAAATTAGTGGTCAACTGATTATCTCTAGATTTATCCCCTGATGGTTCTTACTTTTCAATGGTATCTATCATTGATTCATGGGTTCCAAATTTAAATTATGGTTTTTTTTCTCAAATAATTCACTATCATCTTCTTCTTCTTCACATAAAAAACTCTTTATCTATAATTTCCTACCATACTTGAAGTCTCCCTTTTTGAAAAACCTTTTTTGAGGCTTCTGCATGTCTCCAACTTTACTTTCTTTATCATTGAACTTTCTTGTGCACCGAGAGGCAATATGCCCAACTCTACCACAATGAAAAGAATTCATAGGTAACTTGACTTCAAATTTCAGTTTTCCTTTATTGAATTTATTTTCAATGAGAGAAATAATTTATTTTTACTCATTATCTTTATCAATACTATCTCCTAAAATTTCAAGTTTTTCCATGGATTTGAATGTCATTTCATTGCGTACTTGATTCGTTGCATCTTCTAGTTTGACTCTCTTTTTATATGCCATCAGGCTACTCAGTATATCATCCAGATAAAGTTTGGAAAGATACCTTTCCTCAAAGGCTGACACCTTTTCATTATAAAGCATAAAAATCCTTCTCAATATTTTCTTTAAAATACCAATGTTGTTTATTTCTTCACAAATTCCTTGTATTTCTCCAACAACATCAGTGATTCGATTGAAAAGGGTATATGAATTTTCATCAGGATGCATCTTCAGATCATCAAACCTATTTTGAAAATTTTGTAGTTTTTCCTCCTTCACTTTTTTGTCACCTTCATGTATAATCTCTAGTTTTTACCACATATACTTTTTGGAAGTACAACTCATCACCTTTAGATATATTTGATCAGAACGAGCTGCAGTGAGGGAATCATGTACTTTATCATCTGTATCAAGCATTTTCCTATCTATATTAGTCATAAACAGCTTAGTTGGATTAGTGACATGTATTCCTTGAACAGTGGAAAACAGGACTTCCATTCCAAGAGATCATAGATGACATCTCGTCCTATTCTTTCATATCTGAAAGTTTCTTCCATCAAATAGGGGGACTCCCCTGACACTAATTATATTCTCCATGATAGAAATGAAGTGCAGATTTAACACCAGCAACCTTTACCCTCTGATACCACTTGAAGGACCCCATAACACCCTAAGAGGGAAGGGGTGAATCAGGATGTCAAATTTTTGTTTTAAAGTGATAGATATTATTCCCACATTGATAAGAGCTTATTAAATCTATATATTGGTAATGTGCAGTAATTTAAAAATTCACACATAAAAGGACCACACAGCAATTTTACTTAGTTCACCACTAAGGGATAGTCCAAGGATCATACGTTGATAGGTTTTTGGTATCACCAAAGTCCACTAATATTTACTAGTTATGAATTATAAAAGTTTAGCACACTCACTCTGTTCCAGGTGTACTGCCTTTATAAGGTTTTATAGATAGCACACTACATCCCTTGGATCACTTTTGTTAACTCCCCCTTTCTCAATGCATTGGGAAGAATCTAAACTCAGTTTATTGACATGAATGTCACTTAAATGGGTTGTCATTAAATCATGCATCCTAAACTATGGATAGATTCTATATTAAAGTCTCATTTTCTCCTATAGATGTGATCTACTTTTCTGCATACTATTCATTCACAAACTTGTCCTCTATGAAAATAATTTTTTCCTTTGTGTACTACTGTGCACTGCATACTACGAGTGCTTCACGAACCAGCTCTTCTTCCATGTATAGTCCTACTTCACTGATATATTCTTTCTCCGTGATATTCCTCTCTTACTGAGTATCATCCTACTTCACGGACACATTCTTCCTTCGCGATCCACCTCTCTTTTTGTGTATCTTCCTACTTTGCGGATGGATTCTTCCTCTGCAAACCACCTCTCTTTTGCACACTGCAAGAGATTCCACCACGTACAACCTCTCCTACATGGACAAGTCTTCTTGAAAACCACTTCACACTACACCAACTTCTTCTGAATTTCTAATCAAAATCTCCTTCACGGGGTTGTCTTCCCGCAAACCACTCTAGACTTTACCAAATTCTTCCTGAATTTTTAATCACAGTGTGGATCCCTAATGAAGGGATTAGTGCTCCTTATATAGGAAAATATATCTGTATAATCTACTAAACTAAGATTTACCAAATATTCGATATAGCACTGCCTTTACCGCGTATCATTCATCTCCCACGAACCATTTTCCCTACGCAGTCCATGTACCTCCACTCTTCCTTCATGGCAGCCAAACTCTTCCATGAATTGATATTTGCCTCATTTTCACCAACGAAAAGCAGTCCCATGAACTGGATCTTCCACGAATCGATCTCCACCTCATTTTCACCAATGAAAATCCATCCCATGAACTATTTTCTTTCTTCATACTTCGAACCTTGTCGTGAACTATATTCTTCATGTGAACCATTTTTTGTTCACAATCCATGTACCACCCTTCACGGTCACATAGAACCACTACGTGGAAATCCTACCTTTTTGATTTTTCCTCATCGACTTGTGTACCTCCTATGTGATCCGTGGATTGTCTGTCACGATCCATGAACCAAGATTGGTGGACTCCATTGTATAAAACCTTCCTTTTCTAAAATGATAAACTCTCAATTTTGAGGCCCTAAAATTTGGAAAATATTGGGAAACTACGCCACTTTAAACACCTTCTTCGGCTTATACTGTAATAATCCTTGTCTCAAAAACCCCTTGATCAACCTAATTAGGATTGACAACAAACACAAACTATACTCTATTTCCAACAAATAACATCCTTGGTTCCAACAATAAGTTTTCCAACTTACTTATGATTTATGTGAAATACAAATCAATAGAGCATTGTCACATTTTTTTATCATAGTCATGCAGACTTTAATTCTCCCATTATGATCATCTTTTCCATTTCGGACTCGAGGTGAGTCCGATCAGAACCATACAAATTCTTCTCATTACGATGGACTTTCTTAAACAAATTGAGTTTGATTTTTTTGAAAACAATGGTCAATACGATTTTCACCAAATACAAAGTGATTTGATTCTTCCCTTTTTATTAATCTTCCTTGACAAAAAAAGACAACACTTGAAAACAGTCATCTTTATCATCATCTTTATCCTAACAATCTCCCCCTTTGTATTTTGTTGTCAACCAAGATTCATAAATCACTAAACTTTGTATCCACAATAAATGGGTCACTTATCAAAAATTATAAGCCTACATGATCTAAATCATTGTAGGAAATAATAATTATTGATATAAAAACCATATTGTCCAAAACAAGTGATTATGAAAACATATGCAGCTTTTCACCTTTATTTTCTTCATTTCTAGAATACAAAACAAATCGTTTTCTACAACCACTCAAACAAACAGTTAGAATAGTTCACATACTTACAATACTAAATTATCATATTTCCCATAACTCCTCCTTTTTACATGCCTTTTTAAGGATAGATTTATGAAACAAGTCAATTCTCCCTCTTGACAACATTATCCAAAGGTAAGATGGGAGAGGGGATAGAAACACATACCTCAACCTTGATAAGAAAGAGGTTGGATGCCCATTGTCTTAGAGGGGGAGGTCTTGGGTATTTTTGTTGCTGTTTCTTGGTTTCTATTGATCTTTGGTTGTGATGGTCCCTTGCGGCCCTGTTTTGAGGGTCGTAGCATGGTGGTTTTGCTTGCTTGAATAGTTTTTTGTTTGAAGGTGGGAAGTTTTTTATCCAGACGTGACTTCATGGGAAGACTTCAGAAGAGGTTTTGGATATGGAAATCCATCATTGCAGAGTTTTTTGGATTTGGTTGTTTGAGAGGTTATGGTGCAAGACATCGGATTAGGACTGTGCTTTGACACAGGACACTTGATTTCCAATTAGCCTTGTAAAGGTGGAGAGCTTCTTCATGATCAAATGTTTGGGAGGATCATTTCAGTTTTTTCATTTGGGTTTTACTCTTTCTAACCATCATGTGTAATTGTCTTATGTTTATGATTTCTTTGGGTTTCTACCCCCTTCATCCCTTAAAAGGGGGCTTTATAATATAATAAAAAAAATTGAAGGATATCGGGCCGTTGGAAAGAGGTAATACTCTTGACTTTCTCTGATATAAATATTGTTATCAATTATTACTTTCTTGATATTCATTTTCCTTAAGCTAGTATCCAATTTAGAATACCATTCTCTCAGATCTTGTTTCAGCCTATACAAATCCTTCTTTAATCTGTATACATAACTTTCATTTTTTCCAACAACAAATATAGAAGGTTGTTCAATATAAACTTCTTCATCAAGATCACCATTCAAGAATTTGGATTTAACATCCATTTGAAATATCTTGTAACCTCATTGTACTGAAATAGTAAGAAATATTATGATTGTTTCTAACCATGACACTAGAGAAAAATTTTCACCAAAATCAATGCCTTTAATCTGTTAATACCCTTTGTAAATGAATCTTGCTCTGATTCTTATCACTTCTCCTTATTTATTCAGCTTGTTCTAGAAAACCCATTTTGTACCAATGATTTTTTTGTTTTCTGGCTTGGGTATGAGTTCCCATGTATCATTATTTTTAATCTGATCCAACTCTTCAATCATGTCTTGAACCAATTCTGGATACTCAAAATCTTTTTTCATATCATTTGGATCCACTTTTGAATATAAATAAGTGTGTGTAATAGTATTTTTTGTTCTTCTTGTTTGAACCTTATGATGTTAATTATATTCTAAGTTTCCACTTACTTCCTCATCCTAGAATGATATTTTTGAGTATCTTTCTCATCACTATAAATAGCTGAGTCTGATTCATCTTCTTGATTAGGATTACAATTTTGTGTATCCTTATTATAATTGTTTTCAAAACTTTCCATATCATGCTCAACTTCCTTGTCTGCTTGAATACACTTGTTTTCCATAGATCTTTCAATTTATTTCACATCAATTAAATCAAAATTTATTCTTTTTTATTTGTTGTAACATCTATATACTCTTACTTCCAAATAATAGACAATAAATATTCCATCTTCACCTTTTTACTCAAACTTTCCATAGTTTCCACCTTTCTTCTTTATAATACATAGACTCTTAAAAACTCAAAAGTGTTTCAAATTTGAATTTTTCCATAAAATAATTCATATGGATTCATATCTAAATGAGGTCTATATAAACAATAGTTTTGAATATAAACATTAGTACTCATGGATTTCCTCTAAAATTAATGAGAAAGACCATGTTAATGTAACATAGTTCTTCCCATTTACACCAAAATTCTATTCTTTCTTTCAGTTACTCCATTTTTTTAGAATTGTTTAGGGAACTATACTCATGTTGAATTCCATACTTCTCTAAATAACTTTAAAATTCTTAACTTCTATATTCACCACTATTTTTTGTTCTCAAATTCTTCATAGAATACTCACATTCCTTTTCAGCTTTTCTTCTGAAACTTATAAACATTTTCAAAGCATCTAATTTGCGTTTCATAAACAGAACACAAGTAATTTGAGAAAAATCATCAATGAAAGAGATGAACTACTTATCTATATTTGTTGATTTCTTTATCATTGGTCCAAAAATATTAGAATAAATCATCTACATGGGTTGTTTTGAAAAAATCTCAACTTTCTTATGCATTGAATTTGTAATATTTCCTTTATGGCGAATAGTGAGACACCAATATCTTCTTCTTGGAAAATTAGAAATTTCTCAAACACTGTCACATTTTGATAATTTTTTCATGTTTATTTGACACATGTGTGCCAGTATTTTATGTCATAATTTATTCTATTCTACTATACTCATGTAACAAGATTTTTGAATTTCAACCTAAAACAAGTTTCCTTTTGTACGATGGCCTCTTGTAAAAATATTTCCATCTTCTTCACTTTTCACAACAGATCCATATTTCCTGAAGATAACTTTGTTACCCTCATCACACAATTATAAAACACATATAAATTTGTGTTTCATCCCATCAATGTACAAATATTTCTTGTATTTCAACTTTTATTTTCCAATGATGGCTGATCCAACACCTTTGATTCTAAGGGATTCACCATTTTCAAATGTCATTATGACTTCTTTAAAATCTTTCACATTCTTCAACAATTTCAAATCTCTTATCATATGAGAAGAACACCCACTATCAATAATCCAAGGTCATTCTCATTTTTTATCTTTCAATATGGTTTCAATAATAAGATCCTTTTCTTATTCCTTTTCTTTCTTCATCTTCGGATTATGAGAATTGTTAAGAATATTTTGTTGTTTCGATAACAAAAAAAGACGTCCTTTTGAAAGGTGTCTAGTTTTTTCACATATTTAAAAAATAAGTTCCAAAGTTTGGAACCTATTTTCAATTCTTACTCTACCTTTATCACATTTCATCAAAACCTTTTTAGACTTCTTCTTTTGAGGGAATTGACTGCCCCTCAAACCTTGACTTCAATAACCTATTGAATAATAGTAATGTTGTTGGTTAAACAAAAACATATTTTCTCTATGCCTAAATCCACCAAAATACCAGCAATATCCATAAAATGAGTATTTTTCTCTAAAACTTCCATACTGGCCAGAATTGTGAATATGTTTCTCAGCCATCTTCTTCTCTTTATTTTTTGAGACACCAAACTTTCTATTATCAATCAGAGTTTTCCTTTTATTTTATGATTTATTATAATCATAAGTATTTTAAAATTTTATATATTTAGATTGTTTCAAAACATTCTCGGACTGATGATTCTTTGAGACTTCTGAATTCTTGACTTTTTTAGTCTTAGACACAAACATGACTTTCCCATATTTCTTCTTCTCAACTTTTAAAGGTAACATTTGTTGAACCTTCTCAGGTTTCCCATTATGAGAACTTTCACCAAATTCATATATATAATTTTTTAAATTTTTACCTTTCTCTTCGTCTTTAAATAGTTTTTATTGGATAAGTTCCAACTCTTCTTATTTTTCCCTCATCTTCACTTCCAGAAACTCATTATGATTCTTTTCTTCTTTAAGAGATTAGTTCAAATCACCAATCTATTTTACCAGCCTTTCTTTCTCATCAAAAGTAAATACTTGATTATTTATCAAAGAATATTTATATTCCAACTTCTTATTTTTTTATCAAGTCTTCTAATATTTCTTAGACATTCTTGTAACTCTTCTTTCAAATTAAATTCAAGTTGAGTTTCTTATTCTTCATCAAAACTACTACTTTTGAATTATTTGTCATTCACTATTGCAATAAAAGTATTTTCAACACCATACTCAATATAATTTTTAGATTCAAAATCACTACCTTCTTCTTCTTCATCTTTGGATAAGAAACTTCTTCTTTTGGATTTGAAGAATTTACTATGTATGGAATATAATTTTCCTTTATCTCTCTGCTTCTTCCACGATCTTTTTGGCTTTCTTTCTTCTTAATCAATATACTCTTATTTATTTATTCAAGGATAATTAACCGTAAAGTGACCAATGGATCCACATTAAAAAAAATCAATGGAATTTTCCCTTTGTATTTCCCTGTACCTCTTCAAAAAATTTTAGAAAAAAAAGGATAAAATATTATCCAGATTTTTACATACCTCATTTTTAGAATCAGATTCACCAGTTTCATCTTAAATAATAATATTCTTTGACTTTTCTTTATTTGAATCCTTGAAATACATTTCTCTATCAATTTTTTTTTTCTTTTAATAGCTTTCTCCCTTATCATTTTATAAGTGGTCAGAGTGCTATGAAAATCATCAAAAGATAATTTTTCAGGGTCTTTGTCTTCCAATAAAGAAACTTTTTCATCAAACTTTTCGAGAAGGATTCTCAAAAAAAATTCCACAACTATGGAATCATATAACTTTTAACTAAGACATCTAATAGTGTTAACAATGTCATTAACCCTAGTAAATAAATCCCCAATATATTCATGCTCACCCATTTTCAAATATTCATACTTCAGCCTCTGGGTTTGTAAATTTTCCATATTCACTTTTGTATTTCCATAGTATATGTTTTTTAATTTGTCCCATATACCTTTGGTTGTGTAAAAACCTTTAACTCTTAATAATTAACTTTTAGAAAGTTATGATAATTTAGAATTTTTGGCCCTTGCATCATTATCTAGATTCTTCTTATCAATATATGTAAGAGGATATTAAAAATCAATAGGGGGAAACTCATCTATTTCAGCTTCAAGAACATCATATCCAATATACATAATATATGGAAACATTATATCTTTCCAGATATGATAATTATTTCTATTGAAAACTATAATACCTTAACTATTCACATAATTCAAATTCTCCATTAATTTCTCTTCAAAAATTCAGTAAAGAATAAGTAAAGGGAACCTTCTATGATACCTCTAGAAAGTGCCCAGTCGGAATAAATGTATCACTGAGAGGGGGAGGGGGTGAATCAGTTATACCTTTTTCTTATTTTATGTTTCCTTGAAACAACCTTTGCATCCTATTAAATATTTCAACTCCTACTAAAAAACAATTCAAACATGCATCCACAAGAACATAAGAATTTATGTTTCACTATTCAATAAGAATAGTTATGTCCTTGGTATGGTTTGGAAATGATCCAATACCACATATCCTTCTAGAAAAAAAATCCTTGGATTAAAACAAGTAGGATATTCCATTTCACTCCTATAGCACTTTGAAAACAATCTAGTAGTGTGTGTGTGTCCTCTTAGCACAAATAGGGTAAAATAATATTTTTGTAACAACGCATGTTACCTATGCTTCTTTTCAACTTCACAAATGTATTAATTTTGAAACAATTGTTTAATTTCTTACACAGAAGATGGTAAGAACTTCAAGGACTTTGATATGGAAGACTCAATCTGATTTTCCCAGTATGTTTTTCCAAGTTTAATTCTTCCCAGTATGATTATTCCAATACAATTCTTCCTGGTACGATTCTTCCACTATGATTCTTCCTAGTACAATTCTTCCCAATATGATCTTTCCCAATATGATTCTTCTTGGTATGATTCTTCCTGATACGCTCTTCTCAGTTCGATTATTCACAATACGATCTTCCCCAATAAAATTATTCCCAGTACGATTCTTCCTAGTCTGAAGAAACTCACTATGATAATCCTTGTCTGATTATCCAGCCCAATACGATGATCATATATTATGATGATCATCTGAATAACATCATGATCTTATCTCTTTTCCTTTCACTTTTCTCCATCAAAAACCTCTCCAACAAAGGCTCAATACAAAAAAACTATTTCTCTCCCTGAAAACTTGGAGCTTCTCTCTCTTCTGTGATGAATAGAACATCATTCAGTAAAAGTAAAATGTACTTTTCACCTTATATAGGTCACCCATGAGTGGTTTTGTTTGGAATCCAAAAAAATTTCCCACTCATAAAAATTCACCCAAATCTCGATTTCCCCTAAAATATTGGGTACATTTATGACTTCTTAAACTCTTCTCAAATCTTCTCAGATCTTCTTCAGCCTTCATCTGTTCTTCATTCATTATTTTTAAAAATGAATCCAAATTCAATTTATAAATTCAACCTTCTTAATATGATTTCTTCAAAACAATGATATTTTCCAATTGAATATATAAATGAAGAAATATACTTCTCCAAATTTTATCCACTTCAACTTCTTCACTTATTCTTTTGACTCACTTTAAATACAAAACAATTAAACTCTGATACGATGGATCTTGACGCACTTGAATAAATAAAATATATTCTTCAATTTGGAACTCTCTATTTGACAACACATATACTCAATTCATTCAATTCTACTCTCAACCCACTTGATAAAAACATTTGAAAACAAATCATATTTCATATATCTCTTCTTTTGGTCAATTCATTCAACCATACCAAATGGTTGACTATGTTATTGTTTGGTCTCTAACATTACGATTTTCATCAGCTTTAGCTCAACTCATTTTCCATCGGTCTTTGTTGGAAAAAAATCATAAATATGATGGAATGTAGAATATTATGGACTGGTGTTAACAACTTTCACTTCAGCAAAATTGTTTACTCAAAAACTTGTGCTTGTATCATGACTTCCTTCATGACTTGGAATACATTTTTGAACAACTTAAGAATCATCGAACTTACATTGGAAAATATCGTAACTTTCCATTATTTCCAACTTCTTTATTTCCTTCTCATCCTGAGTATGTTTATCTAGAAAACAATTGGCCCAAATATAATTAGGCTGAATATGATTGTCTTGATTGCAATCTTTCTAAGTATGATTGGCCTGGATATGATTATTCTGAGTACAATTGTCCTGGATATGATCAATCTGAGTATGATTATTCTGGATCTATTTCACTCCCCCTTTATTTCATCGATATTGCATCATAAGTTTTCCAAATTACTTATGATTTATATGAAATATAAATTATCATAGAATCATCACATTTGTTTTATAATTTTCATGAGAACTCTGATTCTCCCATTATGATCACCTTTTCCATTCTGAACTTGAGGTGAGTCTGATCAGAACCATATATTTTCTTCTCATTAAAATGGACTTTCTTAAACAAAGTGAGTCTTATTTTCTGAAAACAACGGTCAATACAATTTTCACAAATACAAAGTGATGTGATTCTTTATTTCTTATTAAACTTCCTTGATAACAAAATACAACACCTGAAAACAATCACCTTCATCACCATCTTGGCCCTAAAAAATATTCCAAGATTTTAATCATCCCCTTAATAAATAAATTAAGTTAATTTGATCATGAGAAGAAGTGGATCAAATTATAAAAAAACTAGCATGGATTGAATAGTAAAAAAAGAGTCATGTCTCATAGTGTAAGAACCATCACGTCAATATTTTTACATCATCAGCATGTTGTGAAATAATTTTTGTATTGAAAATTTGTTATATGTAATTGTCTTCATTATGAGTAATGTGAAGAATATAAGGAATTATTCTTCATTATGCCAAGTTAGGGATAGAGAGGTGAGAGATTTATCGATTTTTCCAATGGAGGTAATATTGAATTACAGGGAGTGTGTAGAATCATTTCATTCTATATAATTAATTCCCCTCATAATAGAAAATAATTAAATCCATTAAAATCCACCTTAAGTACCTAATTTAGAAAATTTAACCAATTTAAATTATTTGCTTCACCCATCTTTTCATATACCACCATGTTAGTATCTAACTCATCATTTCACTGGTACATAGCCTCACAAACACTACCCTTTTATTTCATAAATAAAAATAATAATTTATTTTTATTTGAAGATTCGTTGATTTAATTAAAGACCTATAAAATACTAAATCTTTTTTGACACTTGAGAACTTAACTTATACCTCATATAGACTAAACATTCCATTATTTACACAATTGTGGCATTATAATTTTAATTTAAGATCCCATTTATGGTATATTAATATATATACACACATATAATAAATACTCATTTATTAATAAATATTAATTATCATATAAAATTAAATTAGATTAGAATGAAGAAGTGAAAGAGGATAAGATAATAAATGTTTTAGTTATTATTATTATTATTATATATATTGCAGGTTGTTGGAGATGATTGTTGTTGAAGATCCGATAAAGAAACTAAAAAGAATATTTTTTGGGTGTCTAAGAAGAAGAAAAATAGACCCTACTCTAGTCATTCATATACATCCTAAAGTGTTGAAAAATGAGAATGGATCCAATGCAGTATGTTTTTCACTGAAGAAGATCTAGTGAAATTCAAGTGCACTAAAGAAAGAAGAGGGATGAAGAAAAGGTTATGTGAAAATATGTTTCACATAAAGAAGAAGGGAATAATAAGAAAGAAAACAAATATAATTAAGGAGAAACACTCAGACTTGTTGTTGTGGATATGTGTAAAATATTGTGTATACATTAGAATAAGGAATTTCTTTCATGATATTGTGAAATTAAGAGAAGAAGATGAGAATAGTATTATAGCATTATGAAAATCCATATAAGTCACATATGGTGGAGGACTCTCTTGATATTGAAAATAATTTTAAGAAGTTAAACACTATCTAAACATGAAGTATAAAGATCCAACATGAAGCTGTATGTTGGACTAGGTTATCTCCAGTCTAGTGACTCCAACTTATTTTTTATCCCCACTCTTGAGTGCAGAGTACCACAATTCAGGTTTAGGATTGTTTTCTAACTGACCCGTATTGATAGTTATCTCATTATAGTGGCCTATGTGATTGATTAATATTTTCCATTTTCACTAAGGACTAGAATTTATTATTAAAAGTTGAACCTTGTAGATATCTAGTATAATTTTTGTGTGTGTTCTAATAGTTGAAGTAAAGGTGTGATAATGAGAGAAAAAATATCCTAATATGAATAAGAGGTAAAGGGATAAAAATCAAATTGGAATAAAAAGTATTCAAAACTGATCCACCCCCCTTTATAATTTTATGAATCAAACATCCTTAAAATTTTTTATTATAACACTTAGCTCCTCTTTATAATTTAAAGATTCATCTGGATATTAGTTTTGAAAATAATTCTTTAGGTATTGTGAGAATTCAGAAGTAAAATTTTATTTAATCACTCTATAATCTTTTCATAATAGATTAGGATCATTCATGTAACTAGGGTTGTATCTATTTGAAGATGGTTTATTATTCCCCTGATTTATAGCCCTAAAATAAAAAAAATGGGAACTCTCATCATGCTAAAAGGGAAAATTAAAATTAGGATATTGGTTTATATTATTCCCAAACATTCCACAATTAATACACTTCTAACTAAGATATTTTTCATGAAAATCAACATTAATTTAAGCTACTTGTGATCTAGACTCTCTCATATGAATGGTTTTTTATAAAACTTTTATGTTGGTAGTTTTGAGATATTTTATTAAATATTTATTTTTATTACTCAACTATCTTATCTGATAAATCACCACCATTATATTGATCAAAAAAATTGATGATATAGAGTGAGACTATTATAGGAATTGACCATCAATAGAATGTGAGAAAGTTAGTGATTGGGAAATTGAAAAATAATTGCTCTAAACCTATCCCATATCTCATAAAAGTGATCATCCTCATCTTGAAAAAACATCATTATTTTATAACTCACCTCTATAGTAATATTTCTAGGGTAAAACATCATAACAAAACATTGAAATATTGGTCCCAAGTATCAAGAATTTATACATCTAAATTTTGGAACCAACACCTAAAATTATATTTCAAATTGAGTGGAAAAAATCACCCCAAGGTATTTCCCACATAACCCATGGAGAGGTATCTATTAAACTACACTATAAAAATATCAAATAAAATCAAAATAATTTACACTGGGATGAAAATTGAAAGAAGTTAACATGGGAAGGTAAGATCTTTTCATATCAAAATTTCTGGACATGATGAAAAATTAGATACATGAATGATTACTTGAAACTTATGGATTATGGAAATCCCTAAGCCTAGGTTTTTCTTCATTCTCATTCTTAATTCTAGGTTGAATGAAATTTATATTTTCATTTATATTTTCAACTATTTTAATTTATGTATTTTCTATTTTAGTTTTAGTTTTATTTTTTATAGAATATTAAAGTTTGTTTATCTCAGGTATTAAAGATAAAATTTCATCAGTGAATAATGCCCTTGTGTGAATGAAAAACAAGTGAAAAGGCTCAAAGTATGTACAAAATAGAGTGAAATAATTAGAGTTTTTTGTTTTTTGTTTCTTCAGTTTTTTTAATATAATTTTTTTGAAATAGGTTTCCTGTTATGTTTTTTTTCTTTTTTATGATGACCACATGTACCTTCCCCATAAATTTCACTAAAAATTTTATATGTGTTAGGTTGTCTACTATCATTTTAAATTTATTTATTTATAAAACCTACAAACTATAAGTACTATGGTGAGTAGGTATTGAACCTAATAAAATGCTAATATGTGTGAAAAAAAAGACAAGAAAATAAAAATGAAAAGAGAGATGAAGTGATGGTTGAATTTGAATTTAAAATTAATGGAAAATATTATAAAATGGAAACAATACCATACATATATGTATTTAGGGGAAATTGGAAAGTCTGACTTGATTAAACGATCATTTATTGTGCCTTAGAATTTACCATATAAGTTCTAAAAGTTGTGAAAAATGTATACTAAAACACTAAACTTTCATTAGGTGAACAAAATCATCCAGAGTTCCCTCCTAATCAATAATATATAAATCAAACTCTCAATAAATTGACACTTATTCAAATATAAAATAAAACCTCAACATTTTCCAAATGAATTAATTCAATTGAATTTTTCCAGGTAAAGGATCCCCAACTCGTTTCTCATTGATACTTGAAGTAGGGAAAATTATGATCAAGAAGAAGATAAATTGAGGAAACCAGACCCACCATGCACTTCAAATGACACTTCACCTATTTTTTTGATTTTATTGAAGTGTAAAATTATTATAAACTACCTTAGAAGATTCATCTCTAACTTATTCCATCAATAAATTATTAGATAATAATCAAATGAAGTTGAAAATCAAACCAAGAATAACATAGACATCCATGAATTAAACTGAACCGTTAACAAGTGAAATAATTCATATCATTCTAATATATTCTTCCTAATAAATTTAGTTACACATGTTAACAATAGTAAAAATATTCAATGAAATCATCTTAAAAACAATAAAAATAAGGAGATAAAAATAATGAAGTGATTCTTCTTTGATGAGTTGAATCCTCCTCTTAGCCTGATCTCCCCTTTGTATGTTACTCATAGCACTACCCTCACCTCTATTTCTAGTCTGACCTCTAGAATAATGAATCTCCTAGAAATGATGTCCCACCCCCTCACTTATATTCTATTTTTCATCCATTTAATTATCAATTTATTCCACTAAATTATCTAGGCTAAACTCACATGTCAGACATTACTAGAATTATTTCTATACTTTCTCTTTTAGTAATTGTAAATGTCACTTTAGTAAAACTCTCTAAAAAAATATTTTTACTTAAATAGTTTCTTAAATTTTTATTTTTCCACTTCCAATAATTCCCCTCAACTTATTAAATTTTTAATTTATGGAAAATACCATGAAATACTTCATCATCCACTACACCCAAACAAGACATAGAAACTATGTCAAATGAACATATTCTCAGACTAATACTCATTAATCCAATGAACTCTAAATAGTAAAAATACACATCTTTGGTATCACACAATCATTCTTAATTTTTATAAATTTTTCATACCATTAATATTTTAAGATGCTTTCTATCCGGTCAACTTATAATCCCAAATTTTCCCTAATTATTATTTTAATATCCTTATTATATTCATTATAAATTTACCTCATAGCTTCAACTAATGTAACCCTAATCCAACCTCTCCTCATCCTTATATCCCTTAAAGACCCTAAACTCACACCATGATATTAGAAATTATTATTCAACAGTCAACAATTCATTTCATCATTTATAAAATCACTGCTTGTGTAGAAATATAAAACATTGCAGCCATAACATTAAGAAGAATCAAGGCCCCTCTATATTCTTAATCCTTCACAAAAAATTTTAATCCCATGTTGTATTTTGATTTTATTTGTTTTCAACAGATAAAATTTCTGATTATTTTTAAGGAAGAAATAATGTTGAAAAGATAATTGAAAATTGGATTGAAGAAGAGTGAGTAAAGTTATCTATTGTGTTTTGATTTTATTTGTTTTAAATAGAAAATCTGTTGATTATGTTGAAGGAATAAATAATGTTGAAAAGGTAATTGAAATTCAGATTGAAGAAGAGCGAGGTAGGTTATCTATTAGATCTAAAATCATAATGATGAGAATCATATTTAGCATCAGATTTAGGAAATCATCATTAGTCAACAAATTTAGAAAAAAATTATTTATAATTTTTGACTCATAAATCATATTCATGAATTATGACTCAAAATCATATTCAGGAATACTGACTCAAAAATCATATTCATGAATTATGACTTAGAAATCATATTCATGAATTCTGAATCAAAAATCGTATTCATAAATTCATACATTGTTGGTATGGATAGAAAGAAAGAAAAATATTGGAGGAATTGGAAGTTATAATACTTTCTATTATAAATATGAAGATGCTTTTCTGTTTTTTATTTCTCAAAAATCATAAGTAAGTTGTGAAACTTTTGATACAATATTGATGAAATAAAGGGGATAAGTGGAATTTCCAATAATACTCAGAGTAATCTTATCTGGGTGGAAATAAATAAAAATATTCTACCAATCATATTCATTCTGATCGTAATCATGTCAATCATATTCAGGTTGAGCAGAAAATAAAGGTGTTGTTAGAGGATAGGGAAGTTACAATACTTTCCATTGTAAGTAAGACACTGTTGAAGTCAATCATTAATGTAACCATGGTCATACAATGCTAAATATGATCTTCAATGTATTCAAATTCATGAAGAAAGTAATGAAACTTTCTAAAATATTGAAGAAGATAAAATCTGGTGAATCCATAGATTTTCGGTCTCAAAAAATTTGTAATGATTTCATTGGATTCATATTTGTTTAAAGTTTAGGAAGGTTTATGAAAAATGTGAGAAACCAAATGTACTAGTTTTCAGTCAGACCAAAATCCAAAATATATAAATCTTTGTAGAAATAAGTTGATGAGTTTTAGAAAGGGAGAAGAAGTGAAGTAGTGAAAGATCATTGGTATCATATTCATAAGAGAAAGAATAACTGTGATCTATTTTCAAGTGATTTTATCAATTGGGTCAAGATCCGTTGTATTAAAATTGACACCAAATCATCAGTCTTAATAAAAATAATTAGAAAATTTTGAAGAAGTTTGAAAGTATATTTCATCTTCATCGTAATGAATAAATTGGAATGGAAGTTGGTTCTAAGAATCGTAATGAGGAAATCGGTATGGGTAGATAGTCTTTCATTTGGTGTAGAAAAATTTATTGAAGAAATTTTATTAAGAAATCAGAATGGAAAAATATAATCAGACTGAGGTTTTCCATGAAGATTAAAGTTGTGTATTTCTTTATACATGTAATTGGTATAGAGCATCATAATGAAGAAATCGTATTGGGAAAATTGAAATTGGGGTGATGTTTGTTAGGAAAGTTAGAAGAGATCCGATGTTTTTATAAGACTCGAGAACGATCGAGAAAAAACAAGAAGAGTTGAGAAGCATTGAAGAAGTCATAAATGTATTCGAAATTCAACGAAACATTCAAATTTGGAAATTTTGGTTGAGCGGGAATCGGTTTCAGAATCCTGCTAAAACCATATTTGGGGAGAGTATAAAAGGTGAAAAGTACATTGTACTTTTCTGAATGATGTACTATTTAGAAAGGAAGAGAGATAAGCTCTACATTTTTAGGGAGAATAAATTTTTGTATTGATCATTTTTGAAGAACTTTTTTTAGACAGAAGAAGAAAGGAGAAGATACAAGATCGTATTCAAATGATCATCATATTCAGGTGAGAATCATATCTAGATGGGAATTTTATTTAGTAAAAAATCATATTCAGTTGAGAATTTTATTCAGCATGAAATCATATTCAGTTATAAATTTCATTCAGTAGGGAATAGTATTCAACTGGGAATAGTACTATAATTTCCAGACTCATAATAGAAGTGGTTCAAAATTGTCTCAACCGTATTCTGACAGAGCAATATTATCATATTGAGCAATCAGATTTAGAAATCAGACTGGGAAATTGGACTAAGTTTTATTACAAAGTCTAGAAGAAGTTCTTACCAGCTTCTAGATAAGAAAGTGAGGAATTGTTTTAAAAGATCATATTTTTGAAATTTTATCAAGAATCATTGTAACATGTTTTTTTTACAAAAAAAAATTATTAAATCATTTGTGATAGAAAGAGAACATGCACTGTAGGATTGTTTACATAGTGCTATATGAGTGTAATGGAATATCCAAATCATTGTATTCCACACAAAAGTATTGTTTCCTAGTGGATTATGTATTATTGGATCATTTCCATACCATACCAAGTATGTATCTATTCCTGTTGAATATCGAACCTTGTAAATACTTATGTTCCTATAAATGTGTATGTGATTTTTTTCAGTAGAGAAAGAAATATTTAATATAAGGTGAATTTTTTTTCCTAAGAAAGAAACTTAAAAGAAAAAATTATCACTGATTCACCCCTCCCGCTCTTAGTGATACAACTATCCTGACTGGGAACTTACAAGTGGTATCAGATCTGAAGGTTCCCTTCGTTTATTATTTGCTGAAGTTTTGAATAAAAAGTTTTGATGGATAATCTGAGTTGTGTGAATAGTAATGGAATTCTGATCTTAAATTATGGGAATTATCATATTTGGAAAGGAAGAATTCTACCATGTCTTATGTCTCTTGGGTGGGATGTTTGAAGAGTTTCTACAGATTATTTCCCTACTTATATTGAGAATGATCCTCTCACAAATGATAATAAGGAAAACCTTGAGAATGATGGAAGATCTAAGGATGAATTACTCTCATCACTTTTTGAAATTGAGTTTCTGAGTAAAAGGATTTTCCACTAATAAAGGTATCTTTGATAATATGAACGACATTTATAAAGGTAATATAAAAGTAAAAAAGGAAAAGTTACAAATCTGGAGATTGAAGTATGAATATTTGAAGATGGTTGGGTATGAATCTATTGGTGACTTCTTTAACAGCTTTAATGATATTGTTAGCGCTATTATAGGTCTTGGTGAAATGTTAAAAGATTATACTATTGTTGAAAATATCGTTATAATTCTTCTCAAAAATTTTGATGCCAAAGTTTCTTCATTGGAAGATAGAGATCCTGGTACATTATCTCTGGATGATTTACATAGTACTCTTATCACATATGAGATAATAAGGGAAATATTTATGAAGGGAAAAACTGATAAAGAAATTTCTTTTAAAGCAGCCAAGAGAGAAAAGGTTAAGAAGGTTCCTGAGGAAGATGATGTTTCTAACCCTGACTTCAAAAATGAGGTATCTAAAAATATTGATGAAATTTTATCCTTGTTTTCTAAAAATGTGAAAAAGAGGTACAGAAAGGTATAAAGGTAAACTTCCCTTAAAATTTTTTGTATATGGATCCATTGGTCATTTTGTTGCCAATTTTTCTTGAAGAGGTGATGAAGAAGAAAGTGATGAAGAAGAAAGTGAAGAAGAATAAAGAAGGCCAAAAAGATATTGGAAGGAAAAGGGTGATAAAGAAAATTTATATTCCAAGAGAGAAGATAAGAAGTTCTCTAAATCCAAAAGGATAAGATTTTTGTCTAAGGATGATGATAGTGAAGAGGTTACAAATTTTATTGAATATAACATGTTTATTACAATAGTTAATGAGGAAAAAAATTAACAATGAAAGTAGTTATTCTGAAGAAGAAGAAGAAAGTGAAGATGAATCCAAAAATAATTGAGCATGTTGGGGAGAATAATTTCATTGCAATAATTAACAATGAAAAATTTGGAAGCAACATCTCTGAAGAAGAAGAAACTCAATTAGAATATAATCTTAAAGAAGATTTGAAATAATGTCTAGGGGATATTTGGAGACTTGAAAAGGAGATTAAAGAGTTTAAAAGTGAAAAATATTTAACAAACAATCAAGAATGTACTCTTGATGATAAATTCAAGCTGATGGAATAGATTGATGATTTGAAGAAATATCCTGAGGAAGAAAATAATTATAATGAATATTTAGAAGTGAAGCTGGAGGAAAAATAATAAGAGTTGAAACTTATCCAAAAAAACTTTCTAAAGATGAAAAGAAAGGTAAAAGTTTCAAAAACTCTATCTCTGAAGTTGGTGAAAGTACCCATAAGAAGAACCCTAATAAGGATCAACAAAAGTTAACTTAAAAGGTTGAGAATAAATCTAGAATTTTTTCTAAAAATAATAAATCTATGAAAGTTATGTATGTGTTCAAGACCAACAAATTTGGGAAATCAGGAGTTACTAAACATTCTGAGTCCAAAAAAAATCAATTACTTTTGGTTCTGATAAGGATGAAAATAAAATCAAGCTAAAGATGAAGGTTCCAATTTAAAATAGATAAGTTGGTGATTAAGAAATTTATGTTAAGAAGACATCTAAGAAACATATTCACAACTCCTGTCAGTATGAAAGTTACATAAGAAAATACTCTTTCTATGGATACTGCTAGAATTGTAGTGGATTTGGACATACAGATAACATGTGTTGGTTCAACCAACAATATTACAATTATTCCACAAGTTATAGAATGAAAAGTATGAGGGGAATTCAATCCCCTCATGGGAAGAAGTCTGAGAAGGATGTTCCTAAGAAACTTGAGAAGGTTGGTGTGAAAATTAAAAATAGTTTTCAACCTCTCGAAACTATTTGTGAAAGGTGTGAACAACCTAGATATCTTTAAAAAGGATGTCTTGTTTGGTTACTAGTACAACAAAAGTTTCTAAAAATTATTAGAAGATGGGTGTTTTGGAAGCTATGAAAAATAGACCTGCTGAGTGTGAAAAGAAAGGGTGCTTAGTAATATTTCCAGAACACATTGACTTTGATAGGAAGTTATAGTAAGCAAAAAAAACAATAAAAGAAGAGGGGAAGAAATATACTTATAAAGATATAAGAAAATTTGACAAAAAGGTATCAATAGATTGTGGATATGAGCAATAGAGGCATGATATCAAAAGTTGTTTGAATATATTTCTAGAACAAAAGATAGGCATAGACAAAATGTTAAAAACTGATTGTAACAAAGATGTTACTAAAGATGAATAAAATTCAACATATTTATCAAAATATTCTACAAATAAGAATAAAGTTTTTACAAAGTCTAAGAAGGATGAACAGAAGTAATAATGCACGTCCAATGAAAAATCTAAGAAAAAGAAGAAAAATCCAAGAGTGAGAGTGGACTCTCAGTCTGATTTTTGTTTCTAAGAAACAATCGAGGTTCCTACTTATTCCAAAAATCTTTGTATTCTTGTACCAACTTGTATGGAATTGAAGGAGTGGAAATAAGAAAGCTAGAATTGATGATTCTCTTACTATTCTTTCAAAATAAAGTAATGAGGTTATGAAAAATATGATGTTTTGAAAAATTTTGTTTTTATACACCTGAAATTTATGATATATTTGTTGACATGGGTGTGGGTTACTTTTCTCATAAAAAAAATCTTTCAAGGATTTCCCCAATTATGAGAATGTCGAAACAAACATAAAAAGGGTATTACATAAAAGTTGTGTTATAGACAACATTGATCACCTTGATTATACACTTTTTTTTCTACATCGGTTTCACCCACATATACTTAGAGTTATTTAGTTAAAGGTTCTTTGTTAAAAAAACTCATGTGATGCCTATGTTGAAGTAAGGTTTCAAGATTCAGAAATGAAAAGCTCTAATCCCTTGAAATGAGATCTTTTTTAAATAAGGAGGAAACCTATCATGATGGCCCCATTAAATTTGATTGTTAATAAGGGGGTAGATATGATAAAGGAGAGAGAAAAGAAACAGGGGAGCAAGAAAATAATGGAGAGATAAAAAAGTGAGAAAATAAAACAATACCACTTATTTTTTTCAAGTGGTTAAAGTGGTTAAAGTGGGTATTAAAAAAACCCAAAGGGGGAGCTTGTTAGGCCTAAGTTGTATTTTTATTGTATTTTTTCAATAGATCAATCTACTAATTATGTTGAAGAAAGAAATAATATTGAAAAGATAATTGAAATTCATATTGAATAAGAATGAGTAAATTTTTCTATTGTGTTTTGATTGTATTTGTTTCCAATAGGCAATCTTGTAATTGTATTAAAGGAAGAAAGAATATTGAGAAGGTAATTGAAATTTGAATTGAATAAGAGTGATTAAAGTTTCCTATTGGATCAAAATCATAAGGATGGAAATCATATTCAACATTAGATCAAGGACATCGGTATGACTTAACAGATTCATAAAAAACATATTCAGAAATTCTGACTTAGAAATCATATTCATGAATTTTGACTCAAAAATCATATATAGGAATACTGACTCAACAATCATATTCAAAAATTTAGTCATGGTTGGTATGGATGTAAAGAAATAAATATGTTGGAGGAATTGGAAGTTCCAATACTTTCCATTACAAATATGACGATGCTTTGTTGTTTTTTATTTCTCAAAAATTCTAAGTTGTGAAACTTGTGATCCAGGATTGATGAAAGAAAAGGGCGAGAAGAGGTGTTTCCAATCATACTCAGAGTAATCATATCTGGGTGGAAAGAAAGAAAAATATTTCTCCAATAATATTCATTCTAATCTTAATCGTTTCAATCGTATTTAGGCTAAGCAGGAAAGAAAGGTGTTGCGGGAGTATTGGGAAGTTACAATACTTTCTATTGTAAGTAAGACGCTATTGAATTCAATCCTCAATGTAATCACAGTCAGAAGATTCTAAAGATAATCTTCAATGTATTCAAAGTCATGATGAAGTCATGAAACTTTCTGAAATATTTAAGAAGATGAAATTTGGTGAAGCTGAAGATTTCCTGTCTCAAAATCATTGTAACGAGTTTATAAAATTAATATTTTTTTAAAGGATGGAAAGGTTTATGGAAAATGTGAGTAACCAAAGGTATTGGTTTTAAGTTACACCAAAATCCAAAATATATAAATCTTTAGAGAAATAATTTGATGAGTTTTAAAATGGAGAAGAATTGAAGTAGTGAAAGATCATTGGTATCGTATTTACAAGAGAAAAAATAACTCTAATATGTTTCCAATTTCTTTTATCAGTTGGGTAAAGATCCATCATATTGGAATTGATACCTAATCATCAGTCTAAAGAAAAAGAAGTATAAGCAGTTAAATAATTTTGAAATTATTTTTCATCTTCATCATAATGAAGAAATCAGAATAAAAGTTAGTTCTAATAATAATAATGAGTACATCGGCATGGGTAGATAGTCTTTCATTTGGTGCAGAGCAACGTATTGAAGAAATCATATTGGGAAATCGGAATAGAGAAATAGAATCAAATTAGGTTTTCCAAAAATATTAAAGTTGTGTATTTATTTATACATGTAATTGGTACGAAGCATCGTAATGAAGAAATCATATTGGGTAAATCAGAATCAGACTAATGTTCATAAAGAAAGTCGTAATAGAGCTGAATTTTTTAGAATATTTGAGAAGGATCAAGAAGAAACGAGAAGAGTTGAGAAGAATTAATGAAGTAAAAGATGTGTCCAAAATTCAAGGAAACATTCAAATTTAGGAAATTTGGTTGAGCAGGAAACAATTTCATAATCCTGCCCAAACCACATTTGGAATGAGTATAAAAGGAGAAAGGTATATTGTACTTTTCTGATGGATGTACTATTCAGAAAGGAAGAGATATAAGCTCCACATTTGTAGGGAGAAGAAGTTTCTGAATTGATCTTTGTTGAAGAAGTTTTTTTAGATAGAAGAAGAAAGGAGAAGATACAAGATTGTGTTCAACTGATCATCATATTTAGCTGAGAATCATATTCAGCTAAGAATTGTATTCAATAGAAAATCATATTCAGCTGGGAATTGTATTCATCAGAAAATTGTATTCAGTTGGGAATCATTTTCAGTAGGGAATAGTATTCAGTTGGGAATAGGACTGGGATTTCTAGACTCATAGTAGAAGTGGTTCAGAATTGTCTCAATCGTATTCTGATAGAGCAATATTATTGTATTGGGCAATCAAATTTGGGAATCGGACTAGAAAATCAGACTGAGTTTTATTACAAAGTCTAAAAGAAGTTCTTACTAGCTTCTAGGTAAGAAAGTGAATAATTGTTTTAAAAGATCATATTTGTGAAAGTTGATCAAGAAGAATTGTAACAACTTTTGTTAAAAAAACTTTGTATTACATCATTTTTACTAGAAAGACTGCATATACTATTATATTGTATACATAGTTCTACATGGGTGTAAGGGCATATCCTACTTGTTGTATTCCACATAAAATGATTGTTTTCTAGTAGATTGTGTGGTATTGGATCATTCTCATACCATACCAAGAAAACATATATTATTGTTGAATAATGAACATTATAAATACTTGTGTTCTTGTGGATGTGTGTTTGATTTATTTTTAGTAGAGAAAGAAGTCTTTAACAGGAGGAGAAGGTTATTTTTTAAGAAATAAACTTAAAATAAAAAGGTATCACTGATTCACCCCCTTCCTCTCTTTGTGATATAACTATCCTAACTGAGCACTTACAAAAAACAAAAGAAAATGATAATACTCTCCATCAACACTAGCTTCATCGAATTTGCAAACACTTAGAGATTTGGTCTACTCAATCCATAAAACCCCTATCTCTATCATCCTTAAGGTCAATGTTCATTGATCTCCCCAAGATAACTATGCTCAAAATCAGCCATAATCATCAAATTTGGATAAATAAATGTGCAATCTTTATTCTTGATATTTATTCATGGGTCATCTTATTCAAGCCTCGACCAATTTCAATTTATCTTCAAACAAAAACTCTCTTTGGCACCCTAGTTTGGTTTGTAATCATTAGAAAATGACTCATCCCTTCTTTAATTATTAACCTAAACTACCCTCAAACATCTAATTTTGTATTCCATCTACTAAAAATCAAGCCCAATTCATCTTCAAGATCATAATCATCTTTGACAAGGTTGTTCACCTTGAAATTCAATGAACAAAGATCTACTATGTATCAATGAAAATTATCACTTGATTCTAATGATCAAATTCGGCCAACCCAAGATTGGGTAAATGTCCCCCATCAAGTCACTCAAAAATGACTCAACCTTAGAATTCTCACCCTGTCTCAAATGTATTTCTTCTTCACCCTTCTCATTGGGCTTGAAAAACTATATTCATCAATGGAAAAGGGAAATGTTGTATGAACATTTGGCCAAAATGTCCTATAATTCTCAATCATCATATGAGGTGCCACTCAAATTAGCATATGGGAAAGGTGAAATTTTTCTTTATGAGGAATCCTCTTAAACACGTTCTCTTATAGGGACCACCAAAAATTCACTTACATGGAACTTACTTAAATTTATCTTACGCAAATGGACATGAATTTTCTTACGGCCACTACTGCTGAAAAATCTCTTACAGGATTTCACCATCTAAAATATCTTATAGATCTCCTTAGAAAAATAATTATCATACAGGGACTTAAAATTCATAAAAAAATTTCCTAAAATAAAAAAAAATTGTTATGTAATTTTAATGAAATAAATAAATCTAAGATAAATCTAAAAAATAACAAAATGATTTTTTTCTAAAATATGATGAATGCCCCATAAAAATAAATAAAACTAAAATAAAATCATGTGGCACAAATAAATTTAATCCAATACTCAAAAAAAAACTTTTAAAAACTAATAAAAATATTATTTCAATTGAAAATTTACCAACACATAAACTATTAGTTCTCAAAATATATTGAAATTTATTTAATGAACTTCAAATCAATTATATATAAAAAATCATCACTTTAATAAAAAACATCATGGAATTATATTTTCAACAAAAAAATAAATTATCAAGAATTTATTATTAAATTTTATTTTAAGTATAAAAACACCAAAATATTATCAAATATATGTAGGAAACATGTATTGAATAAAGTCCACATTTAATATATTTATTTTTCTAGAGCAATCAATTAGTTAAATTCAATGGAAAAGAATAAATCATAAGCATGAAAAATTGAAGTTCTATAGAGAATTGATTTTTGAAAAGACTTTCTCCTATGGACTCTCTCAATAATGAAATTTGATTTCCCTCTTAAAATGAAATTATTTTAGTGAAAATTGGGTTTCATGTTTTACAAAAATGATTAACTTTTAAAATTTTGAAAATAATTAAACACACTTCAATTTGCATCTAACTAAAACTTCCTAACATCTCTTTACCTCCTAGTGAATAGTCAAATAATTTAAAAAAAATATTAAAGAGACATAACTAAATAGATGGGTGAGAATAATAATTAAACAAGATGAATAATTAACTCATCCTTCAATTAAAATAAAAAATAATAAAAGTTCACTCTCGAATAAGATTTTCATTTCATAGACCATTTGGATGCATATCTTATAAGTTTAATTTGAATCAACAAGTTCAACACTAATGATAATTATAATACATACTACCATAATTTTATGAAGACATTGTTTTTTCAAGATGAAAATAAAATGATTTACCCAATTAAATCCATGGATTAAGATAAATTAACCTACTCAAAGCATCAAAATAGACTTCAATTTTTAGAAACATTTTTACCCCTAAAAGTGGTTAAAGAATCCCAACAAAAAATAGTTTTGAAAACATTTATGGCATTTTGATGTGAACACAATGAAGTATAGTTATTATAATTAATAAGACCCATCCCCTGCACTTAAAACTCATTATTGACCACATTGATGAATCCTATGGTGAGGGAAAAAATAAAACAAATTCATGTTCAAATAGTTTTTTAATTAAATAGTGAAAAATCATGTTTTAAGGTTTTAAAGTGAAGCTCAAAAATCATTTTTACACTCAACATAAACAGTATGAAAAACATGGAATGAAAAAGGATTTATATAGGTTACTACATCACTTTTCAACTTAAAAGTAGAATTTTCATAATTGTACATGCTTGACTTTGAAAGTTAAAAAAGGTTTCCAATAATGCACAAATATTAGCATGTGATTCTCAAAATTTAGTACACAAAGACAATAAAAATGGCAGTAGTAACTAGAAGACATTAAAAATGGATTTAAGCATATATTCCAGTACTTAAAAAATCAAATTTTAGTTATTTTAATTCAAAAAAAATATATTAGTTGATTTTTGAAGATGAGTAGAATTTTAAAGTAAAGAAATTAAACAAATAACTTCCCTGATATTAGAATCTATGTTCATTAGATTCACTCAATGGTATCTTCCCTTTTTGATTGAGTAAATCTCTTTGGTCTCCCAAATTTCAGTACCTATATATGGAAAAAAATAACATTATATTTAAAAAAAATCCAAGTTTCATATAACCAAATTTTGAGTTTGGGAAGTGGGTTTAATGATTTTTCAAAATAAAAATCCTCTAAGTCCATGAAATTCATTGTATTTCTTCTTATGATAGTTTGTGTGATCTTCTCATCTAATATTTGGTACTTTTAATTTTAGTAAAAAATTTATTTGATTACTCTCTTTAAAATACTTCAAGTTTAACTAGGCCTCTCCATTCAAGTTCCTTCATGAGTAAGAAGAAATCAAAATTATATCCTAACATTTATAATCCCAAAGGTGAAACCATGAAATAGTGATAGGATATGGAAATAAAGGTTTAATCCTTTTATTTTAAGTCAATTTGGACTGAGAGAATGAATGAGTCAGGGCATGAATTTTATTACAAAAGAAGAAAGTAAGGGAAGTTATTCAAAGAAAAATCAAAGAGGAACACAAACAAGGATTTATTGAAACATGGGTTTCCTCCCATACAATGATAGATTTTATGTCCCTGGCCAGAACTCCCCTAAAAATATAACTATAATAATTAGGGAGAGGCTTTCTCTTATTGGGTGGAACTTTATTCTTATCTAAAAAATTAACAACATCAATCCCCAAGTGCTTTTTATCTCCAACAATAAGAAAAATATTTCAGAAATATCCCAAAAAAACAAGACTTAATCTATGGTACACCTCTTTTAGCCCACTCAAAACCTTATCTTTAGCTCTTAATAAGGTTGACATCTGACTAGGTGTAAGAACCAGGTTTTTTCTTCAGGTACGGATCATTTTTTTTGAATTATCATTTTTTTAAGTTCTCTTATTTGGCTTGGACCCTAAAGTCAATCTATGATCTGGTTTGGTTTTTTTGCAAAATAAGGAAGTAGGAGGCATGAAAGCAGACTACAGGCCATGTACATGATGTATATTTGGAATAAACATCATGTATCAAATATATGATGTGAAATGCTTTAGTCAGCATCTTTCACGATATGTAAATGGTTTTCCTAGGATGAGATACCCCGGTCATTACACAATATGTAAATCATTTACCCATCATGCAAATGCCCGACTTCAGTTTTTTAAATAAGATGTAGGGCCTCATTTTTTTCAAATAGAACCTTACCTTTCCTCTCTCACCTAAGAGCTCCCTTTTGAGCCTAAACCTAGGTTCTTGGATATCTTCCCAATCAAGAATCTAATTTGATGTTCGTCTGGCACATTAGATAGCCACCTATAAGTGGTTCACTCCTTATGCTCTATTATTTGTTTACCTTTCTCTCCGCGATTCTATTTTAATATAGGCTCATATGCCCTATTTTTAGGGTATTGATCCATTCTTTAGTTTTCTTCAGATACAGACCAAACTAAGGGCTGATACTGGATGAGTAGAGTGTTATAGGAATAATGTGGGTGGTCTGTGACTTTTCCCTAAAAGTATCTTTGTTTTATAAATTTTCATATATGTGTGCAAGCCGGTATCACCGGGCATTGCTTATTAAATTCATATTTCATGCTTATAATTGTTTTTCTCGTATTCTAGAGCCCCTTCCTTACATGTTCTTAATGTCGTTGAAGGTTATGACCTCAACGTTGACAACCCCAAGTAGGGTATTCCCATATTTATGCCTTGGTAACCCATGTTGGGTTTATTTGCGGCACTATTCAGGTGTTCTAGACTTTACCTTGATAAGGAAAGTGTTTTAAATTAATTAATTAATTGTTAATGGATAACACATGTTTTTTATCACTTGAACCTTTTAAGGCATGTGTTTCAATTAATTAATGATCCTTTATAATGTGAAATAGAAAATATATTTATAGATATTACTTGGCCTAGTTAATTATAAATGAATTGCATGTGGTCGCATGTCCTTATCCAACCTTATCGTGCTTATGAAATGGAATGGAATGAACCTAATAATAGAATATGGAATCAAAGTAATAAATGGTTTCATGTCATTGTTATACCTTGTCACATCAATGAAAGGTAATGGAATGAACCAATTAACTTATAAATGACATGAGTATTACATGGCCTTAATTGAATAATGATATTTATATAAGGTGCCTATTGCATATAAACCTTTTTATCTTTATAGGAGTGGTAAAACTTTATCCATCCTTAGATTCCTGAGGGAATTCCTTGATCACTCATAAGACGCCATTCCGATTTGAGGATTCGGTTTCAAAGGGAGATACCCACCTTGGAACAGGGTCCCTGTTTATTATCAGATTCCTGACATGACATTGTAGGACCCCTTTACTATATTCTATATATTAGGATGCCTTGGATACACTCCTTGGATCCATCTTGATGTCTTCAGACACGTGGAACCATGGATTCACCACATTGGGACCAGTCATTATTAGCCTAAGATTATTATGGACAGGCTCCATGGACTCAGTTAAAAATATTTACAGTGGAATTCCTTGGGAATTGTCCCTTGGATTACACTCAGACCCCCTTTATATTTCCAGACTGTATGAGATTTTTCTATGAGTTGGTCGTCCCCTAAGGTCATGGAAGCCTTAGTATCACCTTGGATCCTCTTTCATCATTACTATCATTTATATCAGTGTTGTTGATACTTCATATGACTTATATATATAAATTGAACTTAAATGAAATAATTAAATGATATCCTATTTAGATACACTACCAGATAAGGCTAAAAAAGGTATGAGCTATTATTTTAGCATTGATTTATATTTATATATACTTGCACACAGATCTGTTTACATTCACTGGATGGTTTTTTATAGACATCGTTGGTGGTGTCCTGCTGAGATTTATCTCACACCCTACATGGTCCATCATTGGTACTTGGGCAGATTATATGTATGAAGGTGTTGATAAGGGAAAGCATCCATCTTTGGACACTTGATCTTTCTTGCTTGCTTTCTTAGGTTGGATCTTGGTAGAAGATGATCGAGTGGGAGATTCAAATGCTTGGATAGATTTTGGATTATTTTTTATTCTTCTGTATAGCATGTATTTTCTGTCACCATGTATACCTGTCTTCCAGTTTTGTAGAGACATGACATGACATCATCATATTTGTAAAATATATTGTTCAGATTTTAAGTTTATTATTATTAATGGATGTTTGTACTTATATTTTGCTGCCAGTTTTCTTATTCTTTCATTATACTAGTTTCACTACTGTTATTTTTCTATTTTATATATTTATATTCATTTTGATTCACTCTGACATGAGGGCATAGTCTCCCCATGGACATACCCTAGGATCTCACTGCTAGTCGGTATCCTCTGGCATATGGGGAGGCGCGCTTGAGGCCATGTGGCCCACCGGCTCAGGGAACCTTCAAGTAGCACCTGGTTTGGGATGTCACAAAGTGTTATTAGATCTTTTTTTTGTCTTATTGTTTGGGAATATAGATAGGATATTAGAAACATGGCTAGAACTTGGGTATGAGCTTTGGTTGGGAGTAGCTAACACATGTTTGGGATAAATACCATGTTTTTTGGGAATGGGAAAATATTGTTCTACAATTTTTCTATTACTGTTGATATATTTTCATTGTTGAGTGATGCGCATGGATTTTGGTTCTTGATATTATTTATGGATATTTACCTTGGTCGGGTACGGAAAGGAGCATTGTTACATGCATCATCATAGACACTTAGAATTCACATTCCATGCATATGTCATGCCATATATGTTCATTTCATTGCTTTCATTTCCTATGTTTACTGTGATTATTGAGTGATCCATGGTTTTTATATTTATACCTATGCTTTTAACATCTTATGTGGAGTAGGGGATTGGTTATTTAAAGTGTCAACATCAATATAAATAGTGTTTTCTTGTATAGGTTGATGGTGACATCTTAAATATCTAGTTTCCACCATTGTCAGCTATGTACCTCTGGTTACATGAGCTGGGATTTTCCTATGATTGAGTGAATACCAGTTTGAATCCATGAGGTGTATGGGACCTCATGAATTAGAATGGGTAATTAACCAAGTTGATCCATTGTATATTACCCATCACATTCTCAGACTAAATTTTATGGGGACTAATTAACATTAAGTGGGTGTCACTTTCATTTATAAAGTATATGGGCCTTTATTAGCTGGGAATGAAAATACATTTAGTCAAACTTTGTTATATGTATATAAGAAAATACAAACTTTAAATGTAAATCTTGATATATAAAATGAAATGGTTTCTATTAAATTAAGAGGAAAATTGAAATAGACCCTTCACCTATTGGGACCCCTGTAAATTAAATTTGAACACTTTCCAATACCCTAGCCTCCTAAGTGGGTAGTTGTGGTAGTATGCCTTGGGTAGTGAGCTCCTTTCCTTATGATCTACTTTCACTAGTGGTTCTATCTATTTTGAATCTGTTCTAAGGCATGTGTCTGTCATTTGTAGAGTTATGCTACAACGAAATCCACTAGTCATGTGTCAGGAGGGTGGAGACGCCCATGCTCCAAAGGTGGTGGGACCTAAGCCATCAGTTGTCCCTCCAGTAGTTCCACCTGAGGCACCACCTATTATAACCAAACTGGGCACTGAAACTCATCTTCGTGAGAGTTTCCTATGTTTGGTTCAGTCCATGTAGGGTGCTCCATAACCTAAACCTACTATGGCTGATCTGAATTGTGAGTTCTAGTAGCAACATCCTCCTATCTTTTCATGGGATGGCGGTCCTCAAGCTACTAAGTCTTGGTTAGAGGAAACTCTTTCTATCTTCGATCATTTGAATATTCTTCCATATATGAGGGATAATATTTCCATTTATATGCTCTATGATTACGCCAAAAGCTGGTGGGATGTGATTACTCAGGTTGATCCTCGTCAAAGAATGCTTTGGGTGGACTTCCAAACCGCCTTCTATGATTAATTTTTACCTCAAATTCTATGAGATGATTGAGATAGAGATTCCATGAACCTATAGTGGGGTATTATATCTGTCATGGACTACTCATCATTTTTTACTAATTTGTAATTCTTTACACCACTTATAGCTAGTGATGAGCTATCACGTGTACGGTGTTTTGAGGATGGGCTCAAGCATGCCATCCACTCGCAGGTTAATTTTTTCCGCCTACCTACATTTTTTGAAATCATTAATTGGGATCTTATCACTGAGAATAACCTGAGAGTAGCCAACTATACTGGGCACAAAGGATCGGTACTGAGGTAGGGTAGTAGTTCTTTCGATAGCAGGAAGCGTAGCCTCAAGGTTTCTCGTTATATTAGTGGCGGCCACAGTATCTGCATTGGTTTCTCCATTATATTCCATCCTTGTGAATAGTAGGGGCATCTGAAGCCTCAGTGTGATAGAGACCCTCTAAATTTTCGTGTTTGTGGTCGTATGGGGAATCTTTATATATTATTTTAGGCCTTTCCAACTACTTCTAGTGGAATAGGATCGGCACCAGCTCCACCTTCAAGAGTAGGATTAGTTGTTCCATGTCAGGAAGGGAGTTGGAGTAGCATCGACCGAACAGGTTGAGGAGGAGGTCTTGGTTGTGGTATCCATACTTCTGATTATCAGCGATAGCAAAGCGGCATGTTTAGGGTAGTCCAACTGTAGAACAGTGTTGTGGATCAGGTAAGTTGCATGCTTTACAGCCAATACCCAAGGATTAGAGTGTGGGGTTATCGACTGTATGAGGTATTATTCTAGTGGCCTCTACTATTGTATCTTCTTTCTTCGATATAGGTTCTTCTCACTATTTTATATCCTTATCAACCATGGAAATTCTCGAGCTAGAAATTTAGTATTACTATGGTGTGATGACCCTAGATACACCATTGGTGGTGTATTCAGAGGGAATATGCCAATGAATCAACTGTCCCCTTGAGGTAGGCAGTTATCCCTTCTTATGGGACCTCTTTATACCTAAGATGGTGGGCTTTTATGTCATTCTCATAATGAATTGGTTGGTTCCATATCATGTCTTTGTGGACTGCTATCAACACAGGGTATCATTTACATCACCAAAGGGTGGTAGTTATCTTCACAAGGGTAAGTGGAATGTACAGGATAGTAGAGCCAACCTAGAGTATCATGGGCTAGGAGGAGTGACCACCTATATTTCTAATCTCTTTATAGAGGATCAGGGAATACATCTGAAGGATTTTCCTCTATTAGTATATCGTTTTAGGGACATCTTTCCTAAAAAAATGTATGGCTTCCTCCTGAGAGAGAGTTAGAGTTTATGATTGAGATTATTACAGGAGAAGATCCAGTGTCCATTCCTCTATATAGAATGGGACCTACTGAGCTTTAGGAGCTCAACCAACAACTGTAAGACCTAGAGTCTAAAGTTTTTATCTAACCCAACACTTTTTCCTAGTGTTCACATGTTATTTTCTCCAAGAAGGCGAATAAGACCGTTCATTTATGTGTGGATTACCGATTGTTGAACTAGTTTACATTTAAGAAATGATATCTACTAACTTGAATAGATGATCTCTTTGACCAACTTTGAGGATCTATAGTATTCTTGAATATTGAACTAAGATTGGGCTATCATCATGTGTGATTCAGACCTTCAAATATATCATGTATAGCTTTCTGAAGTCTATATGGTCTATATGAGTATCTTGTTATGTTGTTCGGTCTTACGAACATGCCTACTGTTTTCATGGATTTGATGAATAGGGTTTTCCATCCCTATCTAGGTTCCTTTGTCATGGTTTTTTTGGATGAAATCTTGGTGTATTCTCATACTCAGAGCGTATATAATGAACATCTTGAGATCATTTTGAATACTTTAAGAGAGCATTAGGTATATAATAAGCTTTCTAAGTGCCAATTTTGGATCGATAGAGTTCACTTATTGGATCATATTATCTTGGAACCTAGAGTATCAGTTGACCCAAAGAAGGTGAGTATTGTGGTTCCCTAAGAGTATCCCAAGAACATGTTTGATATATGGAGTTTCTTGGGGATGGATGTATATTAAAGGAATTTTATACAAGACATCTCATGCCTTGTTTCACCTCTTGATGACCTTACTAAGAAAGGTGTGAAGTTATTTTTGTCTAAAACCTGCAAGAAAGATTTTAGGAGCTGAAAAAAAGGCTTGTTTTGGCACCAATTCTGATTCTACTAGATCCTGGCAGAGGCTATACTATGTTTTTTGATGCATCAGACATCGAACTAGGTGTGGTGATGATATAGGAGGACAGATTCATTGCATAAAAATCTCACCAATTGAGACCTCGTGTTTCATGAACTAACCCGGGTCGACCCCGAACCGATCACCTGAGTCGATTTGTGACAAGGCCCGAGAGGCATTCATGATCCTCCCAGGCTGGCAACAAGCACCAAGGCATCAGCAGAGTACCAATGGGAAAAATTTCACCCAATATATATAAATAAACAAAAGCATCAAAATACAAAAAAGAGTAAACCAAACTCAAAATAGTTTTCAAACTTCACATCATTTCCATTACAAATGAAAATACAACAACTGAACAACAACTACATAAGAAAACTCAAACTGATCTTGACACCCAAGACACCTCCATGTGACCCCGAGGGTCACTCTCCGATCCACAACCAACTATCACCCAAGGCGATCGAAATAAAGCTATAACCTACATTAGAAACTAAAAACAAGAAAAGACTATAGGCGTGAGTATTAAAACTCAGTAGGTAGACCCAAATAATTTTATTCCTAATGCACATCCTTAAAATAAAGAAAAGTTTATTAATAGGTTTGAAATGCAATTTATAAATATAGGTTTTCCCATAGTTTACACTTCAAAGAAAATAAATCACATCACGATCCATTGCCCTCATGTTTTAAAACAGGGATCAAGGGAATAAGGGAAAGAGGGACCAAGTAAGAAATGCTCATTTTTCATATCAGTGGAAAAGGGGATAAATACTTGTTCATTCAAAAGACTCTTCTTGAAAACCTTTTTAACAAGACACACATTCACCATTTTGCAAGAAAACACCAAAAACAAGTACAATAAATATAATTCTACACAATGAGGGCAATGAAACTAAGCATGCTAGTATCGGAGAAACACGGGAATACCTAAGAACTCAGAGGAGAACCAAAACATATTAATACATGTGACCCCATCCCCGGTGGCATACCACACACGATGAAATCAAAATTCCCAAACACTCAGCCACCTTAACTCGGGACAGACCAAGGGGCACAATCCCATAGTAATAAACCCAACTATATCCACCTATTATGCGCAACTGGTCAGAACATGACCTATTAGTAGAGAAATCATTCTCAGAATTCCTCTTTGCTATGCTAGGTTCTCATACTATGTTCGTAAAGGGTTTATCCACACAAAAATCAAGCAACAAGTCATAAACACATGTCCGCATACCTATCACACAAACCGACACCACCCCAGATACCCCATGGGTGGTCCCTATCCTTAAAAGCAATTATCACACAAGGGAGGTCCCATACCGAGGACACTCCCATCTCATAGTCAACCAAAAAGGAAAGTAACTCACCCCTGGGAGGGTTTTCCAAATGAAACCATTTAATAAAAATACCAAACGGGCCTCATGTCATTTCCACACATTAAACCTTTTATAAAAAAACTCTACACAAACCATTTTCTATACCAAAACAACTTAGAAATCCCTTTTTGGAAACACCAATCACCATTTTGAGTAACAAAATATCATTTATAAAACCAAACCATGCCTTTAAGAATCACAAACTACTTAGAAGGACCATCTAGAAAATTTAACAAGCATTTGGCGTGAAAAAACCCACCAAATCCATATCACACATACAAAACGATTAAGAAAAACATTTTATTTCACATGGAATAATCATTATAAGCATGAAACATCACTACTTAATAATTAAGAGAGGTGAGAAAAATCAAGAAATCAATGAAATATTAACTTTGAAGGAGAGGTGAAAAGGAAATGATGAAGAACTTCTGAAATCTGGTGTGAAATCTCAATTGCACCTCAACCACAACCAAGGGAAGCTAGATCCGACCTAAAACATCAAGATCGAACCCAACATTTTAGGTTTCAACCCTAAAAATTGAACCCTAGACGTTGGAGAAAAGCGATCCCAATAAATAGGGAAGAAAACCCAAGAAAGATGGAAGAAAAAAAGGGAGAGAGGACTTACTTGATGAACCATTGAAGAATCAGCACCAAAAACGCCAAAAAATGGAGGCCCAAGGGAGCCAAGAGAGGGGGAGGAGGTGCCAAGGGTAGAGAATCCCAAATGGGGGTGATAGAGGGGTGTTTGAGTATAAAAATTAGGGGGAGAGAAAATGTTTTTAATGACCTAGATAGGTTGTACGGTTAGTCCACGCGATTTCTCAAACCGTGCGGTGACCGTGCGACCAACTATGTCGAGAAGAAGACCTACCACACGGGCAACCCACATGGTATGACTAACCATACAGTAGTCGTGAAATAGCTACTATCTCACCCAGGAGTTTCCGCATAGTTACCTGGTTCAAGGTGTACAGTTTCACTAATTGTGCGACAACCGTGCGCCAAGGCCTGCCCACCCCAAAAACACCCATTTTCACCAAAACTCAAAGGGAACCCAAAGGAGGATAGCTAGGACATGAAAGAATGGAAAAACATCCCAAAAATTCAAACCCATCACACCCGGTTATTGAGAAAAGAGCCGAAGACCAAACCCGAACCCTGACCAAAGATGAATTTCAAAACCCGGGTGTGACATCACGAGTGCAATTACTCAAAACACAGCATTGTGCTAGAAGCAGTTTTCTATGCCTTACATTATTGGAGACATTATCTGATGGGTGAGTGGTTTGTGGTGTATACAGACCACAAGAGGCTCAAATATATTTTTACATTGTGTGACTTGAATCTCAAATAGTGAATATGGGTTGAATATTTTCATTCCTTCAAATTTGAGATAGCCTGCACACCTAGAAAGGGAAATGGAGTTGCTGATGTGTTGAACCAAAAGACTCAGGCATAGTCCATACATGAATCCAGTGATGAATGAAACTGATGTGAGAGAGGAACTGATGTGAGAGTCCCACTCTTCTCGGTGGGAATTTCATCTAGTAATCTCCAAGATGTATCGTGATATATGTATTCAGTATTGGTGGCTTGGGATGAAATGTCAGATCGTGGGTTTTATCGCTAGGTGTTCCACCTGTCAGTAGGTGAAGGTAGAGCATCAGCGGCCTGTGGGCTTGTTACAGCCGTAACTAGTCCTGGAATGGAAATGGTAAGATGTTGCAATGGATTTTGTAGTTGGATTATTAAGGTCCCCTCGAGGTGGCAATGCAGTTTGGGTAGTCATGGATTTACTGACAAAAGTATCTCACTTCCTATCCGGGAGACTTTCTTACTTGATGAACTAGGAAGATTGTATTTCTGTGAGATCATATGGCTACATAGAGTCCATTGTTCTATCATTTCATATAGGGATTCTCATTTAACATTGAGGCTATAGAAGGGGTTATAGAGATCTATGGGTATACAAGTGCTTCTGGGCACAACTTTTCACCCTCAAATAGATGGTCAGTCGGAACAGACATTACAGGTGTTAGAAGAAATGCTTCAAGAATGTGTCCTTGATTTCAGTAATACTTAGAAGAAGAATATCCCTCTCATCGAATTCTCTGACAATAATAGTTATCAGGTGATGATTTAGATGGATCCATATGAGACCTTGTATGGTAGGTCATGTTGCTCAACCCTATGCTAGTTAGATGTAGGAGAGGCATAGCTACTAGGTCCTCGTCTCATGAAGGAGACTTAAGAGAAGGTTTAGTTGATCAGGAAGTGTATGTCTACTGCTCAGTTTAGATAGAAATATTATGATGATCGACATTGAAAACCTCTAGAGTTCGAGGTCATGGATCATGTTTTCCTACGGGTATCACCCAGACTTGGGTATAGATAGATATAGAGGTAAGGTAAGTTGTCGCCTTGCTTTGTCAAGCCTTTTGAGATCTTGGATAAAGTTAGGACAGTATATCGGTTGCTACTTCCTCAAAGGTATCATACCATGCACAATGACTTCCAAATTTCACATATTTGCTGGTATCATGCCGACCCATCTCATAGTTTTTATCCTGAGGATGTTGAACTGGATGTCAATGCTTCTTTTGAAAAGTATCCCCTATGTTTCATTGACCAGAGCACAAAGTCTCTCTAAGACTAATTTACCCCTTTAGTACTTGTGTTATAGAAGCACAACCATGTACATAATGAGACTTGGAAGAGGGAGGCCAACGTATGTACCCAGCGGCCATAGATGTTCTAAGATGAAGTTTTTTCACCCTTGGAAGGGTAAATTGGAGAAGAGTTCTTTTAAGGGGGAAGAATTTAGAACTTGGTTTTTCATTTGGGTACAGATCTTTTTGTTTTCTGGTTTATCCTTTGTTTAAGTTCACTTATTTATCTTAGACCCTAAAGTCGGGTTGTGGGTCTATTGGGTTGTTTTGGGAGGGAAGGAAGTAGGGGGGTGACAGAAGGTTATAGTACATGTACACGATGTGTATTTGTAATACACAATGTGTATCAAATACACGATGTGTGATGGTTTGGTCGGCACCTTTCATGATGTGTAAATGGTTTTTCTAGGAGGGGAGACCCTGATCATTACACTTTATGTAAATTCCTGACTTTAGTTTTTTAAATAAGAGGTAGGGCCTCCTTTTTTGGACAGAACCTCACATGTAACGACCCGAACTATTATAAATAAAGTTCCATTTTTATTTAATTAAATGTATTATTATAAAATATGGTTATAGAAAACACATGCACTTCTTTGGTTTTATTATATTATATCAGATTTAAATGACTATTAAGTATCTTTACCGTTGATAAAATGGTCATTTAACAGTGATCACATGATTAGTATAAATATAGGGTTTTAACAAATCCAATTGACACAGAAAAAGGAAGTGATGGCCTCAACCAGTAGGATTTTACCCTATGAAGCTCATTTATTAAATCTTCTAAGGGAGATACCATCTCTGGTATTTTCCCTTGACCAATTCCAAGCTGAGATGCAACAATTTAATCATGAGTGAAATCGTTTACGGGAGAAGTTCAAGCTCATCGAGATCACAGCCCAAACCATATATGTTGAACCACCCCATGAAAGTATTATCATCGATCACCTTACTCTTAGGGACTTTTCTGGTGTATTAGAGGGATATGTATCAAGACCCTAGCTATATGAGTATTTACATTATTTTTTATAGAATATTGAATATATTTTCATCCTATTATTATTACTTTATAAATGATTTTTATTTTGATACAATAAAACACAAATTGTATTTTAATTAGTATTTGATTTCAATTAAGATGTTTATTTTGATGAATTAATAGTTTTTTGAAATAAATAATATTTTAATAAATTATTATTATTAAATAATTTTTATCAAATATAAATGACCATATAATTTTTGTAAGTCAAATATAATTTTTATAAGGGTTTAAAAACTAATATTGTCAAAAAACCCAACATTTCTCAATAAATGTCGATGATTATTTTAAAAGTTAAAATGAAAATATTTAGAAAATTATTTAGATAAAATGAATATTATTTTTAGAATCATAATGTCAAAATTATCAAACGGTGAAATTTTCATAATTTTCTGAGACAATCGATTTTTTGGGTAAAAATTAAATACCGTATAAATATATTTTGTATATTATGGCATCACAATGACCCAAAAGTGATATAATAAATACTATAAAGGGTTTGCATGACCAAATATATGTTTTAACTTTAAAATAATGTTATTTTATGTTTGTTTGGTTAATTTTATAAATCCTTTATGAATCCTCCAAAACCATTAATATATTTTAAGGTTTTAAAATTCTTTAAGAGTATGGCTCACTTCCACATAAGAATTGGTATTATTATATTATGTTTGGATCTTAGACTTATAAAATAATTAAAACCACTCCCATTTAGAGAAAACCATGAGAAGGTTTGTGGTTTTTTTTATTTTATTATAGAGTCCAAAACCTACGTTTGAGAAATAATAAAGAAATCCCCACTCATTTCGTATATAAACTCATCCAAACTCTAATTTCTCTTTACTCAAAATCCTTGGATCAAATCCTTAATATTCTCTCCCTTCTCTAGAGTCCTCCCAAGGTGCTCTCAATCTCTCAAGAATCCTCTCCCAAGCATTTGAATTCATGCACTGAAGTAAGGGATCATCACCTTCTCTTCTTTATTCTAGTTTCCTTATTATATTATGTCTTATATTTCCAATTCCTTATGTTGGGATATGTCTTACCATGTACCTATTACTTCCTATTTGATTTCCAAAACTATGAATACCCCTTTCTCTCTCATCAACCCATTTTATGAATTTTTCAGTGATGTTATGTTGTCAAAATTTCACCGCGATTTTCCAAACCAAAATAATTGTGTAGTGAATATCATACTCATTTCCTATCAAGGGTGTTCACCTTTATACACTTATACTTATTTGATTTGGGACTTACATGTATGTATTCCACACTCCTTGATCATGAAATAAAATATGATGATGAATGAATCCATGTTTTATGGTCTGTGTGGAATACTTAAGCATGAGAATGAAATGAGTGTGATGGGTGCGCCCGGAATTATATATCACTCCAATGCATTGGGTAATGTTTAGTCTCATGAGACGCCATGTTGGGACAAGTAGTGAACCTAATTCCTTTATCATACTTTTCTCATCATGATGTCTTAGCAGTTAGCCTTGACATATGTTTATGATGTATTGTTTTAAGTTGTTTCCACATTTCTCATGTTGCTTTTATGATTATCATGTTATATCATGTCTCGTAGTTAAGGTTTATGATTCCAACTCTTTTTATGACCTATTGATATATCTATTGTCTAACATGTATTATTCTCTTCATGTTATTCCATTTTTATTCCCTTACTAGGATTTATATCTCACCCCTTTCTTATGTATGTCACCAGGTTATCCCATGCAGTTTTAAAAGCCATGAAATTTTAGAAGTATGTTAAGAAAGTTTTCAATAATGTTGTTGTATCTCATGTTCAAGATGTTATTCTATGTACCTAATTCCCAAAAACACTAGACTTCTAGACTTTTCGGGTTGAATTAAGTGTATTCTTATGTAATAAATCCTGAATTAATGTGTAATAAAGAGAAGGGTTGTTATAGTTGTATCAGAGGAAAAAATTAGTTATTTTTTGGATTAGGATTAGAAAACTCTAGAGAAAGCCTTATGGATAAGACTAAGTGTAAGAAAACATACCTAAATTTGATTAAGTATATATTAAGTGGTTTATCAAGAAAATACATCTATGTCTGGATACTATAAGTGGGCATGGTTCTGGAACAGATGTACCTAGAGGTAACAACTCTGATGAGGTGTGTAGGGTTTGACTCTGTGTATCCTGGTACACAAAAATGGGTCTCACTGTGCACCTAGTTTGACACTCTCGAGGGATATGCTTTGGTAAATTCATAATCTATTTACGAATCATTATTAAGGGAATAAAAAATTCCCATAAGAATATATATTAGGAAATAGATCGTGGATAACTTAGATTAAAGCCTATAAATTCATCAGTTAAGGAAATAAATGTAAGTTATAAGTTATCTATTTAATGTCATTAAATTTTTATTTATATGTTTAATAGTTTAAACATATTCATACCTAATCTTCTCTTTATTTTATCCAATGGTCGAAAATATAAGGAATTGGGTAAACAATCAATGCAACGGGCAATGTGATGATTGCCCCAACGAGATGTCCAACCCGATGGGAGCAGGAATTGCAAAATTTGTGAATATACTCTCTCAACTGAATTAGGTTTTGAATAGAAACCCGGATCAGTATTAGCACCAAAATCCCCCTAAGAAAGAACAAGATCCAATTGATTCCTTTATATGATAAAGGCCTCTGAATTTCAATGGATCATCTGATCCCTTAATCATAGAACAATGGATCAACTCCATTGAGAATATATTTTTCATCCTTCAATGTTCCGAACAAGAGAATGTTTTACTGGATGTTTATCATAGAGGGAGAAGCTGGTCAGTGGTGGACATTGATCGAGAATATGAAGCATTAGGAAAAGATCAAATCAATTGGGTGGAAGGAATTCTGAAAAATGTTTTTCGATAAATATTTTCCCTGTACTCTCTAACATAAAATGGAAAGCAATTTCCTTGTGCTCAAGCAAAAAGATGATGAATCTATCGGATCATATGAGGAAAACTTCACGAGACTTACATGATACGCCTCCATCTTTGTTGTTACCCCCGAATGCAAGGTTGACCGTTTCTTTTGTAGGATAAAACCTAAACTACAAAAATCACTGGCGGTCCAATACTTTGATAGCTATGAGGAAATTATCTGATGTGCCTTCAAAGTAAAAATGGAGATCGGCGAGTCTCAATGGTATCATGGATATAAGAAGTGGAAAGTGGAGTTTAATTCTGGCGGTCTGATGGAGAAATCTAATGGTGCCAAGAAATTTTAACATCCTACTTGTCAATGGTGCGGAAAAAAGCACCTTGGAAATTGCCTAAGGGGGGTGAAGAAATGATTTGGGTGTAGGGATGAAGGAAACCTAGCTAATGATTTTCGATAGGAGAAACCCACTAATGCGATGGAGGAAAGGAATGCTTTGGTCAACCCTCAGTGCATTGTTCATTGCTTTAACTATAAGAAATCAGGGCACTTTTCAAATCAATGCACTAAGCCAAGGGTTTTTGGAGATAACCAACAACCCCGAAGGTAACAAGGGTGAGCTTTTTCCATCACAACCGCTGAGGTGGATCCCGACAACGAAGTGGTGATAGGTATGATAGTTATTCATTCAAGGATAGTGAACATACTTTTTGATTTTGGTTCTATAAATTTCTTCATATCACAAAAGTTTAGTAGAACTATTCAAACACCACCAAAATTTAAGTGGAGTTATCGGTGAAAATGGAAAATGGTGCAATTATTGCATCCCAAGTATATAACTCCTCACCTATCACAATTCATGGGTTGAACTTTTCAGTGAACCTTGTCATGCTCTCTTTGGTGGAATTTGATGCAATTTTGGGTATGAGTTGGTTTTCCCTATATAGAGCCAATACAAATTTCCACAAGAAGGAAATCACACTCCGTATCATGAATCGAACCCTGATTTTGTATAAGTGCAAGGAGGAGGATGAATCTTCTTTAGCACCAACATCACAAGCCTAGATATTATTTCTCTATAAGCAAGCTTATTTAGATCAAATGAATTATTCTAAGGAAAGAATCATCCACAAAGACATGTCTATTGTGAGGGGATATGCTGATGTGTTTCCCAAGGAATTTTCTGATCTTCTTCCTAACCAGGAGGTTGAATTTTCAATCGAGCTTATACCCTGGGCGTTACCATTATCCAAGAATCCGTATAGAATGGTTTTTGTGGAACATGAGGAGCTGAAGAAACAAATATAGAATAATTTAGATAAAGGGTTCATATGCCCAAGTGTTTCACCATGTGGTGCATCAGTCCTCTTTGTCAAGAAGAAGGATGGGTCAATGTGCATTTTCATTGATTATCATGAGCTCAACAAGATCATGATGAAGAAAAAAGTATCATCTCTCATGGATTGATGACTTGTTTGATCAGCTACATGGATTATAATACTTCTCCATGGTGGATATTCAATCAGGATAATACCAAATTAGGGTGAAGGAGGATATTCCCAAGACAGCTTTTCATATGTGGTACGGTCACTATAAGTTCATAATGATGCCTTTCAGGCTCACTAATGCTCTAGTAATATTCATGGACTTGATGAATATAGTCTTTAGGGACTACCTTGAAAAAAAATTGGTAGTATTTATAGATGATATTCAAATATACTCTAAAAGAAAGGAGGATCGTGAGGGGTATCTGAGAACTATGTTAAAGACCTTACAAAAAGAGAAGATTTATGCCAAGTACAGAAAATGTGAGTTCTGGTTGAAGGAAGTCTCATTCTTGAGGAATATCATCACAAGAAATATGATATCTATGGATCCTTCAAAGATAAGAGCAATTGAAGGATGGTTGAGGCCAATATATGTAATAGATATTTGTAGTTTCCTTAGATTAGCTGGGTATTATTGGAAATTTGCTAGAAATTTCTCGTGATTTTTAAACTCTATAACCAAGATAACTTGGAAGGGAGTCAAGTTTTCTTGGAATGATGAGTGTGAAGAGAGCTTCAAGGAACATAAAAGAAGGCTTATCACTTCCCCTATGCTCACACTGCCCACAGGTGGAGAACTTTCAATGATGCTTCAAATAAGGGTTTGGGCTATGTGTTAATGGAGAATGATAAGACTTAATCTATGATTCAAGGCAGTTGAAATTTCACGAACAGAACTACCCAACGCATGATTTGGAGTTCGCTCTAGTTATCTTCGCTTTGAAAATATGACAGTATTATCTCTTTGGTTAGAAGTATAAAATATATACGGATCACAAAATCCTCAAGTATATATTCACACAGACAGAGTTGAATATGCACCAACGAAGATGGTTATAGCTGATCAAGGACTATCACTGCTCAATCCACTACCATCCTGGTAAAGAGAAGAAAGTGGCAGATTCTCTAAGTAGAAAGGGTCCATCAATTCTATCATTGATGAAAATTGAGAAGGATTCGATCTTCTTAGATTTGAAAAGGATGTACATGGAAATCATAAAGGAATGAACATCGTTAATCCATTCAAAAATGATTGCTCAATGATCTCTTTTGGAAAAGATAAAGGATGCTCGGAGAAATAATGTGGGAATTCATAAGAAATTGGAAACTATAAGAAAAGGGAAATCTTTGGTGTTCAATGTTGATGAAGGAGTTGTAATATTTGGGTCACAGCTATGTGTATCATCCAATAAAGAGATAAAAAGAGGGCTTCTGAATGACAAACATATTTCAACCTTCTCTATTCACCCAAGGAGCACAAAGATGCATCAAGATCTCCGAGAGAACTATTGGTGGGATAATATGAAGAAGGAGATCACTGAATATACATCAAAGTGTCTGATATGTCAGTAAGTGAAGGCTGAAAGGAAAAATTGTAAGGGGGTGATAATGAAACCATTACCCATACAAACATGGAAATAGGAAAACATCACCATGTAATTTATCACCAGACTTCTAAAGAAATCCATAGGAAACAATGATATATGGGTTGTTGTGGACCGTCTTACAAAGACAGCTCACTTTATCACAATTTGAGAGGACTTCTCACTCGACCAACTTGCACAGATATACATCAAATAAGTGGTGAGGCTGCATGAAGTACCACTATAAATTCTATATGATCAAGATTTGAGATTTACCTTCAAGTTCTGGAAAAGTCTCCAACATGCTCTAAACACTGAGTTAAACTTCAGTACAACATATCATCCTCAAACTGATGGTCAGTCTGAGCAGACTATTTAGACACTATAAAACATATTGAGATCATGCTCAATTGACTTCGAAGGAGGATGGTACCAACGTCTTCCTCTAGTTGATTTCTCAAACAATAACAGTTTCCACTCTAGCGTACAAATGGATCCCTATGAAGCCATTTATGGTAAGAGGTGTAGAACACCTACATGTTGGGATAAAGTTGTGGAATGAAAACTGCTAGGTCTTAAAATGGTCGAAGAAATGGTTAAAAAGGTTAGGATCATTCAGCAGCACATCAAGGCTGCTTAGAGTCGATAGAAGAGCTATGCTGACAATCGTCGATGAGACCTAGAGTTTGATGTTAGAGACATGGTATTCCTCTACATATCTCCATAGAAAAAAAATATATGAGATTTGGGAATAAGGGAAAGCTTATTCCAAGATACATCGACCTCTTTGAGATCCTTGATCGCATCAGAGCGGTGGTCTATCGACTAGCACTCTCACCTAACTTATCTCAAGTACATGATGTATTCCATGCATCCCTCTTGAAAAAGTACATACCAGATCTCTCACATGTACTCAATCCAGAGGTCGTATTGTTAGAGAATGATTTATCCTATGAAGAGCAGCCGGTGAAAATATTAGATCATAGAGACAGAGTTCTATGAAATACGACAATGCACCTTGTTAAAGTATTTTGAAGAAACCGCAAGTTTGAAGAAGCAGCATGGGAACCGGAGGAAGTGATGAAACAAAGTTACCCTCATCTGTCTTAGTGTGGGAAAAGCAAATTTTGAGGGAGAAATTTCTTAAAGGGGGAGATTGTAACGGCCTGAACTATTATAAATAAAGTTCCCCTTTTTTATTTAATTAAATATCTTATTATATAATATGGTTATAAAAAACATATGCACTTCTTTGATTTTATTATATTTTATTGGATTCAAATGACCATTAAGTATCTTTACCATTGATAAAATAGTCGTTTAATAAAGATCACATGATTAGTATAAATATAGAGTTTTAACAAATCCAATTGACACAAACAAAGAAAGTGATGGCCTCAACCAGTAGGATCGTACCCTATGAAGCCCAGTTATCAGAGCTTCTGAAGGAGATAGAAACTATGGGTTTTTCCCTTGACCAAGCCCAAGTTGAGATCTAACAACTTAAGAATTGGTGAAACCGTTTATAGGAGAAGTTCATGTTCATCAAGATCACTGCTCAAACCATGTACGTCGAACCACCCCATGAAAGTCTCACCGTCGCGCACTTTTATCTTAGGGAATTTGCTGGTGTATTAAAAGGATATGTATCAAGACTCTATCTATACGAGTATGTATATTATTGTTTTGTAGAATATTGAATATGTTTTCATCCTATTATTGTTACTTTATAAATGATTTTTATTTTGATACAATAAAACACAAATAGTATTTTAATTAGTATTCAATTTCAATTAAGACGCTTATTTTTATGAATTAATGGATTTTTTAAATAAATAATAATTTAATAAAATATTATTATTAAATAAAATTTATCAAACATGAATGGTCATATAATTTTTGTGAAGTCAAATGTAATTTTTATAAGGGTTCAAAAACTAATATTGTCAAAAAAAAACCCATCATTTCTCAATAAATATAGTTTATTATTTTAAAAGTGAAAATTCACATATTTAAAAAAAATATTTAGATAAAATGAATATTATTTTTAGAATCAGAATGTCTAAATTATCCAACCGTGAATTTTTCATAATTTTCTGGAAAAAAAATTAAATATCGTATAAATATAATTTGTGTATTATGACATCATAATGACCCAAAAGTGTTGTAATAAATACTATAAAGAGTATCCAAAACCAAATCTATGTTTTCCCTTTAAAATAATGTGATTTTATTTTTATTTGGTTAATTTTACAAAGGCTTTATAAAACCTCCAAAACCATTAATATAATGGTTTTAAAATAATTTCTTTAAGAGTATGACTCGCTTCCACATAAACAGGGGTATTATTTTATTAATTTCGGACCTTGACCTTATAAATTAATGAAAACCACTCCCATTTAGAACAAACCATGGGCAAAAATCATAAGAAGGTTTGTGGTTTTTGTTATTTTATTATATAGAGTCCAAAACCTATGTTTGAGAAATAATAAAGAAATCTTCACTCATTTCCTATATAAACTCACTCAAACTCTCATTTCTCTTCACTAAAAATCCTTAGAGCATGTCATTACTCTTCCTTCTCCTCTCTAGAGTCCTCCCAAGGTGCCTCCAAACTCTCAAGAATCCCCTCCCAAACATTTGGAGTCGTGCACTCAAGTAAGGGATCCTCACCTTCTCTTCTTTATTCAAGTTTCCTTATTATCATATGCATTCTATTTCTAATTCCTTATGTTGGGATATGTCTTTACATGTCCCTATTATGTCTTCTATTTCCAATTCCGTATGTTGGGATATGTCTTTACATGTCCCTATTACTGCCTATTTGATTTCCAAATGATGAGATACTCATTTCACTCTCATCAACCCATTTTATGGATTTTTAAGTGACAATGTTATGCTGCCAAAATTTCACCGTGATTTTCCAAGCCAAAACAATTGTGTAATGAATACCATACACATTTCCTATCAAGGGTGTTCACGTTTATACACTTATACTTCTTTTATTTGGGACATACATTTATGTATTCTACACTCCTTTATCGTGGAATAAAATATAATGATGAATGACTTCATGTTTTATGATCTATGTGGCATACTTAAGCATGAGAATGAAATGAATGTGACGGGTGCGCCCAGAATTTTATAGCACTCCAATGCATTGGGTAATTTTTAGTTTCATGAGACGTTATGTTGGGACACGGAGTGATCCTGATCCCTTTATGGGACTTTTTCCATTGTGATTTCTTAGTAGTTATCCTTAACCTATGTTTATGAAGCAATGTTTTAAGTTGTTTCCACATTTCTCATGTTGTCTTTATGATTATCATGATATATCATGTCTCATAGTCCATTTTTATGATTCATGCTCTTTTTATGCTCTGTTGATATGTCTATTGTCTACATGTATTATTCTCTTCATATTATGCCATTTTTATTCCCTTATTAGGCTTTATAGCTCACTCATTTCTTATGTATGTCCTCAGGTTATCTCGTGCGGTTTTAAAAACCATGAAATTTTATAAGCATGTTAAGCAAGTTTTCAATAATATTGTTGTATCTCATGTTCAAGATGTTATTCTGTGTACCTAATTCACAAAGATATTAGACTTCTTGATCTTTCGGGTTGTATTAAGTGTAATCTTTGAATGTGTAATAAAGAGCAGGGCTGTTATATCACCCCACCCTTCTCTTCTCACTCAGGAGCTCCCTTTTGAGCCTAAACCTAGGTTCTTGGATATCAGCCCGATCCAAACTCCAATTTGAGGTTTGTCTATCATGTTCGATAGCCACCAGTAATTGCTTCACTCCTTAGGCTCCATTTTTTGTTTTCCTTTCTCTCGACGATACTATTTTGATGCAGGCTCATATACCCTATTTTTAGGGCTTTGATCCATTCTTTGGTTTACTTCTGATCCTGGCCAAACTAAGGGTCGATACTAGACAAGAAGAGTGATGCAGGCATAAGGTAGATGTTATATGACTTTTCCCTAAAAATCTCATCATTTTATACACTGTTGTATATTTGGGCACGCCGGTATCACCAAGCATTGCTTATTAAATTCACATGTCATGCTTATAATTTTTGTGCTTTTATTCTAGAGCCCCTTTATATGTTCTTCATGTCGTTGGATGTTATGAACTCAACATCAACCGCCCCAAGTAGGGTATTTCCTTATTTATGTCTTGGTAACCCTTGTTGGGTTTATCTACAGCATCGTTCGGGTGTGTTGGACTTGACCTTGATAAGGTAAGTGTTTAAAATTAATTAATGAATTATTAATGGCTAGCACATGTTTAGTTATCACTTGACCATTCTAAGGTAAGTGTTCTAATTAATTAATGAGCCATTATAATGTGAAATGGCAGTATATTTATAGATATCACATGACCTAGTTAATTATAAATGAATTGCATATGGTTGCATGTCTTTAGCCCACCTTTTCATGCTTATGAAAGGTAAAGGAATGAAACTAATAATTTAATATGGAATCAAAGTAATAAGTGGTTGCATGTCCTTGTTATACCTTATCACATTAATGTATAAGGTGCATACTGCATATGGAACATTTTATCTTTATAGGAGTGGTCAAACTTGATCCGGCCTTGGATTCTCAAGGGAATTCCTTGAGCACTAAGAGGACGTCATTCCGGTTTGAGGAGGTGGTTTCCAAGAGAGATACCCACCTTGGAATATGGTATTTGTCTATTAGCATATGCCCAACATAATGTCGTAGGATCCATTCACTATCTTCTGGGTATTAGGATGTCTTAGATACACTCCTTGAATCCAGCTTGATGTCTTCAGACACATGGCACCATGGATTCACCCCATTGGGCCCGGTCATGTTTAGCCTGAGATTACTATGGATGAGCTTCATGGTCTCAGTTGGAAATATTTACAGTAGAATACCTTGGACGTTGTCCCTTGGATTACACTCAGACCCCCTTTATATTGTCAGACTATATGAGGTACTTTTATGAGTTGGCTGACCCATGTGGTTATGGATGTCTTGGTATCACCTTGGATCCTCTTTCATTATTACTATGATTTATATCAGAGCTGTTGACACTTCACAAGACTTGTCTATATAAATTTAACTTAAATGAATTAATTAGATGATCTCCTATTCAGAGACACTACCAGTTGAGGCTGAAGCGGGTATGAGTTATTATTTCGGTATTTCTTCACATTTATATATACCTGCACACTACTCAGTTTATATTCACATACTAGTTTTGTATAGACATTTTTGGTGGTGGTCTACTGAGATTTGTATCACACTCTATCGGGGTTGTCGTTGGTACCCTGACAGATTATATGTATGCAGGTGTTGACAAGGGGAAGTGTCCCACTTTGGACATCTGATCTTACTTGCTTGCTTTCTTAGGTTGGAGCTTGGTAGTAGATGACCGAGCAGGAACTCGGGATGCTTGGATAGTTTTTGGATTCTTTTTTATTCTTCTCTATAGAATGTATTGCTTACTTCCACGTATACTTATTTTCCAGTTTTGAAGAAACATGACATGAAATCATCATCATTGTATATTGTACTGCTTTTTCTTTTGAGTTGATTATTATTGATGGATGATTCTACTTATCTTTTGCCACTAGTTTTCTTATTATTTCATTATACTACTTCCGCTATAATTATTCGTCCGTTTTATATGTCTATATTCATTGTTCTCCACTCTGATGTGAGGGAATAGTCTCCTCATGGATACACCTTAGGCTCTCACTACTAGTTGATAGCATCTGGCGTGCGGGGAGGCGCGCTTAAGTCTGTGTGGTCCACCGGCTCGGGGCACCTGGGTCGGGAGGTCACATAGGAAAATCCCCTAAATGAAAAAAAACCTCACATCTACCCCTACACTTAAGGTTTGAAAAAAGTCAAAAAGATGTGTAAATCCAACTGCAACATGCTCACAATATTCATCAATTGATCCCAAAAAATCATATAAACCTAACAACATAGATGAACCCCACCTAAAAGTTTCAATTTATGTACTAAAAATATATTTTTCAGAGTCTAGAAGACTCAAATGAAGTTATTGTTTCAAAATATTGTTATAAATAATCATACATAGCAACATTTACAATAGGTAAAAAGTTGTCAAGAAAGAATACATGCTCACATAGAATAAAATCTTGTTTTTTAGTACGACTTAACCTAGAACTTTCCCCAATATTGGAGGCATTGAAACACTCAACTTTATGTGAGACACACATATTCAGGCCATATAACCCAAAATGAATAATTTGTGAATCATCCTCCAAATTAGACTCTAGGGAAATGTGTTTTCTCACAAACAGATGGTTGTGAGTATTAAATATAAACTGGAGTGATACTCTCTAAGAAAGATCATTGTTCAAGTTTAATCACATCATGATTCTCAGGCTATGATGTGTTTATTGACAGATTCTTGAATTAATTTATCATAAGGGTAATGAAAATCATTGCTACACTCTGCTCTAATGACTTCCTCATTAATATATTTCAGTTTTCAGCTAACCTCAAGTTTGGATTTCACAAAAACATGAAACTCCTCTTCATCATCACCAACTTTAAGGGTTAATTTACCCTTTTAAATAAATAAAATAACCCCACTTATAGCTAGAAAATGTCTACCCAGGATGATAAGTGCCTTCCTATCAGCAAACTGAAGAGAAACAGTGGATGATTTCACTTCCACTATACCTAATTTCTTAAATAATGAGAAAGGCATCAAGTTGATACTAGCTCCGAAATCACAAAAAAATCATCTCTTCAATTTCTCTTATTTGACATGATATGACAAAGCTTACAAGGTCTTTTAATTTAGGAGGTGGTAACTTAATTAACATGAAAACACTACACTTCTCAGTTAAATTGATGGTAGCAAACTCTTCCCAATCGCTTTTATTCGCCAAAAACCTTTTGAGAAATTTGAAATTGTCATGGGATATTGTATAAGGCTTTAACAAAGGTCGTGATTATATTGAAAGTTTAAAACATTTAAAAAAATTGTAGTCAGGTTCATGATTTTTTTTCTTGATTCTTTTAGAGAAAGAAATGAGAGGGGCATGATTATTAAAACCCAGTTGATCTTTCTCCTTATTAAACCCAACCTTTTTCTTACCTTCATTATTTCCAACTTCCTTTGATCCTTTGGTTTTTTAAGTGAATAATTATCATTATATTCAGTTTAGACCTTGCTGTCCAGATTTCCATATTTGGTTTTTTCCAGATTTTCATTTCCAGTTTCAATTGAATCTTTAATCTCGTCTTCTCTAGGTTGTATTAGCCATTTTGTTTCCTATCGTATTCAATTCTATTTTTCTGGAGATTTCCATTTGTGGAATCCAATTTGTGTGATTTTTATTTTTTGTCAAAGAATGATCATCAAGGCATGTGAATATGTTGATGAAGAAGTATCTTGGATTATGAGGAATATGAGCTTATTGAAGAAGTTCCCAAGATTTGTGTGACATGATATTAAGCGATAATCTATAAAACACATCTTGGTATATTGGTTTAGATTTTTTTATCACAACTCATAAGATATAAGATATTTCTTACCTTAGAATATATAGAAAAGGAAAAAAGTTGTGGTGGATGATTTAAGGATGTTCTGTGAAAGTGAAGAGGGGATTCTGTGGAAAGAATCTTCCATAGAAAGAAACTTTCATGGAAAGGATCTTCCGTGGAATCAAGCTTCCGTGAAGAGGAGCTTCCATTAAGTGAGCATTTGTGACATGAATCCTTTCTTGAAGTGAGCGTCTATGACATGAGTCCTCCAAAAATGGTGTACCTTCTATGGGGATGAGGATCTTCTATTATTATAATCATGAAGCATCCATGAAGAGATGAATCAAGAACAGATCTTCCATGGGAAGAATGCAATCTTCTGTGTGTTTGAGGATATTTAGTGCATATCATTTGTGAGCATGGATCTTCCATGAAGAATAGAGGGCATGAATCTTCCATGTGAGCATCGACCATGCATGGATATTCCATGATGGATGTGCTTCTATGAGTAAATTTTACTTCCATGAGAAGAAGATAGTCGGCCGTGAGACTTTGAAGCTATCGTGTGACTTATGGTCTACTATAAAAGTCAAGGATTATATTTGTATGAAAAACAGTGTTCAAATATGAGTGCATGTGCATTATTCATTTAGAGAGGTACATACTGCCCAATAGTAACTCAGACGATGCTCATTTGTGAGCATGGATCTTCCATGAAGAATAGAGGGCATGAATCTTCCATGTGAGCATCGACCATGCATGGATATTCCATGATGGATGAGCTTCTATGAGTAAATTTTACTTCCATGAGAAGAAGATAGTCGGCCGTGAGAGTTTGAAACTATCGTGTGACTTATGGTCTACTATAAAAGTCAAGGATGATATTTGTATGAAAAACAATGTTCAAATATGAGTGCATGTACATTATTCATTTAGAGAGGTACATACTGCCCAATAGTAACTCAGACAATGCTTATACTAGGCATTCGAGGATAAAATGCCATGATAATATTACTCATGATTCAAATAAGAATATTTGTGTGCACTTCACACTGAAAATCAAGAAGGTACTACTATGCATTAATATTCAGGTGAATGATACGCTAAAGACGCTATCGAATGAGGATGGGTGAGTTCGAGATACATGCATGTAACTTAATGCGGATGCATGATTATTGAGGGCTAAAAGAAAAGATGGGGGGAAGAATAACTATGATGGTTAATGCACATTCCTACAGTTACATATAATTTAAATATACATGGTTTTAATGAGAAGACGTGGCCGCAAATTATGGATCTAGTCAAGGGAAGTTATCAATGATCCAGGAAGATTTGAATTACCGTAAGACTTGGTAATTTAAATCAAGTATTTACACGGTTTTGTAAATACTATAATAAAGAAGAGAGAGATTGTGATTTAAAGATGATTGTTGTTGAAGATCCGATAAAAAAACAGAAAAGAATATTTTGTTGGTGACAAAGAAGAAAAGTGAGAGACCCGACTTCGGTCATTCATATACATCCTAAAGAGTATAATAATTGAGAAGATATCTAGTTCAGTTCGTTTTTCATTGAAGAAGATCAAGTGCAATTCAAGTGAAATGAAGAAATATGAGGGAAGAAGAAAAGGAGTTGTGTAAATATATAGAACAGAAAGAAGAAGAGAAGAATAATAAAGAAGAAGAGAAGTAAGGAGCAATACTCAGACTTACTGCTGTGGAGTTGTGTTCACTATTATGCATACAAAAGGAGTTTCTTGCATGCTACTATTAAATTAAGAGAATAAGAGGATAATAATATTTCAACACTTCAACAATCAATAGAAGTCACATCTGGTGGAGGACTCTCTTGATGTCGCAAAGAACTGGATGAAATTAAAGATTATCTACACATCCAGTATAAAGTTCCATTAGGAAGCTGCATGTTAGACTAGGCTATCACCAGCCTAGGGACTTGGATTATTTTCTTCCCCTCTTGATCATAAGGTACCACACATCAGGTTCATGATTGTCAACCCATTGTAACAGGTATGTCACTATAGTGGCCTATCTGATCAAGGATAATTTCCTGGTTGCACCAAGGACTATCCTTTCTTATTGAAAGGTGAACCTGGTAAATCTATTGTCCACTTTGTGTGTGTGTGCGCTAATGAATGAAGGAATTTAATAGAATGAGTAAATCAAGATCCTAACATATCTAAGAGGTAAAAGGGCAAAAAGATCAAATTGGAATAAAAAGTCTCTAACACTGATTCACTACCACCCCCTCTAAATGTTGGGCATATCCCTAAGTGGTCCAAAAAATTAGTATTAGATGGAGGTTCACCTCTATTGGATTCTCTACATTTAATGTTGTTATCTTTTTTATGATTTGAGTTTCTTTATTATTTCATAATGAAGTGTAGTTTTGGTGAAGAATTGTATGTATTATGTCAGAATTCTATTTCTTCCAAGTCGATGTTGAAGAGGAGTGAGAAGTAGAAAATGAGGCAGAATAATTTTCCCCTCTTATCCAGAAAAGAGGGATTTATAGTCTCTCCATGTCATGACAAAAAGGATGAAAGATATGGTTTAGAAAGAGAAGAACAGGTGGTTTGGATTTCCACCAAAGAGATGGGCAGTCCATCCACCTCAAAGGATTCAGATAATCATGAGGTATGTAAAAATTATTTCATGTACTATCTTTTAGAAGAAGAACCAAGCATAAGTAGTGATGATATATCTAAATTTTATCAATAAATATCAATTAGTGGATTGAAAGATATTCTACATTTCATTCCCAAAGAGAAAGTTTCTCTGTGTTGAGTTTTTTAAATAATGCTGGAAGAAAAAACACCCAGCTTGAAGATGAAGCAGGGAACATGGAGAATGCATTACAAGATGAATGTATAAATCTCTCCCAGAAGGTTGTTTCCATATGAAAAAAAAACACATAGCTTGAAATAATTTTCTCAAAATTTAAAAATAAATGGCTCAAAGAAGTTAAAGAAAAGGAACTAATCAAAATTTAAAAATAACATTGATGTCAAGAATACTCAGTTGGAGGTAAAATCAAATAGGATTAAAGATATTGACAAATTTCTACAAGAAAATGCCAGAATACATAAAGAATAGATTGAAAAGTTGAGAAAGGATTGTGGAGAGAAGGTGTTATTGATTGAAGATCCAACAAATGTACTCAATATGAAATGTATAGAATTGGTAATTAAACTGAAAAATCTAGAGAAGACATATATTGAGTCCCCACAATGAGAAAGATGATGCTACCACCCAATTTTTAATAGCGGATTCTGATGATATAAGACTTATATCATGCGCCAAGAAGATCATGGAATAATTTGATAATCTATCTCAATCATATATGAAGTAAAAGGTACCATCCATACCTTTTTGTAATGATTTATCAAAATATATTTTTTTAATGATTCATGTTTCAAAAACAAATTTGTACAAGTATGGATGAAAAAAATGAGGAGAAGCCTACCACCTTGCCCGTGGTGGATAAAAGGAGTAAGGAAGCGGGTATCTAAAAAACAGCTCAACCAGTGGTGAAGAAATCCCAAAACCATCTTGGTAATTGTTGGACCCCATTTAAGGTTAAATGGGTACTTCTGAGTCCCACGTCGGACTTACCCGCCTTGTAATTAGATTTACCCATCTATAAAAAAGTATCCCCACCTCACATTGAGGTAAGGGGAATTCACCATCTACAGTAGTGAATCTAGACTGCAAGAAAATAAAATGAAAAGATCAATATTTGTTGGGTCCTGTTGGTGATGCAATATATTCGGGCATTGTGCTTTGGATTTATAGTACAATCCTTTAAATGCTAAAGTGCAAAGGAATCCCATGTCAAGGGGGAGAAAGCCAGAGATGAAAAAGCAACGTCCATCGATTAAGAAAAATCTATATACATTAAACAGATTTATAATGTTTGGTAATATCGGTCATGTTTATAGTAGTAATGGTCACATGAGTGGTACATGCTTATCTTAGCATGTATCAAATCGGAGGGAAAGACCATAAGAGAAGGTGAAGTGTGAAGTTACATCTTGGAGAATGCTTCAAATCAGAATACTTATTAGAAAATCTCAAGGCAGATGGTTCGTTGCTAGGTAAAAAGAAGATCAGGAGTGTCACATCTAAAAGGTTTGATGTGAAGAACACTCAAAAGCTGGAATGTGGAGACTCCATGAAGGATGCCAATATTCCTAATGATTGTCAAGTAACTTGGCTAGCAAATTTGGAGAATGCAAAGAAATTGGATGAGGCATAAGAAAAGGCTAGTGCAAAAGGAAAAAAAGAAGGATGCCAATATTCCTAATGATTGTCAAGTAACTTGGCTAGCAAATTTGGAGAATGCAAAAAAATTGGATGAAGCATAAGAAAAGGCTAGTACAAAAGGAAAAAAAGAAAATTTCACATTAAAAATCCAAATTTCATGAGATGTTGTCAATAAAGGAAAACTCAAATGACAAAGAAGTTTTGTGTGAGAGATACTGTTGGAGTCTGTATCCTGCATCGGACTTGTGGTCCGATGTGGCCTTTATCATTCATTATAAAAGAACGTCTCAGCCTCACTTTGAGGTAAGGAGGCAAAGGGGGTTTCTCAACCTACATGGTATCAGAGGGGGGTTTTCGAAAACCCGATCCCTCCCTAATTTTTTTTTTCCTTCTCCCTTCGGGCTTTAGGGTTTTCCCCGTCCGGGGGGGCAGCGGCTCCAATCCAAATAGTCGCCCCCCCCCTCCGCTGCTCCTTCCGGTCGTGCAGGCCCTCCCTCACGGCGGATCTCCCTCACCGGCGGATCTCCCCCCTGCCGGCGTCTCCTTCTGTCGCGGGTCCCTGCCCTCCGGCAATTCTCTCCTCCAACGCCGCTCCTCCCCAACGGCCTGCCTCCCGACGCATCCCGCTGCGGCGCATCCCGTCGCGTCGCCCGCCGCTCGGTCCTGCGGCGCTTCTCACCCTCGGCCACGCCTCCCAATCCCGACCGGATCCCGTCGCGGCATCCCATCACGGCGCCTCCTGTCTCCCGTAGCGGCTCCCGGCAGATCAACTTCCCTGCCGCTCCCTGCGTGCGAAGATCTTCGCGTCGGCCCTCCTGCACCGCTCCCGCGCGACGGCCTCGTCCAGGCGACCTCATCCAGCGCCCTCTTCCAGGCGACTTCCCCGGCGATCCATTCGGCTCCCGCAACTGCCGGCACCCGCTCCCGCATCTCCAGGCGAGCACACCGGTCGGCTCCCGCCTCTCCCGCTACGCACGTAACGCCCTCCCATTCCAGCGGTTTCTGGCGCCGCCTCCCTCCCAATCCTTTCTCCTGTTGCGGCTTCCACAGCACCCTTCCGGCAGACTCTTGGTTCTGCCCAACGCCTGCCCTATCGCCTCTGTCCGACCGATCCCTACCTCACGGCCTCCATCCCGGCGGATTTCCCCTGCGGGCATCTTTCCCTCCCTCCGGCAGATACCTTCTGGCGGCATCTTCCCGACAGCCGTCTCCCTGTTCATCGGCACGCCTTCGCAATTTCCTCTACTGTGGCGTCTCCCATGCAGCCTGCCTCTCCCTGCGCGACTCACGGCGCCCCTTCCATACAGCCTGCCCCGCCTCCTCCGCTCTGTGCGGCTACCGCTCCAGACGGCCACGGCTCCTCTTCGTTTTTCCAGGCGTCCCCAGCGTCCCCTTCTGCTGTCCTGCTCCCTTGTCGGCCTCCTCCTGCGCTCCTCCTCCGGCAGCCGGCTCCAATTTCTCCCAGCGGCTGCCCTGCTTCCAGTTTCGGATCTCCGGCACCTCCTGCGGCATCCCCGCCTCGCCGGTATCTCCCGATGACTCCCGGCAGCCGCATCTTTGTCCGCCGGCACGCCCATGCGCTGGCGCAGCAGCTCGACCACCTTGGATTCGGGCCATTTGACGCCGCCAGACCCCGCAACAATTCTGCGAAATCCCCACCTCCCGTCGCCGGCCCCGCAAGTGCGGTTTTCCCGGTGCTAGTTTGGCTTTCCCGGTGTTTCATCGACCGGCCCCACTAGTGCGGCATTCCTGGCGTTCCGTCAACCGACCCGGTCTCTGTGTGGTTCTTCTGTTGTGCCCGCAACATCATCAATCCATCATTTTGAGGGGGAGCTGCGATCGAGAGGGGGAGCATCAGTCTTGCAGTTTTTTCTTTTATTCTGTTTTGTCTTGTTTTGTCATCAAGCTGGGTATGTCCAGCTTGAGGGGGAGTGTTAGCGTCTGTTTTGTTGCTTTCTTTTCATTATATGTCCAAGCTAGGTACACCTAGCTTGAGGGGGAGTGTTGGAGTCTGTATCCCACATCGGACTTGTGGTCCGATGTGGTCTTTATCATTCATTATAAAAGAACGCCTCAGCCTCACATTGAGGTAAGGAGGCAAAGGGGGTTTCTAAACCTACAGATACAATTAGGTTGGAAACACTACAAGAGGTTGTTTAAAAACATTTCTAGCGTAAGAAGAATCCATAAAAAGGATGAGGATTATACAAGGTGGTGCATATGATTTGATGACTAATAAAATAAGAACCATCTCAAACAACGAAAAAGAAGGTGTGATGAGATCCATGCTACCAACAGTTAAACTCAATTTGAAAAACAAATGTGCAAGCATGAAGAATAAAGCAACTTGGTTGATAAAATTCTCTCAACCTTACTATTCACATTAAGGAACAATAAGATACACTTTATTCCCTATTGTCTTTGTATTGTATTTATGCTTATGATGTATGGAATTGAAGGTGAATAATTTTATTAGGGGGAGAACCTATGAAGGAGAATTGGCTGTCAATTCTGGACAGCCCAAATGAGGATATCACCATATAATATTGATTTATCAAGAAAAGATGATCTTTGATGAAGTTGAAGAAAGTTTTTGCTATCAGCACTTGATATAAAAATGAAAAATATGTCATCTTGGTTTGATCTTACAGTTGGTATTCTAAACAACATGCATTGAAGAAGGTCATCCTTGGTGAAGTCATGGAAGTTATCAAATCTGGACAACCACAGATTTAATAATTCCATTTTGGTGCATTCTCTTTATGTGACATCATGAAAATCATTCAAATAAGAGATCCACCATTATGAATACAATTTGAAATGTCTCCTAAAGGGGTGAAAAACGAAGAAGATTGTTAAAGAAGTTGTCGGAATTATTTCATTCTGGAAAGTGCTTATGAAGGTGTCATTGAAAAGGTATGTACTCGATATCTCTCATCCTTGGTAATTGAAATCAAATTCTAATATTTAGGGAGAAAATATGATTTAAATCATTAACATGAAAGTGAAAGTTTGAAAAGAAGTGCCAAGGCTGTTATAATTTCTGCTATTTATGCTTGAATGTTTTTAACCTGTTTTGAAGTGCAGGAGTTTCAGGTTGATTTATTCTAACCATTTTGTATCAAAATTCATCTCCAGCCTAGAAAACATTCGGATATCCCCTGAAGACAGTTGTGTGATGAGTTCTCCTTTCACTTGGTATCAAGTTCAATTTGTTATCGATAAAAAAAAATTTCTAAATCAAATCCTCTTGTTTTCTACATCGAGCATAGATCATGTAAACTTAGAGTGAGATGGTTGATGAAACATTGCTTAAGAATAAAATTTTACCATTTTCTCAAGTACTTTGTATTTCTTTTCAAATAGCGGGAAAGAATGTGAAATGAGATATTGTTGAATGTTAAACCCTCTTGTATTATTATGGGTATTTCCGAGTCCCACATCGGAATACTCCCTTGTACATTCCGCATTTTCATTCTATAAAAGAAGAGCCCCACCTCACCTTGAAGGTAAGTGGGTTTCCCTATTCTACATGGTATCAGAGGGATTTTTATCCCGAACCCTCCCTCCCTTGCGGATTCCCGGCGTTCTCCCGGCCCCGCCTCTCTCCCTCCTGCCCTAGCCCGTCCCGGCAGGCCATCCCTCCCGGCAGGCCCTCCCTCCCGGCGCACCTCTCCTCTCCGGCCTGCACCCTCCCGGCAGGCCCTCCCTCCCAACGCCCGCGGCTCCCGGCCCTCCCGTCGCACCGCCCTCCATCCTCCCCGCGGCTCCCCCCGGCTCCCAGCGCCATCACCCGCGCCCCCCCCCCCGTCCCGGCGCCATCACCCGCGGCTCCCGACGGCATCTCCCGGCTCTCGGCTCCCCGGCTTCCGGCTCGCCCCGCCGTCCCGGCGCACCTCCTCACGGCGTCGCGTCCGCGCGCCCAGCCCCTGCGGCTCACCTCCCGGCGGCCCTCCATTCTCCCGGCGGCTCTCCTGCTGCACCCGGCGCCTCCCACAGCTCCGGCGCCTCCCGTGCCTCCCGTTGCTCCGCGCTCCCGGTGCCCCGACGTCCCGGCTCCCCGGCTCCCGGCTCCCCGGCTCCCGGCTCCTCGGCTTCGCCCCGGCACCCTCGCCCCGGCGCCTCGCCCCGGCGCCTCGCCCCGGCGCCTCGCCCCGGCGCCTCGCCCCGGCGCCTCGCCCTCGGCGACTCGCCCCGGCGCCCCGCCCAGGTGCCTCTTCTCCGGCGCCCCCCTCCCGGTGGCCCTCTCCTCCCCGGCGGCCCTCTCATCCCGGCGGCCCCCTCATACCGGCGGCCCCCTCATCCCGGCGGCCCCCTCATCCCGGCGGCCCCCTCATCCCGGCGGCCCCCTCATCCCGGCGGCCCCCTCATCCCGGCGGCCCCCTCATCCCGGCGGCCCCCTCATCCCGGCGGCCCTCTCTTCCCCGGCGGAGCGCCCTCGGCTACGCCTCCCGGCCACCCTCGCCCGGCGCCTCCCGCGTCTCCCGCTGCCCCGCCCTCGTTCCGGCGGCCCTTCCGGCACGCGCCCGTCCTGCGCCCGATCATCCCGCCGGCCCGCTGCCTCAGCTCCCGACGCTTCCATGGCGGACTCCTCGGGACGTGGTCGTGCTTCACGTCGTCCACGTCCCTTTTGTCACCATTGTGGCAAGATTGGCCACCTGATCGCCCGATGTTGGGTCCTGCATGGCCGGCCATCTCAGCACCTGCGGCAGGGACAGCCCGCGGTCCGGGACGTGTCCTCGACTATCGCCTCTCTTTTCCCGTCTCTGGCCCTGTCTATGGCCGACCTCAGGCAGCCTCATGATCCACCGGCCTCTGTCCGCCCCGCTCCCTCCTCGGCTTCTCTGGCCCGTACTGTTTGCCCCACTGCCTTGGTCAGCCAATTCTCCCCTGCATGGCTGCTGGACTCGGGTGCCTCCGACCACCTCACCGGTGATGCTGGTATGTTGACGTCTTACTGCACATATGCCGGTTCTTCAGCCATCACCGTCGCTGATGGGTCCACTATCCCCATAGCGGGCTTCGGCGCATGCTCCCTGACTCCTTCGATACACCTACCCTCTGTGGCACATGTGCCCCGCAGTCCCTTTAATCTGCTTTCCATCAGTAAACTGACTAAGGATTATAACTGTGCGGCCATATTTACCTCTTCTGGTGTTGTGTTTCAGGAGCAGACTACGAACCGGGAACTTGGTCGAGGCCGGCTTCGCGACGGGGTCTACATGTTCGAGGGGCCATCACCCATTGCTTGCACGTCTACCTCTTCTCGGGCACTTGATCTTCATTCCCGATTAGGGCACCCGCCTGCTTCCACCATTCATCAGCTGTTTCCGGACTTCAGTAGGACTCCTACTTTTCATTGTGAGTCATGCTCCTTTGCAAAACATCATCGCTCTTCCTACATTCCTCGCACGGATACACGGGCCTCCCACCCCTTTGATCTCGTTCATTCAGATGTTTGGGGCCCGTGTACCCTTCCGAGTCACTTGGGCTATAAATACTATATCTCTTTCATTGATGACTATTCGCGCATGACGTGGCTTTACCTTCTTCGGGAACGCTCCGAAGTGTTTTCCACCTTCCAAACCTTTTTCCATGAAATTAAGAACCAGTTTTCTATCTCTGTCAAATGTCTCCGCTCGGATAATGGGCGCGAGTATCTCTCCTCTTCCTTTCGGCAGTTTCTCCAGGCAAATGGTATCCTTCATCAGACCTCCTGTCCTGATACACCCCAGCAGAACGGCGTGGCCGAGCGGAAACACAGACATATTCTAGAGACTGCTCGTGCCCTCATCTTCCACCGACAGGTGCCTCTGCTTTTTTGGGGAGATGCCATTTTCACTGCTACCTACCTCATCAATCGTCTTCCTTCTTCTATCCTTAAGGGGGAGACTCCCTTTCGGGCTCTTTTCCCCACTCTCCCTCTTCATTCCCTCCCTCTTCGAGTGTTTGGTTGCTTGTGTTATGTTCGTGACACTCGCCCTGGCCGCACCAAACTCTCTCCCAAATCCCTCCGCTGCATATTCCTTGGTTATTCCCGCACTCAGCGTGGCTACCGCTGCTTCTCCCCGGACCTTCGCCGGTATGTCATCTCCGCAGATGTCTCCTTTGTGGAAAGTTCTCCATTCTCCTTTCCCTCTCCTCCTCCTGACTCTGCCATTGATGAATGTCTTCCCCTCATCATCCAGCCTCTTCCGGATTTGCCTCCTCCTACCTCTCCTCCTCCTGACCCTGTCCTCGCTGATTGTCCTCCTCTCCTCATCCATCCTCCACCGGCGTCAACCCCTGTTGACACCCATTTTGGTCAGGTCTACTCCCGCCGTCCTTCGACTGTATTCCCCGTTCCGGCCAGTGACACTGATGCTCCCGCTTCGTCCGCTGCTCCTACTCCGCCACCCGCGGACTTGCCCATTGCCCTACGGAAAGGTACTCGCTCCTGCCAGAGTACTCCTCTATTTGCATCTTCTTACAGGAGTTTGTCCGCTCTGGAGACGGTTTCTATACCTCGCACAGTTGGTGAGGCCAAATCTCACCCCGGGTGGCTCGCAGTCATGCGGGATGAATTGCAGGCTCTGGAGGAAAACCATACTTGGGATCTTGTCCCCCTTCCAGCAGGCAAACAGGCAGTGGGCAGCAAATGGATTTACACGGTCAGGTTGAATCCCGATGGTACTCTGCATCGCCTCAAAGCCCGCCTTGTGGCCAAAGGCTTTGCTCAGACATATGGAGTTGACTACTTTGATACCTTCTCCCCGGTTGCCAAGATGGCCTCTGTCCGGCTATTCATCTCTCTCGCCGCCCATCATCGGTGGCCTCTTCATCAATTGGATGTCAAGAATGCATTCCTCCATGGCTTCCTTAAGGAAGAAATCTATCTACAGCAGCCCCCCGGATTTTGTGCCGCCGGCGCTGAATCTCGTGTCTGCCGTCTCCGCCGCTCTCTTTACGGCCTCAAGCAGTCTCTCCGTGCTTGGTTTGGCCGCTTTAGCACGGTCGTCAGCGACTTTGGGCTTTCCCGCAGTATGAAAGACCACACTGTCTTCTACAGGACGACTCCACATGGCTGCATCTTATTGGTCGTCTATGTGGATGATATCGTCATCACCGGCAGCGACTCTGTGGGTATCACCCATCTCAAGGCCCATCTTCACCAGCACTTCCGCACTAAGGATCTTGGTCCTCTCACATACTTCCTTGGCATCGAGGTTTCCTACTCCTCTGCCACCATCTCCCTCTGCCAACGGAAGTATGCATTGGATATATTGCAGGATGCTGGGCTGACTCAGGCCACTGCGGTCGATACTCCTCTGGAGCCTGGCGAACGGTCTCTTTATGCCTCCTCGGCTCTATACCCACATCCCGAGCGGTACCGTCGATTGGTGGGCAAACTCAATTATCTCACCATGACTCGACCCGACATTTCCTGTGCGGTAGCCAAAGTGAGTCAATTTATGGAGCATCCCACCACATCTCAGTGGGATGCTGTCATCCGCATCGCCAAGTACATCAAACGGGATCCTGCCCGTGGTCTTCACTACTCCCAGCATCCTCATCAGCATATTGAGGCCTTTTGCGATGTTGATTACGCTGGCTGCCTTGCCACTCGGAAATCTACCTCTGGGTTCGCCATTTTCTTGGCAGGCAACCTCATTTCTTGGCGCAGCAAGAAACAGACGGTCGTCTCTCGCTCCAGTGCCGAGTCTGAGTACCGTGCCATGGCCACCGTCACTACCGAGATCCTGTGGCTTCGGCAACTCCTCCAGGAGCTTGGCTTTCCTCAGCAGACTTCTGCTCACATCTGGTGTGACAATCAGGCAGCCACTAAAATTGCTTCGAATCCCGTCTTCCATTAACGCACGAAGCATATTGAGGTGGACTGTCACTTTCTTCGCCACCACCTGGAGCACAACCATGTCAGTTTTCGCCACATTCCGACGGCAGACCAGTTTGCTGACATCTTCACCAAAGGCCTCCCTGGTGCTCGCCTTGCATCGCTCAGTTCCAAGCTGGGGATCCACCACATCTGACACCCAGCTTGAGGGGGAGTATTTATGGGTCTTGTGTGGTGTCATCTTATTCTTTTTTGTGGGACTCGTTGTCCAAGCTGGGTCTGTCCAGCTTGAGGGGGAGTGTTAAACCCTCTTGTATTATTATGGGTATTTCCGAGTCCCACATCGGAATACTCCCTTGTACATTCCGCATTTTCATTCTATAAAAGAAGAGCCCCACCTCACCTTGAAGGTAAGTGGGTTTCCCTATTCTACATTGAAAAAGGGGGAGAGCAGGAATAATGAAAACACATATATTGACACATCATTTAGAAGGTATTTTCAACATATACAAAGGGGGGTTTATGATTACACATTCTGTGAGTTGTATTTGTTGTCATGGATTGATTTTCAAGGCATGTCAATATGTTGATGAAGAAGAAGTAGCTTGGAGGATGAGAAATCCAAGCTTTTTTAAGAAGTTCCCATTCTTTTTGTAACTTGATATAAAGTGATGATCTATACAACACATCTTGATATATTGGTTTAGAGTTGTTTGCCGCATCTCATATGATAGAAGAGAGTTCTTTCCTTGGAAGATTTAGAGAAGGAAAAGGTCATGGTGGAATATTTGAGGAGCTTCTGTGAAAGTAAATAGGAGCCTCTATACAACACATCTTGATATATTGGTTTAGAGTTGTTTGCCGCATCTCATATGATAGAAGAGAGTTCTTTCCTTGGAAGATTTAGAGAAGGAAAAGGTCATGGTGGAATATTTGAGGAGCTTCTGTGAAAGTAAATAGGAGCCTCCATGGAATGGAGCTTCCGTGGAATGGAGCTTTTGTGGATTGAAGCTTCCATAAAGAGGAGTTTCCATGAAGTAATCATCCGTGACATGAAGACTTCCATGAAGTGAGCATCTATGACATGAACCATCCACAAATTGTGTATTTTCCATGTGGATGAGGATCTTTCGTGAGTATAAACATGGAACTTCTGTAAAGAGATGAATCAAACACTGGTCTTCCATGGGATGAAGGCAATCTTCCCTGAGTTTGAGGATCTTCCATGCATATATTCTATGGTCATGGGTCTTCTATGAGGAATAGAGGGTACAGATCTTCCGTGTGTATGATCTTCCATGTGAGCATCGACTGTGCACAGATTTCCCATGATGGACGAGCTTCCATGAGTAAAGTTTTCTTCCATACAAAGAAGGTAGTCGATCGTGAGAGTTTGAAGCCACTGTGTGATTGATGGTCTATTCTTAAACTCAAGGATGAGATTTTTATGAAAAATAGTGTGTATGAATATGAGTGCATGTACATTCTGTATTCATAGAGGTACATACTACCCAACAGTAACTCAGATAATGATTATATCAGGCTTTTAAGGATAAAATGTCACGATACTATTACTCGTGGTTCAAGAAATATGATTTGTGTGTGCTTCGCGCTGCGAAGCAAGGAGATACTGCTCTTCATGAATGTTCAAGTGAATGGTACAAGAGTGTTGAAGATGCTATAGAATGAGGATGGGTGAGTTTGAGATACATGCACACAGCTTCACATGCATGAATGAGTATAGAGGGCTAAAAGGAAAGTTGTGTTCGAATTATTTATCATATGAGAGAGTATGAGCACAGGTACATGAATTCGAGAATATTGATACATGCATGAATTTTTACATGCATACATATGATTCAAATGTTAAATGAGAATATGTATCATCCATATGTGTCAGGTATATGTTTCTTCATGAGAGCTGTGAGGACACACATTGAGAGAAATATGATGCACAATACTTCGTCCATGAACGTATTTGACGAACACATGCCGCAGATGTGATTTAAATGAGAATCCATGATTGTGGTTATTTATGAACCACGTTAAGAAGAAAAAGAAGATAAACCAAGTTCTTCGGGTATTTGATTCTAATGATTCTAGGTGAAAAAAAACTTAAAATGAAAAATATGATACTCTATTTATCATATTTCATGTAGGTAGGTATAAAGTGGAAGAAGGATTTGCGAGATTATCCTACGATGCAAATGTAGATGCCATGACTGAAGCGGTTCCATGCATTTATGAATATATTTACAACATTATTGAATACGTGAAATTATCATGGAAAGATGGAGTGAAGAATAACTATGACAGTACACATTATTGTAATTATAGATAATTTAAATATATGCGGTTTTTATGAGAAGATGAGGCTGAGAATTATGGATGTAGTCAAGGGAAGTCACCGATAATCCATGAGGATTTGAATTATTGTAAGACTTGGTAATTCAAGTCATGTATTTAGACAGTTTTTTAAATACTGGAATGAAGAATAGAGAGAAGGGAAGATAACCAATGATGCAGTTATTATTAATATATATATATATATATAATAGGTTGTCGAAGATGACTGTTGTTGAAGATCTGATACACAAACTGAAAAGAATATTTTATTGGTATCGAAGAAGAAAAGAGAGAGACCCAACTTTGGTCATTCATATACATCATAAAGAGTCAAAGAATTGAGAATAGATCTAGTCTAGTCAGTTTTTCAATGAAGAAGATCTAGGGAAATTTGAGTCCACTGAAGAAAGATGAGGGATAAAGAAAAGGTGTTGCGGAAATCTGTTACAGAGAGAGAAGAAGAGAAGAAGAGAAGAAAAGAAGAAAAGAAGAAAGAAGAGAAGGAAGGAGCAACACTCGAACTTGTTGTCATGGCGGTGTGTGCACTATTGTGCATATAAAAGAAAAAGGAGTTCCTTGCATGTTGTTGTGCAAGAGAATAAGAGGAGAAGAATATTGCAACACTACAACAATCAACATAAGCCACATCTGGTGGAGGACTCCCTTGATGATGAAAATAACTTGATGAAGTTAAAGACTATCCACACATACAGTATAATGATCCAGTGGGATTCTTCATGTTGGATTAGGCTATCACCAGTCTAGGGACTCAAGATTATTTTAGGTCCCCCATCTTGAGTGTAGGGTGCTACATTTCAGGTTTGAGATTGTTTTCTGGCTAACCCACTATAATATGTATCTCATTATAGTGGCTTGTGTGATCAAGAAATATTTCCCAACTGCATCAAGGAGTAATCTTTCTTATTGAAGGTGAACCTTGTAAATCTCTTATCCACTTTATGTGTGTGCTAATGAATGAAGGAAAGGTAAGAAAACGAGATAATCAAGAACGTAACAAGTCTAAGAGGTAAATTGGAATAAAAATTCCCCAAAACTAATTCAACCTCCCCCCGACACCCTCCTCTCTCCCACCTAGATCTCTAGCAAGTTGAACCATTTGTAACCCAGGATTATAGATCGTAGAGTTTGTCCCGGCTTTATCAGAATCAAATTGTTCCTTTGTGAATCAAACATCCCTAAAATTTGTAGCATCATACCTCTTAGCTCCTCTTAAGAATTTGAAGATTCGGTTGGATGATAGTTTTGAAAATAAGGTTTTGGCTGTTGTGAGAATTCAGAGGCAGCATTTTGTTTAATCACTCCTTGATCTTTCTGAGACAAATTGAATTTGTTCCTATAACCAGGGTTGTATCTATTTGAAAATGAATAGTTATTCCCTTGATTTTTGACCCTAAAATCAATAAATTGGGCACTGTCATCATGCTGAAAAGGTAGATCAAAATTAGGGAAACAGTTCTTATTATGCCTTAACATTCCATGATGAATACACTACTACCTAAGAGAATTTTCCTGCCAATCAACATTAATTCCAGCTACTTGAGCTCTAGACTCACTCCTATGAGTGGTTCTTTTTCTAGAACATTTATGCTGAGAGTTTTGAGCCACCGGTTTATTAAAGATTTCTTTTAATTCCTTGGTTGTCCTATCTGAAAAATCACTACCACGGGACTAAACAACAAAATTTTGATGATTATGAGTGAGACTATTATAAAAATTGTCCATCAATATATGGGGAGAAAGTTGGTGATTGGGATATTGCCTAATAAGTGCTCTAAACCGGTCTCATGTCTCATGTAAGAGCTCGCCCTCATCTTTGAAAAACCCCTTGATTTTATGTCACACCTTGGTGGTAGTATTCCTAAGATAAAACTTCATAACAAAAACATTGAAAAGCAGGTCCCAAGTATCAAAATTTTCTACATCTAAATTTCGGAACAAACTCCTGCCCTTAGATTTCAAACACGATGGAAAATCCTCAATCTAAGCTCTTCATCACTCAACCCATGGAGAGGAAACTGTTGAACCGCACTAAAAAAAATCTCTAATAAAATGAAGGGAATCTTCACTGGGCTGACCATTAAAAAAGGTAACATAAAATGGTAAGATTGATTCATTTCATAATTTCTAGACCAAGGGGACAATGAGATGCATGGAGGATTTCTTGAAACTTGATGGATGTTGGAAATCCCTAAGCTTAGGCCTCTCAACATTCTCATTCCTAAGTTAAGGTTTAACAAAATTTTGATTTTCATTTATATTTTCAACTCTTGCAATTTCCAGATTTTCCATTTCAGTTTTATTTTACTTTTTTATGGAAAAGAAGTGTTTGTTTATTTCAAGTATTAAAGAATCAATTTTAGTAGTGAATGATACCCTTGTGTACATGCAAAACAAGTGTAAAAGGTCAAACTAGGAACACAACAGAGTGAAAGCAGTAGTTTTTCAACTTCTTAGTTTTTCCAGTTTTTTTAACATAATTTTTTTGAAATAGATTTCCAATTTTTTTTATGATAATTGCAAGTGCTTCACTGGAAACAACACCAAAAATTTGATGCGTGCTAGGCCGTTGTCTAGCCTGTCAAATTTATTCATTTATGACACCTACTAACTACAAGTACTATGGTGAGTAGGGATCGAGCAAAGGGGAAGGCTAAGATGTGTGGCCAGACAAGACAAAACAAACAAAAACAAGTATAAAAAAATAGATGAAGTGAGGTTGAATTGTGAAGTTTAAAGTAATGGAAATAGACCGAAAAGGGGAAACAATACCAAACATGGATGTAGTTAGGGGAAACTGGACAGTCTGAATTGGTGAAAGGATCACTGATCATGCCTCAGAATTTACCATAGAAGTGTCAAAAGCTATGTAAAAAGTGTGCTGAAACACCAAACTGTCATTGAGTAAACAATTTTTCCCAGCGTTCTCTCCTAAGGGTCGATATGTCAATCAAACTCACAAGAAATGGATGCATCTTCATGGATAAAACAGAAAATTAAACTTTTCCAAATAAAGTACTTTAGTTGAAGTTTCCGAGGTAAATGATAGATTGAGAACACTAGACGAAAAAATGATGCTCATAAAAAAGATAGATTGAGAACACTAGACGAAAAAAGACACACTACGCACTTTCAATGATACTTCACCGAGTATTTTGATTTTAGTGAAGTGGAAACTGATTTTCAACTGCCTGAGAAGATTTAACTCTAACTTCTTCCGTCCATACATCATTAGAGAAGGAGGGAGTGAAGCAGCGAATTAAACCAGGAAAATACAAACTTCCATGAATTAAAATGAAGCATGAATAGGTAAAAAGAATTCAAATCATTCTAATCCAGTCCCCCTGAAGAAATTAGTTACGCATGTTCACAGTATCAAAAGTATTTAATGAAAGCATCTCAAAAACAACAAGAATAAGGAGATAAAAAGAAGGAAGAGATTCTTCTCTGATGAGTTGAATCCTCCTCTCAGCTTGATCTCCTCTTTGTATGTTACTCCGAGCACTGCCCACGCCTCCAGTTCCAGTCCAGCTTAATTCACGGGTCGTCTCCTTCAAGCTTTGGCCGAACTCGAGTCGTTTTCAAACAGTAGCTCTCATCAAAACCCTAGTTCGGTTCAGAATAAGCAATGAATGACCGATCCCTTCTTCAATGGTAAACACGAACTGCCCCCAAACATGAGATTCCTTGTTTCGGCTTCCAAAAATCAGGCCCAGTTCATCTTCAAGCACGGAACCATCTTCGACGAGGTCGGTCGCCTTCAAATTCAACGAACACAGATCTGCCGTGGATCGACGGCAACCTTCACTCGATTCCAACGATCGAATTCGGTCGACACTAGTTCAACCAGATCTCCCTCATCAATTCGCTCAGGCACGGCTTCGCCTTGGAACCCTCATCCAGGCTCGGCAAAGTAGATGCAGTAATGGCGAAGGGAAACGTCATACGAAGCTTTGGAAAAAATATCCCACCATCCCCAATCATCGTACGAGGAACTACTCAAATTATCTTACTAGAAAGTGGAGAAATTATCATCCAGGAATCCTCAGACACACTTCACTTGCGAAGATTGCAGAAAATTCACCTATATGCACTTGTCTAGAAAAAATATTAATTTCAATAAATATGACTAAAAAAATCATGGGACACGAATAAATTTAATCCAACACCCGAAACAATTTTTAAAACTAATAAAAAAATTATTTTGATTGAATATTTTCCAACAATACACAAGACTCATGGTTTTTAGAGTGTATGGAAATTAAACCGAAGATCTTTTACACTGTGTTTGGTGATATTTTAGTAAAAGAAAAGAAATGATTTGATATTTTATAAAAGAAAATAAATGATTGTGATTTCTCTCCTTCCGTTTGGATCAATAACTTAGTAAAAGAAAAGAAATGGTTTGGATTTCTCTCCATCTTGTTTGTCGAATCTTTTTAAAAGAAAATAAAAGAAATTCTATTATGAAACATGTATAAAATAAGGATAAAATTGGAATTTTAAAATATTAACAACCCTCCACCATCATTTCTCTCCAAATCATCCCAATTTTTGGGTGATTTAAAAACAATAGCAGGAGAGAAATTTATTTCTCTCCATTTCTCCTCTTATCATTTCTCTCATCTTAAAATTATATCGCCAAACATGAGAAACTAATTTCTCCTCTCAAAATCATTTCTTTTCTCTCTGTATCATCCCTGCCAAACTAGCCCTTAATCAATCATGCATAAAAAATCATCAAAGAAATATATTTTCAGCACAAAACTGTCAATTATCAAGTATTTATTTTTATTGCTCATTTAAACATAAAAAACATCAAAAAATCATCATTGGTATGTGATAATCATATATCAGATAGAGGCCATATAAATAGGGCTGCTTCACGCAAGTCTCATCAGACCTCAAAACACATTACCTTCTACTCACCCAAAGGACATTCAACTATAAGGAATGAAAACAAAACCAGGAGTCACTAACATCAACCACAAAATGGTTCATTGTCAAGCATACCCCTTAATTGGAGCACTACACCCCCACCTTTTTTTAACAGGTATAGGGGAAGCCCCCCCCCCAAATCAACTAATGAAACTCCTCTCTTTATACTAGGAGGAGGGATCTCATTATATGACCATATAAGCTTAGGGGCACAAAGGCCCAAACAACACTATAGGCCCGCACTAATGTTGCCCAGTCCAGATCCTATGTGGCCGATGATCATCCCACAAGAAGCTCGATTCACTACCCACGCCTCATCGGTGGTTGCCGCCTCCCTTGCACCGTCGTCGTCGTCCACTCCCCACCTTTAAAAATATCCAAGTTGCCTTTTATATGGGAAAAAACTGTTATAGTTATATTCTTCTCCCAAACACAACAATGAAGCTCCTGAACCAACTCTACAAGAACTATAGGGTATCATGTTCTCTAGGGTCTACTTCAGTCATTTCCATCTATTTCTATTATGGTGTACACACCAAATGTCACTAGCTTGAGGCATAAGGCCAACACGAACATTCTTGCTCAATCACTTCCTCAAACATCCATAGGAATTCAACCTATGCACCTCGACCTCCAAACACGGTCAAATTCTCCACCAAAACAACATGGTTGTATTGTGTCTCTCTTTTGTGAAATGCAACGACCCAAACTGTTATGAATAAAATTCCATTTCTTTTAATTAAATACCTTATGGATATAGAAAACGCATGCACTCCTTTTGTTTTATTATATCCAATTGGATTTAAATGATTGTTAAGTATCCTTACTATTGATAATATAGTCATTGAACAATGATCACATGACTAGTATAAATATAGGGTTTTAACAAATCCTTTTGACACAGACAAAAGAAGTGATGACCTCAACGAGTAGGATCGTACCCTATGAAACCCATTTATCAGAGCTTCTGAGGAAGATAACATTTCTGGGCTTTTCCCTAGACCAAGCTCAAGCCGAGATCCAACAACTTAAGCATGAATGAAACCGTTTACGGGAAAAGTTCAAACTCATCGAGATCACAACCCAAACCATGTTCACTGAACGACCCCATGAAATCCCCACCATCACACACCTTACTCTTAGGGCGTATGCTGATGTAATAAATGGATATGTAATAAGACCCCAACATTATGATTATGTGCATTATTTTTGTATAGAATAATGAATATACTTTCATTTTATTATTGTTACTTTGTAAATGATTTTTAAAGAACAAATAGTATTTTTTGGTTAATATTCAAATTCAATTAAGAAATCTGTTTTGATGAATTAATGGATTTTTGAATTAAATAATATTTTAATAAAATATTATTATTAAATTACTTTTATTAAATATAAATAATCATATATTTTTTATGAAATCAATTGTAATTTTTATTAATGTTTGAAAACTGTTTTTGTCAAAACCCGTCAACTTTCATTAAATGTCGGTTTTTATTTTAAAAGTGAAAATTCACATATTTAGAAAATTATTTAGATAAAATAAATATTATTTTTGGAATCAGGATGTCGAAATTATCCAATGGTGAATTTTTCATAGTTTTCTGAGACAGTCGGATTTTTTGGTAAAAATTAAATACCGCATAAATATATAATGTGTTTTATGACACCATAATGACCCAATAGTGATGTAATAAAATACTATAAAGGGTATCTTTGACCAAATATACGTTTTCTTTTAAAATAATAAAATTTTAGGTTTATTTGATTTATTGTATAAAGCCTCAGTGAATCCTCCAAGACATATAAAATATTTTAAGATTTTAAAATCATTTTGTTGAATGTGTGACTCACCTCCACACAAGCAAGAGAAATATTTTAATATCTTCGACCCTTATCCATATAAAATAATGTATACCACTCCCCTTTGATAGAAACCATAGGCAAAAACCATGGGATGATTTGTGATTTTGAATATTTTAGCGTGTAGGGTTCAAAACCAAAATAATAAAGAATTCCCCCACCTTTCCTATATAAACTCACCCAAGCACTCATTCCTCTTCACTCAAGATTTTTGACACTACTGTAAATTTCACCTATTCCAATGGTTTAAAACTGTTAGGATATCCCCTAAAACCATTAGTATCACTACTGGAAATCGGATCTTTCCCAACACTTATATATACCCTTTCCCAACGGTTCTCCCAAACCGTTGGGAAAGGGGGGTCTTTCCCAACGGTTTGGGAGAACCGTTGGGAAAGGGTCCTCAAAACCCACCTTTCCCAACGGTTCTCTCAAACCGTTGGGAAAGGGGGGGTCTTTCCCAACGGTTTGGGAGAACCGTTGGGAAAGGTGGGTTTTGAGGACCCTTTCCCAACGGTTCTCCCAAACCGTTGGGAAAGACCCCCCCTTTCCCAACGGTTTGGGAGAACCGTTGGGAAAGCTCACCCACAAAACCAACCTTCACCCTCCAGGAAATTTCCACCTATCCCAACAGTTTTGAGAACCGTTGGGATAGGTCTATCCCAACGGTTTTGAGAACCGTTGGGATAGATTCTTTCATTTCTTCCAGGTCTGCTACCCGAGAACATTATATAAATCTAAATTTTAAATAATTATGATAATACATATATATATTTATGAAATTATGTTTACAAAAGTGATGTTAGCTTAGTGGTTAAGTTGTTCGATTATAAACAAGGGGTCGTGGGATCAAATCCCAGCACATGTTTTTTTTTTGAAAAACATTTACCAACGGTTTTATATCCGTTGGAATAGATTTTCATATTACTTATACCAACGGTTTTGTAAACCGTTGGGATAGGTCTATACCAACGGTTTTGGGAAAACCGTTGGTATAGACCTATCCCAACGGCTTACTTCGCAACGGTTCTCCAAACCGTTGGTATAGGCTATACCAACGGTTTGGAGGCCTATACCAACGGTTCCAAACCGTTGGTATAGGTTAGTATTCTACTAGTGTATGTTGGGCGTTGCAATAGCTCTATACCAACAGTTTTTAGAGAACCGTTGGTATAGGTGGGATGAAAGTAATTTGTCCCAACAGTTTAAGTAAAACCATTGGAATATATGTGTACCAATGGTTCAAGAACTGTTGTTATACATACCATCCAACATGTAACTGTTGGGATATATGTTTTGAATATCAACGGTTCTATGAACCGTTGGCATATGTTGTCCAGGATATTGAATACCAAACCGTTGGTATATCCTCTACTCCCCAGCAAACATCAAAGCTAGGAAGAGGACATAAACCAAACATGTAAACCCACTTCGATCAGTAAACCTGCACATCTAAACCTGTAAAACCTACACCTGTAAACCCGAACCTCTAACAGTCTTCCAAATCACACTTTACACCTATAAACCTGCACCTGTAACTGTAAACCTACACCTCTAACATTCTTCCAAAGCACCTGTAAACCTGCACCATCATGCACCTCACATGGAAGTATCTTCACATGATGAGTGGAAAAAGTCACTAGGTTTTTTCCATCTTGGTTTAGACTATTTAGAGTCTAAAAATGTTGAATAAGATGCTTGAGAGCATAAAGATGCTCAGGGTGTTTTTACCTTGGTAGAGGATGAGGTATCATGTAAGGGGGATCCCTCCTCTGATTCCAAATTGTCTGGACTATCATATCCAGACTCATATGGAGATAGTGATGGCGATGAACATAGTATTCCACTAGAGCATGGTGGACCTACTATCTCATTTGGAGTTGGGACATATCCTAAGGGATCCTTAGTTAAGCAGATTGACCAAGCAGGTGAGCTTCAAGCTTTTCCCTTAGATGTACCTACTAAATCATAACCTGTAGAGTCTGTTTTACCTAGTGTTGAGAGAGTTGTTTCCCTAGTGCCTTAAAATTCTGTATCCATAGTATATTTATAACATTTTAGAGAAATAATTATTTTAGATTTTAGTGTAATTTTGAGTTATCAGGAACCTCCTGTCACCCAGCTTAGTGAAGCTGATGCTAGACACCTTTTTGAGATGGTTGTATGTCATATTCATCCCAATATGAGTTTTCATATTTAGAAAGTTAATATTTAAAATCAAAGGTTGGATAGTGAGATAGAAACCATTTGATCTGTTATGGAGGAAATGAGGACCTCCTTTGTTTCCAGTCAGGATTCCTTATGGAAGAGATTGGAGAATGTTCCTATTGTTGCATCTACATCTAGTGCTCCACCTCCCTCAGCTTTAGTTGATGCTGATTCGATCTAGTCTATAGTCAAATAGTATCTCCATGTTGTTATAGGTGATTTACATTCATCTCATCAGGATTAATTGAGTCAGATTCTATAGAATGGGTTTTCAAGGAATATGTTGACCAGTTGAAAGTGATGACAACTCCACTCAAGCTATTCATGGAGGAGAAGAAATATTTCTTTAGTAGTATGAAGAGATGAAGAAAAATTATTATAGACTTTTTTAATCTTATGAAGCCTTTTCTATATGTATCCAATACTCTAGTAGCTGCTGACTGGAAGTCAAAAGTGCAACAGTAAAGTTGACTCCAAAGTCCACACTGCTATAGTGCCTATCGGTGTCGGTCGGTTAGCTCGACCCGTGACAGTTGCGGACCAGAAGCATTCGGCCCAACCGGATCAAGCTACACCAATCCAACAACCTACAGGGGTGCAACCATCTGTTTTCTACTATTGATCTTTGATACCATCATATTTGATTCACCATCATCTTTTTCCACCATTATTGTTCTTGATTTGAATTAAATACTTTCAATAGATATTTTATGAGAGTTAATGCAAAGGGGTTAATTAATGATTATCCCTAACCCTTTGCATAGATTCCTTGAATACAATGTTATATTCAGTACGAGGATCCAAAAAATCTTGATGATTATCCTTCAATGGGAGCATGCAGTGCTATATTTATTTCAAAGGATCTCTCTCATGCACATGCGGTTAGAAGGTGGAGAGTGTAGAATGATGAAAGTGGTCATCACATGAGATATTACATACTGATACATTTGACTGTGGAAGAGTGGAGTACATTGAAGATCAAGATCCTTTCCTATGAATAGAAAATAGAACTTCATGATACTATATTTTTCTCTAACTTATAAAGAAACTATTCGAGATCATGCCTTTTCCATATCTTCTTATTGTTTTCTTTTAATTCTGACTATTGTGTTGGTTACTCTATTGACACACTGAATCCCATGCTTGAATAGAAGAATACTCAATATTATCTTTTATTTCCTATTATTTGTATACCAATTAAAACTGTGGAAGAGGTCCATGCGTGGCCTCTGTTGTTTCTTTCATAGTCACACTTTTTTTCTTTGGTGTTTCTTTTTAATAATACTAAAGGGGAGATTGGTTGTATATGTTTTTTTGTTTCAGTAAGGGGGTAAAGGAAAGATAAATTATTTCATCCAAAAGGGGGAATACATTTTTCCAAGGGTAGAATGATTTTGTGTTCCTAATTGATTCAAAAATAAGAAGAAAGCATATCCAAGGGGGAATTATTAAGTTTAGAAGAAGTCTTATCTAGGGGGATACTGTTAGAAGAATATAAGGGAAGAAAAATTTTCTAAACATTTATTGTATATCTCAAGGGAGATGAAATTTTAAAAAAGTTAAAGAGATTTTTCTACTTTATTTCATTTAATTTAAATTTACTTATTTGTTACTTTTCATTCCATTTTTTGTGATTATCAAAAAGTATAAGACTATTGAGTGCCTATCGGAATCAGAATCAGAATCGAAATCATATTCAGATGGTTGGAAACCACATTTGACATGACATTCAAGGGATAAAAGATGTATTTTATAGACATGACAGTCTTCTTTAAATTAGCATGGGTCACTGAAAAACCTTGAAACTTTGATTTCGAATAGATGATCATTGATCTTCAATGCTTTCTGTCCCCTTCTTGTAAACCAAATGAGACCAACACCTCATGTGTGAGGGTTAAGTCTTTATATCCACTTGAAATGCAACAATGGTAAGATTCTGTATTCAAAGCCTACTTGGATATATTCACTGGAAAAATTGTTCCCATATTCACCCTCTTTTTCTTACTTTTTTTTTTCTCTTTGAAACAAATATATCAATATAGCCTAGGTCTGTCCTTCCCTTATTCTTTATTGAAGAACTAGATGTTGCAATGTTGTGTAGGTATCTCCTCTTATCATAACAGACTCATGCAATATATATATATATATGCTAGTCGTTTTCATGCACAACTATGAATGGTGTGGATCACACTAGGCTTCTATAATCTTCTCTTTAATCTCAAAGTGTTCATGAGAAAGAACATGTTTTTGAATTCAAATAAATATACTAAATAAGACTCCAAGATATCTTGTCACATTCACTACAGTTTTCTATCAACTTCTTCATGTTTTGAATCATCATCCATTGAAAACTATTAACTATCCATCAACATAGTCTGCAGATATCTCCTTTTAAGTCCACCACTTAAAATATCCAAATATCTTGCGAGAATACCTCCATTTTAATTCTACACATTGTCCATAACTTTAGAAAGCTTTTAAACCTCCAACTTAATATCCGGGGCATAAAAAAACCATTCAAACTTTCCTTTTAAAATCCTGAACCTCATGACATAGAAACTCATTTTTGAATCGTGTTTCCAGATAAAATGTCTTCGACCTTCACAACAAGGCATGAAACAACACTTCTTTATGCAATATGCCCTTCAAAACATCGGACACCATGACCACTTGACCATTTTTCTCCACTAAAAAATACTGATACACCAAAACACACAGCTTTCCAAAAAATGCTCTGGGAAATGACATAGGGATATCTCCAGCATCTTTCTATACTTTTCTATACACAGGTCCACCACAGTGAGCAGAATGCCTTTAGTGAGTGTCCCCACTATAATTCTTCTCATTAGAACATGGGAGAAATGTTTCAATATGAATATTAAAAGGAGGCACTAAATCATATGAATTGGTGGTGGTAAGATGAAGCTTATGGTGGGGAGCACCATCATCCTGACAGATGTTAAACAATGACACCATCCATGTTTTTAGATATATGGGCTCAGGTAAACACCCAAAGGGGTGGCCAAGAGGCCAGGAAAACACCCCAAATGGGTTTCTCCATAAGATAAGGTCACGGTCAAGGCATATGCCTACTCGGGAAATTTCATTTGAGCTAAACGGGTATGTTAAGCTAATTTATATTATTCAAAGAAAAAAAAACTAACTAGCCACAAAAAAACGCCAACAAGAGACATATGAAAAACTCAAACCAAATCTAAACATGATATAAATAACTATCACTATTCTTTGGTTTAAAAGACAGCGCACCTCCGTTGGAGGGGTTTTATTATAAAATCATGGCATTGCTTTATCACACAATTCATTTAATTATATTTAAAATTTATTCTAAAACCCATTCAGCACAAATCAAATGCAATAAGTTAAGCAACTAGATCAACATAACTATCACTGTGAGTTTTTGCGGATAACGCACCTCTGTTGGAGGGGTTTTATTATAAAAAAATGACTTTATTTATCAAATGAAGCAATTATATTAAAGAATAGATATCCAAGATATGAAATTCAATAAAATTAATCAGAATTAAAAAAGAAGCTAAATTTAATTTAAATCCTTATTGAATTAAAGAGACTGGGAGAGGGACTCTACCTCATGGTGGAACCAAGCCATCCACTTCGGCTCTTGGAGCTTTCTAACTAAAATCTACTGTTGCTCCTCCACTGGGTATACACACCTTCACACACATGCAAGGACACCTAGAACCTATGCACACACCCGCATGGCCATGAGAATGTGCAAGGGGATCCTTGCACATATGCTTATATGCATATAACAGTCTCCACTCACCTTCATATGCATTTATATATATATATATATACATGGGAACACCTATCCCCATACACACATAATCACTGCCATGGGTGAATATACATGTAACGGGGGAACCCACATACATATACTTACTTACCTATGCACACACAGGCGAGTCGACCTTAACTTGGAAACTCGAAACCAATGAGCAGGGATCAACACACTACACAAAGTATATTAGGAACCTTAAAACACATGAAGGATGCTACATAACCAGTGAGAAACCAACCAACAAAATTAATTCCTTACCTATATTGGCAGCGGAGAACCAAATCCACCCGAAGCAACACGAAACGATCCAACTCCCTACCAAAAACATAATATGGAGTCAAAAACACTAAAATCCCCAAATACATGAGTTGCAAGACAAGTAGTAACCATAGAATCTTACCTCAGATCAAATCCGGCAGACTGAATCAATCCAAACCCCTTCTGGCCCCCTTCGCAGAATATTACTACCCTTTGTCCATAGAAAGCAGTCAAAGATCTAAGTTGCCAATGCAATAAAGAAAATAAAATAAAAACTAAACTAAAACATACTTGTATCCTGTGACTATACATGTCACCGTCCAACATATAAGAAATACAACGCCCCATGGGTCAAATCATGTTCCTACAAGAAAGGGGGAAACATATCAATGTTTCAAAATGATATTATCAAATATTACATTTCTATTAATTAAAAATTACTCTTCCTATTAATGGTATATAATAAATTTGGACCAAGTTTCAACTTAGTTTGGTTTTGTTCGATACGAGGGAAGAGGTCTTATTATTCTTGGTTTTTATGTTTACAGTTCAGATATTTATTTAAAAATGATGCATGTATTTTCCATTATTATTTATGGTTTTATTTCTTAGACTGTTGTCATGGGGCCTGTCCACATGAATAATTCTTGGAATGTAGGGTCCAGTTGACATTTATGCGCTTTAATGTGATTGATTTCACTAACGATGAGGACTCGACTGTTTAAATTAAAAAAACCCTACATGGTGTTTTCCTATATAACTTATTGGAAGTATTCTACATAGTTGAATCACAATATTACTTCTAATTAATGATATTATGGATCATATGGTGAGATTTTCCTTGATGAAAACTACATAATCTCTCCATGCAAGGGATGTATATTGACCCTTGGTGGGTCAGTATAGGAACTGGTTATGATACAATGTTGTACTGGGATATATGGGCATGGTTCCATGCTGTCTCGATATTAACTATGGTGATGAGTAGAGATTTTGATGTTTGGTGAATACTAGGCATTGGTGTTTGTAGTTATAGAGCCAAAAATCATTTGATATTACAAGATAAGATTCAACGAGTTATCTATAAATTAATGATCTAATTAGGTCAATATTTATGGCTAGATTGTCACTATATAATATAGGAAATCCTTGAACATCTCTCTATGTTTTATGCATGTTGTTCATATAAATCTGATATGTGTTCTCACCATGAAAGGGATGTATACCTCCACTGGTGCCACCTCCAACACATCAAATTCCATCCTCTTCTGAAGGAATTCCCTCAAAGAATACATACAAGAGGAAATGTTTGAGGTAGTCAGCTAATAAACCTCACCCAAATTCATCAATTAAGTAGTGTGTTTTATGACTTTAATCATCAAATTTCTTAAGTATATCTTCCTGTATAAAGAAAGTATTAAGAGCCTCTATAAACCCTTAAACACTAACGTGATTATTTGGTCATTGATTTCCAAGGGATTGATTATAACTATGTTCCATGGGAGTCATGGAATCTAAGGATGGTAAATGAAAGGAAATAAATTAACATAGTAGACCTATAGATATGGTGTTCACAAGCCACCCAAGTTTAGAGAAGGTTCTTTAGTGATTCTATGGAAATTAAATCACCCTGTCATTAGGTCTCCAAGTGTATAAGATATCTATTGGGATATGAGTGGTCTAACATATGTCTTAAAATTGGTATGATATGTGTATGGACTAGATGATGATTTAGATCAAGTAAAATATTCCTAAGAGGATTGGGCCTTGTAGTGATAGGTGTGGAAATTGTACATCTAGAGTTTAATGAGGAAATACTTATGAGGATGAATTGGAATCCTGGTAGGTTCTTAGAGTGGGATGGTCCCTCTGAGTCTATAAAATGTATTATGAAAGGTTTTACTCTATTTAATGATTCAAGAGTTCAACTAAAGAGATTAAGGATGAGATTCTAGTGTGGGTATTGGGTATTGTTGGATAGATTGACATTATAATTCCAAGAGGCTTGGTGTGATTTAGCTTAGTATGGAACCTGGTTAGTAGGGTTGGGTTATAATACATGATTTTGATGAGGTTCTGGACCAGATTATGGAGAATATAATTAAGGAATGGTCGACATGCCCAGAGAAGACTATAGTGTGTGGGATCGGGATTATGGTCAGTGAGTAGGGACTAGGACGGGTTCGAGGGACCCTAGAGGATTCCCATGTGGATGATATAAGAATGTATATGGGTTCGACATGGTGTGCTTTTGTGACTAGGATAATCATGAGGTGAATAATCTTCTTTGTCTAGTTGGATGGTGAGATGTGCATCGAGGCATGGGATAATCCTCGAGAGATGAGTCTAGACTATGTGACTGAGAGGATAGACTAGGATATGTTTGATAGGATTGGGTGAGTGGAAAACCCATGAGAGGATGATACGATGTATGGATACACTTGGAGACACTTGGGGTTATTTATGCTACCTCATGGAGACACTTGGGGTTATTTCATGACTCCAACATACTCCATAAATGTTCCCACACAATGTTTTAGAAAAACAATTCCATATCATGGAAGACCCCAAGGCTCCTCTAGCTTCCAATGTTTTCTCACACTCACACCTCATGGTATTACAATATACAAGTGATCTACGCCAACTAGTCAGGATAGCATCACTACCCTTCGTCCGTAGAAAGCAGTAAAAAACCTAAGTGGACAATGCGATAAAGAAAATAAAATAAAAACTAAACAAAAACATACCCGTATCCTATGACTATACATGTCACCGCTCAATATATAAGAACCACAATGACCCATGGGTCAAATCATGTTCCTGCACGCAAGGGGGAAACAGTTCCATTTAACAGTCTCTTCATTTTTCATTATGTTCTTTATATAGAAAGTTGTTAGAAACACCATACTAGTACACTTAGACAATGAATATGCACCTATGCTACATTATTTGAGTTGAATATTGTGCACATAAACCTCTTTACTATGGAAAGAACCTCACAGGGACCACAATCAATGTTTAGTAGTTGATCCTGCTCTTGAACCTGGTTGGGTACCAGTCTATGAACCATATGGTCTACTTGGTCATGAGGGTGTAAACCATTTCATTATACTATACTATGAATAAAGGTGTTGGTATCTTTTCTACAAGCAATGGGAATTTCTCAAGGCTTGAGTGTCAATCAACTTCAGTTCCTAAGTTAATGGCCCCTTAACTATCTGTAGATGTTAAGGGGTGTTTCCCATGGGTGTCTTGTGGTGTGTAGTGTCTATCTATGATTTTTGTAGTGCTTCTATATTGTAGGAAATGTGTATTGAATGGTCAGTTTAATAAATACATTGGTCAATTGGAAAATACACCCATAGTCAATAGAGATATACCCACTTTTGATAGAGAATACCATCCAAATAACCAACTCAGAAATCTGAGACCAACATTTTACTTTACAAATTCCAATTACATAATATATGCACCACCAACTTATGTTTTATGAACCAATCAATTAAAGGGAAAGAAAATCCTCACAATAACCCATAAAATCTCATATAACATCACTCACCTACAATTAACCCACATCATTTCACATCTTAATGAAGATACAAACTCATCACATACATATCATGATTAATTAAAAAATCCAACACAATATCAGGTCTAATAGGGTCTATAGAGAAAAATATGTGGTTTCTAAAAAATCATGAACTTTTTATTGAATTCATTGTTAGAATGAATGGAATAAAACCTTTGAATCTAACCCTACATTTCTGGAAGATTATATTTTGAAAAAATTCACAGTTTACCCAATAATAAAACCTGTGAATCTAACCCTACATTTCTAGAAGACTCTATTTTGCATGATTAATATGAATGGTTATCCTAACTATGAACCTAACAATGCATTCCCTATTGACTCATTTTAAAAAAAATAAGACTAATTCTTACCTGGAAGTACCAATCAAGAACCCTGGCGGGAGGAGAGGGATCCAAGAGAGTGGGACGTGGCGCGAGGTGTTTGGCCATGGGGGGTCTCACGCGCGACTGGAGAGGGGGTCAAGGGACGTTGGAGGAGGAGAGTGAGCTAAGAGGGGAGGGGGGATGTCTCCAGGAGAGGGAGATGAGATGGGAGGGGGGAACATCGCCGGGATCCGAGATGGGAGGGGGACATCGTCTTCGGAGAGGGATTTGAGAGGGTAAGGGGGAACGTCGCCGAAGGAGAGGGAGGGAGGTCGGGAGGCGGAGGCGGAGGCTGAGAGGAGGTCGAGGTCAGGGAGGGGAGGAGGGGGTCGGGAGCCAGAGGTCGGAGAGGGTTCACGTGGGGATGAAAAGTCAGGAGGGAGCCCTAAATTGGGTGTCCTTTTTCCCAATGGTTAATAAAAACTGTGAGTAATAGTTTTATTTCCCAATGGTTTTGTTAAATTTTTGGGAAAACCCAACATATAATAGGCATATGCCAATGGTTTACTAGAACCGTTGGTATAGGTTCTTTATCCCAATGATTTTTTCAAACCGTTGGGAAATAAGTGTTGGTATAGGCTGGATTTCCACTAGTGTGAAGCTTGACCAACCTCTTCCCCCTACTCCCTAGAGTCATACCAAGGCACCCCTAAGCTCCCAAGAAGCCTCTCCTAAGCCTTTGGGATCACACATCCAAGTAAGAGATCCTCACATTTGTCTCTTCCTTTCAATTCAAGAACCTTGTTTGAAATTAGTCTTTTTAATTTCAATTGTTTATATTTTAATCCTTTTATAATCAATTCCCTACCACCCATTTAATGTTATTTCAATGAGGGATCATTTATCCTCCCCCATTTAGACCCTTACCTACGTTGTTACTATGCCGAAACTCCGTAAGGGATTTCTCTTTTCCCATTTCCATTTCAAGCACTTCATTTGTATTATGCATATTAAATTCCATTTCATATATTAGGATATTATGTTCCATGATCCCCTCGCTATTCATTTCATGTATAAATGATGAGAGACCCCTTTCTCTCTCATCTACCCATTTTATGAATTTCCACACGATGCCATTCTGCTGTTGAAATTACACCACGATTTTCCATGCGAAAATTATCATGTAGTGAATACCATACCCATTTCTCTATCAAGGGTATTCACCTTTATGCACATATACTTATTGATTGGGAATTTACATGTATGAATTCCATATTCCTTGATCATGGGATAAATGACGATGTTGAATGAATCCGTGTTATATGATCTATGTGGCACACTTAAGCATGAGATTGAATTGTTTATGAAGGGTGCACCATGATAGCGCTCCAATGCATTGGGTAATGTTTAGTATCATGATACATCATGTTGGGATAGGGGTTTACCTGATTCCTTTATAGGACTTTTGTCCATCATGCTGGGACAGAGGTTTACTTGATTTCTTTATGTTAATGATGCAGTGTTTTAAGTTGTTGTCACATTTCTATGTTATGATAATCATTATATATCATGAATTTATGTTCATGTTTCTATTATGCTCCATTGATATGTCTATTTCCTAACATGTATTGTATTCTTCATGTTATGACTTGTTTACTCCCTTACTGAGCTTTATATCTCACTCTTTTCTTATGTCCTCAGGTTATTCCATGAAATGCTAAGTACGAAGGAATGTTATGGTCATGTAAAAGAAGTTTTCAATAAAGATGTTGTATTTTATGTCCCAAGTTATCATGTAACGTTCCTAATCCCCAAATACACTAGTCCTTTTGATCTTATAATTTTTATTAAGTTTAAGTTTATGTAATAAATCATGTTTAAATATGAAGTAAAAAGAAGGGTTGTTATAGTTGGTATCAAAGGATAGGTTTAGTTATTTTTGGGATTAGGATTAGAAAAATCTATTGAAAACCTTATGTATAAGACTAAGTATAAGAAAACAATCCCTAAATTTTGGTGAGTATAGAGTAAGTGGTTTATCAAGAAAATACATCTCTATCTGGATAAAAACAAGTAGAGGTGACTCTAGCATAGATGTATCTAGGGGTAAAACTTGAAAACACCACTTTGAGCTAGCACTAGTATAAAAACTATTTTTAACGTCTTCTTTTTTCATGTCGGTTTTTTAGAACTGACGTGAAAATCTCTGAAAATTGATTTTTCACACCGGTTATATAATAACCAATGTGAAAATCCATTTTTGCTGATTTTTCACATCGTTTATATAAGAACCAATGTGAAAAATCCATTTTTGCTGATTTTTCATGTCAGTTATATAATAACGAATGTGAAAAATCTATTTTTCTAACTTTTTTTACGTCAGTTCTAAATAACCAACACAAAAAATCAATTTTCATGACTTTTTCACGTCGATTATTTAATAACCGATGTTAAAATGTATTTTTCATGTTTTTTATTTAATAAATGGAATGAAAATGTTTACAAACATGTAGTTCATTTCCCAAAATTAGATTTGATAGTTTATAGAGCTCAAACAGAGTTACGGATCAAAAGTTATGGTCATCGGAAGTTGATAATCTCTAAACGAAGTCTTAGGGAAGGCCAATTTCTGTAGGCCATAACTTTTGATCCATAACTCCGTTTGAGCTCCGTGACCTGTCAAATCGAATATTGGGAAATGAACTACATTTTTGTAAACATTTTTCATGTTGGTTATTTAATAACTGTTATGAAAAAGACCTTTTAACATCAGTTATTAAATAACCGAAGTGAAAAGACATGAAAATTGATTTTTCACGTCGATTATTTAATAACCGGCGTGAAAAAGTGATGAAAAATGATTTTTCACATCAGTTATATAAGAACCAACATGAAAAATAAAATAAAATTTTAATATATTTTCACGATTGTTATCCTAAAACCAACGTGAAATATAATTTTAATATCCCGCCAACGCAAAATTTCATTTTTTTTTACATCACGACATCAAAATTTCCAATTTCCACCTAAAATTTTTAATACCAAATTTTCATTTATCATCCCAATTATATGTTTTAATTATACACATATTCTAATTTAACGATAATTTCTTTCAACCATCATCTTTCCCTCAACTCAACTTGTTTGATCATCAATGTGAATCAATTAATCCTTCTTCCCGTGATCTCGTCAAGGTATTTGTAATTATTTATCCATGATTTATGGTTATTATGATTTGTTTTCTTAATTGATATAACATTTAATGATAATTTCTTTCAACCACCAGCATTCCACTGAATCGACTTGTTTGATCTTCCACATGAATCCACTATTTCTTCTTTCTGCGATCTCGTCAAGGTATTTGTAATTATTTTTCCATGGTTTATATTTTTATGAGTAGTTTTATTAATTGATATACAATTTAATGATTACTATTTTATTATATTGATGGATAATGTTTTATATCATGGTATAAATACAAACCCTCATTTGGATTCTAAAATTCCTTCTAAGATGAAGCTACGGTTGACTCATTCGATCTTTCCTTGAAAAATATATATCAAACTTTTGATGGTCACAACTTTTGATCTGTAACTCCGTTTGAGATCTACGACCTGCCAAATCGAAGCTTAAGAAATTATCTACAAGATGGTAATTTTTTTACGTCGATTATGTCACAAACCAACCTACGATAAGGCCCGAGAGGTGCTCTCGATCCTCCTAGGCTGACGAAAAGTGCCAGGGCATCAGCAGAGAACGAATGGGAATGATTTCTCCCAAATAAAATAGATAAAGTAGCATAAATGATAAAGAGAAGCGCAAAATAAATAAATCAAACACACAACTAAACAAGAACTGAATAAGATACCACTAACCAAACTCGACAACCAAACTATCTCTGTGTGATCCCGCACGTCACTCTCCAACTCAATGATCAAACATCACCCAAGGCTAAAGCACCCAAGCTGGAGCCTACACAAACACTAAAAACAAAAAATAACTATAGGTGTGAGTATTAAAACTTAGTAGGCTAGCCCGATATCTATTCTTAATGCACTAACTTTAAAATAAAAGAAACACCATTTCAAGTTTGAACTAAAATGTATAAAATTAAGTTTTTAAACATATTTTACTTAAAAAAAAGTACGAACCATTGCCCTTAACCATTTTAAAATCTAGGTTCTTTTCATTAGTGTCAATGAAATTTTCAAAGGTAAAGTGATGTTTACATTTTCATATTTGTATAAAGAAGATAAAACATTTTCATTTGAAAACCAGTTTTAAAAACCCAAGCAAAACCAGCTCACCACTTTCCAAGAAAAAAATACAAGAAGGTACAATAGAAATCACACATCAAGGGAAATGTAGGTATACATACAAGTACTATATCCATCACTGCAAGTAACTGAAAGTCAATAGACATGGGTAAACCTAGGAGATCAAGAATAATTCATAAGACACCAATACATGAGATCACATCCTCATTGACATGTCACACACGATGAAATAAAAACGCTCAAACTCTCGACCATCCTTTCTCAGGTAGGCTAAGGGAAAATCCCATATCAATGAACCCAAACATATCCATCTACTATGGTCCACTGGTCAATACCATAACCTACCAGTGCGACAATCATTCTTAGAATATTATCTCAATATGTTAGGTTCCCATGTCTCAAGTATTTATAAAGGGGGTGAGCCAATCGATTCTAGTCGAGCATCCAATCACAGTTTATATAATAGTAATAATGTACAATAGGTCTCACCCCAAGTCTCCACTGGGACAATTCTCATACCTTAAAATAGAACAATTAAAAAGAGTTCCAACTGAAGAACCCTAAAAATAGATCTCGAGAATCACCAACAAGGACCTCCCACCCATTTCATGCAATCGAGGCATGAGAATCACCCAACGAGGGTTTTCATAATAAATATTTTTTTTTCACAAACTTCATGAAATGGCCAAGCGGGCCCTTAAACATACACAATCAAAGTTTTATCTCAAAATGAAAATTCTTTTTAAAAAGTGGTGTCAAGAACACTATTTCCACTCAAATCATTTATAAACATTCTTCAAAATATTCTCTTCACACATCCAAACAAAACTATTTTACACACACATACCAACTAGACCACAATTCAACACTTCACGTCAAACAGATTAAAAGGCCCCAACTATTCCTCTTAATTTAAAATCATTTAAAACATTTTTCACAAAACCCACATTTACCAACTCACACATGCAGTTTTTTATAAAGGGGTGAAAACACACTAAGACACCTTGAAATGAAACATTCTTTATAAAAAATACCAATCGAGCCATTTATCAGCAGTGCATGCAATGTTTATCAAAACATTTTCTAATTAACACTCAATAAGATGCCAAAAACAAGTTCCATCCTAAAAACTTATTTAAATTGATATATCAGGTTCAAAGAGTCACAAACCAAGTGGAAAACTAATGATACATTTAATTAAACAAATAATGTGAACAATTGTAATAAAACCACCTTATTTCCACAAAACCAGAATTTAACTACCAAATTGCATCATAAACAAATTAACTAGAAGTTAAATGATAATAATTAGCACATATATAGAGTGTGAATCGTAGGAAATAGATGCATCTTAAATTATAAAAGGCAATGCAATGGGAACCTACCTTGGAACTAAGGCGCGACGACAACACTCGCTCAGAATCAAGGTGCGACGACAACGCTCACTCAGAAACGCTCCGTACGGGTTCTAAAATCTCAAACCTACCCCAAAAAACACTTAATTAACCAAAAACTCTAATAAAATCATGATAATATATATATATATATATATATATCAAATGGAAATATCAAATGGAGCATGAAATAAATGGTTTACCCATCGAATAGAAGTTGTGCATGCTGGAAGGAGGGGAAAGGGCCAGTCGGCTGGAGTAGTGCGCATCAGACGGAGCGGTCGATCGGGGATGCAACAAGGGAAACAAGAGGCTGGTCAGGGGAGAGGTGTTGCGCTGCTGAACAGGGAGGACTGTTGGCAGCTTGATGCATGACGTGGAGACGTCTGGGAGGTCGGGGAGGCAGCTGGCCGGTCGAAAAAAAAGAATGTCGGGAAGTAGGGGGTCCGAGGGCTGGTCGAGCAGAGTGAGGGGTCTCGACCGGAGGCTGGGTGCATCGACAGGGAGAAGGCGAGACCGAGGGTAACGACGGGAAGGCGGGCCATGCCGGAGGTCGCGTTCGGGGTGCTAGGGAAAGCTGTAAGGCCGGGGGGTCACCGTGAGAAGGAGGCACGTCCTGGGTACTGAAATGGAGTGCGCTGAAATGGAGTGTGCGCCAGCGGTGCTGTTGCACTGGGAGAGAACCGAGGGCGGAGGTTAGGAGGCCGACACACGACAAGGGTGGAGGTAGGCTTTCTTGGGTGCCGTAAGGAAAAAAATGGAGAGAAAAGAGGGTGTTAGAATTGTGCAAACTGGCTGGAGGGGGGCCACTAGGGTTGGGCGCACATCGGGTGGGAGGTGGAGAGGCTGAGGATGTGTCAGGTGCGCTAAAAGGGAGCTGAGGTGGTGTTTTGGGGTGAGGGAAGAAGATGGGAGGGAGGCGGCTGGGTCTGCTCACGTCGCACACTAGGGGAAAGGAGGGGCAAGGGCAGCACTTAGGAACCCTAAAGAAGAAAACAAAATAAATAAATAAAACTCATCTAAAATAAAATAAAATGAAAAACTAACTATGATTTTAATATCATAATAATAATAATAAAAATAAAAATAAAAATACTAATAACAATAATAATAATACTATTACTAATAATAATAATAATAATAATAATAATAATGATATTAATAAAAATAATAATAACCTTAATGATAAAATAAAAATAATAATGTATTCATTATTTTTAATAATAATAAAATAAACAATTTTAGTTTTCATTTAAAATAAAAATATTAAAATTCTTAATAACCATAAAAATTTTAAATGATACAATAAATTAACATTTATTTATCCATTTTAATTCTTCAAAGACCAAAAGACCACGCTGTTTCCTGGGCGAAGCCACACGACATCGCACTCTAGTCATGCGTCCAACGACGTCGAACCCAAGACACACTCTTTTTATTAGAAACTCAGAAATTTCATCTAGGACTCACCCCAGACCCCATCAAAAATATTTAAAGGCAGAAGAATAATTAAAATAAAATAATATCATAGGTTGGGGTGTGACAATTCTCCCCACCATAATTATTTCCACCCCCAGAAATCCACCACACTATTCAGCCGATCGATCAACACTTAAGGATTCTACATAAACATGATCCAACAACTTAACCCAAGGACATTCTACCGACCACCAATGGGACTCAACCCTATTTCCTGAAACAGATCACCAGCAAAGTGGAGGCCTGAACGGGCTCCCCACCATAAGAACTCAACTAACACCCGATAATGACTTAAGAGAAAACCCAAAGAGACAGTGGGTCTCCCCACCATAAAGAACCAACCTTTACACGACCAAGCAGAAAACAACTTAGGCCTGAACCAGGCCTTACTCAAGCTAAAATAAGCACAACAAGAACATTCAACCCACTCACTCCCGTCCGAAAGGGATAAGATCTTAAACGAAACCTCCACATGAACTCAAAACCCTAACCCCATAGGTAGGGAGGGAGGGACCAAGGATTTGATCAATGAAACTACGATATACAACTAATCACGACTCCTCACTTTGGGATGGACACAAACCAAAGCCGCAACTGATTCACATGGGTGTTCCACGCCAGGACACTGATCAAAAACTCACATCCAAAAAGGCACAATTACTGACATTGCATGAGGGCTAAGTCCATCGCACTCTTTGCGACAAGAGGAAATTTATAACGACAGATAAACCACAACAGAAATGCTAAATTTGTATCACCGCAACGATAGAGGCACAACCTTAACCAAACTCCTTAAAATTCCCCGGAGTTCCTGACTACGTGTCGGCTTTAATCCGAGGCCTTTTGGATAGAGCTCTAATGGATGAAGCATCACCTGCCTCATATTCAGGTTCTAATAATCCCAATAAGAAACATACATATTTTTATTTGACAAAATAAAGGATAAGATTTCAAAATGAAATCCACACTAGAATTAAAAATCGGAGTTCATCAAAAGACCCATGACATTCCCACATATTTCAAAACCTAAAACACCATCAGTACACTGCAACGATAAGAAATCCCTTACACTGAAAGGAAACATACACATGAAACTTTAAACAAAAAAACCTAACAACACATCACTTCTGAGAACTTCCTTCGTGACATTTTCTAGAAATGCCCTGACAGAATCGTTGTAAGTGACCCAAACGTCCACAAGCATGGCAGAGCTTAGGAGTACTTGGGCATGATGACTTCTTGTGACCCATATTTCCACACTGATAACACACGAGGATCTATCACTCCAAAGAGGTTGATGAAAGATCCCGAGGCCTTTTGATTCCAAAAATTTCTCCATCCACTCCCAATTTCTTCCTCATATCCTTTCCAGAATCTTCACCACTACTCATGCAGATTAAAGGAGGGAGGACTACTTCAATCACTCTCTCCATCATGATTTCGACATGAAAATCTTGTCTCACTACATCATCAAAAGAAGTTAGGTTGGACTATGACACCTTCGACTGTAGATCAGGGTAGTTACCTACCTCAAAACGTCGAGCCTTCATGGAGTCATCTGTGGCATACTCTGAATCATAAGTAACTATCTTCACAAAGAACTGGAAATATCCCAACACAGATCTGTCACCCTGCTGCAAATAATACATCTCCATCCCCTTTCTCACCCTTTATTCCTCATAGAAATACTGACGAACGAACAAAATCTTGAAAAACTCCCAAGTAAGATCTTGATGGGGCTTGCCCCGAGACACTGAATTCCACCACATCCACGGTGAACCTTCAAGCATGAAGGTTGCAAACTTGACCTTCAACAACTTGGGAAACTCAATGAGGTTAAAGTCCCTTTCAATCCTCTACATCCACTCCTCTACTACGGAAGGTTCTACTTGACCATAAAAGAGAGGTGGATCTAGCTTCCAAAACTCAAGCATAAAATCCTTAGGTTGATCAACTGTACTACGATCACCCATCGAATCTTAAAGAGGATAACCGCTAGACAAGAAAAGTAAGGAACCCAATCAAGGCCAACTCAATAAATAAAAATCCTCAAAATCAAACACCACATAGGTGACAAGCTCTAAAAAAACAAGCTATCATAACATCAAAACTTTTCTCTTTGAAAACATATTTAATTTAAAACAAGAATGGTGGGTTAAACCCTCATCATTGGTATTCTTTAGAGTCTCACTCATATGCATGTATCTGACCCACCCCGGGCATCCATCTGCCATACCATACATCTGTTCATATTCCCACATACCATTATTCATGTGAGAACCCCTAGGAATACCAAGGCAAAAAAAGTAACCTAATTTTCCAAAAACAAATCATTCATCCCATTTATTTTAAAACAACCCACAAATTAAAAATGTCATTTCAAACACTATTTTTTTTTCAAAACCAAATTTTCTGATTCAAATAATTTTTAGAAGTCAGAAGAGACCCAAAACAACTCAAACAGGGAACTAGTGTTAGTGGGTGACTTGACCATATGGTTGGTGGTCATATTCCAAACACGTCACTGACACAAAGAGTCTTGTTAGACTATGCCCCAACTCCATATGGATTTCTAGGCCATGTAGCTTAGGAGGAATATTAGCCCAACTCCCTTTGTCATATCCCAATAACAAAACATTCCATAAAAACCCAAAGAAACTAATTAAACCAGATTTCCCATGGAAACCTGAGGATCAGAACGAGCAAGAGTTCGTGATTCTCTTCCCGCACCTACCCCTCGAGTCCCGACAATCCCACTCCATCTACCTTGACATCCCAAATAACAAAGGGCGCTCTGAAAAGTGAGGTCCGCTAAGATATGACCTCCTCTAATACCATTTTTTCCTGAACCAACCTAGGTTGACCCTGAACCGATCACCCAAGCCGGCCCATGACAAGGCCCGAGAGACGTTCCCGATTTTCTCGGGCTAGCGACAAGTTCCAGGGCATCAGTAGAGAACGAATGGGAACGATTTCACCCAAAGAAAATAAATAAAGCAGTAGAAATAATAAAGAGTAGTGCATAATAAATAAACCAAACACACAGCTAAACAAGAACTGAATATGATAACACTAACCAAACTCGATGATCGAACTATCTATGTGTGACCCCACATGTCACTCTCCGAATCAATGATCAAGCATCTCTCAAGTCGAGCGCACCCAAGCTGGAGCCTTCACAAACACTAAAAACAAAAAAAATAACTATAGACGTGAGTATTAAAACTCAATAGGCTAGCCTAATATCTATTCCCAATGTACTACCTTTAAAATAAAAGAAACACCATTTCAAGTTTGAACTATAATGTATAAAAGTAATTTTTTCGACATATTTTACTTAAAAAAAAGTACGAACCATTGCCCTTAACCACTTTAAAATCTAGGTTCTTTTCATTAGTGTCAATGACATTTTCAAAGGGAAAGTGATGTTTAAATTTTCATATTTGTATACAGAGGATAAAACATTTTCATTTGAAAACCAGTTCTAAAAACCCAACCAAAACTAGCTCACCACTTTCCAAGAAAACAAATACAGGAAGGCACAATAGAAATCACAAAACAAGGGATATGTAGGTATACATACAAGTACTGTATTCATCATTTCAAGTAACTAAAAGTCAATAGACATGGGTGAACCTAAGATATCAAGAATATTCCATAAGATAAAAATACATGAGATCTTATCCTCGTTGACATGTCACACATGATAACATCAAAACGCTAAAATGCTCGACCATCCTTTCTCAGGCAGGACGAGGGAAAATCCCATAGCAATGAACCCAAACATATCTGCCTACTATGGGCCACTGGTCAGTACCATAACCTACCAGTGCGACAATCATTCTCAGAATATTCTCTCAATATGTCAGGTGCCCATGTCTCAAGTATTTAGAAATGGGGGTGAGTCAATCGATGTCAGCCGACCATCCAATCAGAATTTATATAATAGTAATAATGCACAACAGGTCTCACCCCAAGTCTCCCCTAGGACTATTCTCATACCTTAAAATAGAACAATTAAAAAGAGTTCAAACTGAAGAACCCTAAAAATGGATCCTAATAATCCCCAACAAGGACCTATCACCCATTTTATATAATCTAGGCATGAGAATCAACCAAGGAGAGTTTTTATAATAAATATATTTTTTCACAAACTTCATGAAATGGCCAAACGATCCCTTAAACATACACAATCAAAGTTTTATCTCAAAATGAAAACACTTTTTCAAAAGTGGTGTCAAGCACACTGTTTCCACTCAAATAATTTATAAAAATTCTTCAAAACATTCCCTTTACACATCCAAACAAAACCGTTTTACACACACATACCAACCAGACCACAATTCAACACTTCACATCAAACAGATTAAAAAGCCCCAACTATTCCTCTTAATTTAAAATCATTTAAAACATTTTTCACAAAACCCACGTTTACCAACTCACACATGAATTTTTTTATAAAGGGGTGAAAACACACCAAGACACCTTGAAACATTCTTTATAAAAAAACGCCAACCGGGCCATTTATCAGCGGCACATGCAATGTTTATCAAAACCGTTTCTAATTAACACACAACAAGATGCCAAAAACAAGTTCCATCCTAAAAACTTATTTAAATAGATAAATTAGGTTCAAAGAGTCACAATCCAAGTGAAAAACTAATGATACATTTAATTAAACAAACAATGTGCGCAATTGTAATAAAATGACCTTATTTTTCACAAAACCAGAATTTAACTACCAAATTGCATCATTAAAAAATTAACCAGAAGTTAAAAAATAATAATTAGAACATATATAGAGTTTGAACCTTAGGAAATATATGCAACTTAAATTCTAAAAGGCAGTGCAATGGGAACCTACCTCAGAACAAAGGAATGATGACAACACTCACTCGAAATCAAGGCGCGATGACAACGCTCACTCAGAAACGCTCCGCACGGGTTCTAAAATCTCAAACCTACTCCAAACAACACTTAATAAACCAAAACCTCCAATAAAACCATGGTAATATATATATATATATATCAAATGTAAATATCAAATGGAGTATGAAATAAATGGTTTACCATCTAATAGAAGTTGTGCATGCCGGAAGGAGGGGCAAGGGTCAGTCGGCAGGAGCAGTGCGCGTCAGATGGAGGGGTTGTTCGGGGCTACAGAAAGGGAAACATAAGGATGGTCAGGGGAGAGGTGTTGTGTTGCTGAACAAAGGATGGTCGGCAGCTCGGCGCACGACGGGGAGATGTCTGAAAGTTTGGGGAGGCGGCTGGTTAGTCAAAAAAAAACAATGCCGGGAAGTAGGGGGTCCGAGGGCTGGTTGAGAAGAAGGAGGGGTCTCTAACAGAGGCCAGGTACGTCAGTAGAGATAAGGTAGGACCGGGGGTAGCGACGGGATAGCGGGCCACGCCAGAGGTCACATATGGGGTGCTGGGGCGGGCTGCAAGGCCGGGGGGGGGGGGGGTTGCCGTGAGAAGGAGGTGCGTTCGGCGTACTGGAATGGAGTGCGCGCCAGCGGCGTTGCAGCACTGGGAGAGAACTGAGGGTGGAGGTCGGGAGGTCAGGAGGCCGACACACGATGAGGGTGGAGGTCAGCTTGCTTGGGCGCCGTAAGAAGAAAAAAACGGGGAGAAAAGAGGGCGCCGAAATTATGCAAACCGGCTGGAGGGGGGCCACTGGGGTTGGGCACACACCGGGCAGGAGGTGGAGAGGCTGGGGATGTGGAAGGTGCGCTGCAAGGGAGCCTAGGTGGTGTGTTGGGGTGAGGGAGGAAGATGGGAGGGAGGCGGCTGGGTCTGCTCGTGCCGCACACCGGGGTAAAGGAGGGGCAAGGGTAGCACCTAGGAACCCTAAAGAAGAAAACAAAATAAATAAATAAAAACTCATCTGAAATAAAATAAAATGAAAAACTAACTATGATTTTAATATCATAATAAAAATAAAAATAAAAATAATAATAATATTACGAATAATACTAATAATAATAATATTACTAATAATAATAATAATAATAATAAGAATAATAATGATATTAATAAAAATAATAATAACCTTAATGATAAAATAAAAATAATAATGTATTCATATCATTTTAATAATAATAAAATAAACAATTTTAGTTTTCATTTAAAATAAAAATATTAAAATTCTTAATAACCATAAAATTTTAAATGATGCAATAAATTAACATTTATTTATCCATTTTAATTATTCAAAGATAAAAAGACCATGCAGTTTCCTAGGATAATCTTTGCGGCATTGCGCTATGCTTGTGCGTCCAACGACGTTGAACCCAAGACACACACTTTTTATAAAAAACTCAGAAATTTCGTCTGGGACTCACCTCAGACCGCAGAAAAAATATTTAAAGGTAGAAGAATAATTAAAATAAAATAATATCATAGGTTTGGGTGTGATAGTTTATTTAATAACTAATGTGAAAAATACCTTTTAACATCCGTTATTAAATAACCGACATAAAAAACGACTTTTAACGTCGGTTTTTTTAAAAACTGACGTAAACAATGGCCTTTAATGTCATTTCCAGATGGTCTTTCATGTTAGTTTTTAAAAAACCGGCGTTAAAACCCATAAAACCCCATTTTTTACATTGGTTATAAAATAACCGACATAAAAAAATCATATTTTTAACATCTCTCACAATAACGTCACCTCAAAACTGATGTTAAAAAGCTAAAAAAACCGACGAAAAAAAGGTTTTTGTACTAGTGTAGACTCGAATGAGAACTGGTGCAGGACAATGAGTCTTTCTACACTCTTGTTTTGAAACCCCTGAGGGATATGATTTGGTAAATTCATAAGCTTAGTACGAACCATTATTAAGGGAACAAAAAAATGCTCCTAAGAATATATGTTAGGAAGTAGATCATGGATAACTTAGATATAAGATTAGAAATTCATAAGTTAAGGAGATAAATGTAATTTATAAGTTATCTCTTTTTTTCATTGGATTAAACTTAACATGATTAATAGTTTAAAATATTTACCCCTAATTTTTCCTTTTACTCTATCCAATGACTGGTAATAGGAGGAATCATGCTAACAACCGATGCCAAAATCAATGTGATGACTACTCTAATGAGATGCCAAATCTGATGGAAGCGTGAATCACAAACTTTTTCATGATACTCTCTTAGTTAAATCAAGATTTGAATAGAAACCTGGATCAAGAAAAACATCCACCCCCCCTAATAAAGAATAAGTCACAATCGAGAGCTTCGTGAGACAAAGGTATCCTACTTTAAGTGGATCATCCGATCCCTCAATCATCGAACAATGGATCAACTTCATTGAGAAGATGTTCTCCATCCTTAAATTTTCTGAAAAAGATAAGGTTATTTTGGATGCTTATCATATAGAGGGTAAATCTTGATCAATGGTGAACATTGACCAAAAATATGAAGCCTAAAGAAGAGATCGAGGTGATGGGATGAAAGGATTTCTGGAAAATGTTTTTCGATAAATATTTTCCCCACACCCTCCATCATAAGATGGAAAGAGATTTACTTACACTCAAGCAAAAGGATGAGGAATTTGTTGGGGGCATACGAGAAAAACTTCATCAGACTTGGATGATATGCCTATGGTTTTGTCATTACCCCTGAATGTAAGGTTGACTATTTATTTGGTGGGCTAAAACATAGCCTATGGAAATATATGGTGATCCACAACTTTGACCGCTATGAGGAGATTTTCCTATGTGACCTCAAAGTCAAGATGGAGATCAGTGAATCTCAGGGGTATCACGAGGATAAGAAGCAGAAAGTGGACTTTAACTCTGGTGGTCCGATGGATAAATCCAACAGTGCTAAAAAACTCCAGCCCCCCGCTTGTCAAAAGTGCAGAAAGAGGAACCGTAGAAATTTCCTAAAGGGGATAAAGAAATGATTTAGGTGCGGGAAGGGAACCAATATAGGGATTGCTGGAAAGAAAAACCATCTATTTTGATAGAGTAAAAGAACTCTCTATTCGATCCTCAAGGTATTTTTCATTGCTACAACTACAAAGAACCATGACACTTTGTGAACCAATGCCTTAAGCCAAGTGTTTTTTGATGCAACCAACAACATCCAATGTAGTAAGGGTGAGATTTTTCCATCACTACCACTAAAGTGAATCCCGACAATGAAGTGGTGACAGGTACACTGGTTATTCATTCAATAATAGTAAACATACTTTTTGATTCTGGTTTTATGCATTCTTTTATATTCCTAAAGTTTAGTAGAATAATCCAAACATCACCACAAATAATAAACATAGATATGTCAGTGAAAACAATAAACGAGACAATTATTGCATCCCATGAATATAACTCTTCCCCTATCACTATTTGTGGATTGAAATTCCCAGCGAACCTTATCATACTTCCCTTGGTGGAATTTGATGCAATTATTAGCATGGATTATATTTCTCTATATAGAGCCAATGTAAATTGTCGCGAGAGGGAAATCACCCTCTATATGGTAAATCAACCCCCTATTCTATACAATTGAAATGAGGAGGATGAATCTTCTTTATCACCATCATCTCAAACATGGATATTACTTCCCTATGAATACAAATATATTTCTCATATGATTGAGTATAAGGAAGGAACCATCCTCAAAGACATGGCTATTGTAAGGTAATTCACTAATGTGTTTCCTGAGGAATTGTCTGGTCTTCCTCCTAGAAGAGATGTTGAATTCTCAATTGATCTTATACCTGGGGCATTGCCAATATCCAAGAATCTATATAGAATAGCTATTTTGGAGCTTGATAATCTAAACAAACAACTACAAGATAATCTAGATAAAGGATTTATACTCCCAAGTGCTTCACCATGGGGTGCACCAGTCCTCTTCATCAAGAAGAAGGATGGTTCAATGCGTCTTTGCATTTATTATCACGTGCTCAACAAAATCACGATAAAAAACAAGTATCCTTTTCCACGAATTGATGAATTGTTCGATCAAATACATGGAGCACAATAATTCTATAAGGTGGGTATGTGGTCAGGATATTACCAAATAAGGGTGAAGGAGGATATCCCCAAGACTACTTTTTGTAAAAGGTACGGGTACTATGAATTCATAGTAATTTCTTTTGGACTCACTAATACTCCAGTAATCTTTATGTACATGATAAATAGAGTATTTATAGATTACCTTGACAAATTTTCGATAGTCTTTATAGACTATATTATAATATAATCCAAAACTAAGGAGGATAATGAGGAGCATCTAAGCACTACACTAGAAATCTTGAGAAAGGAGAAGCTCAATGAAAATTAAAACTAGTGTGAGTTCTGGTTGAAGGAAGTATCATTTTTGGAGAATATCATCACAAGTAATGGGATATCTGTGGATCCTTCCAAAATAAAATCAATTGAGGGATGGTTGAGGCCAATATCTATGATGGATATCTGTAGCTTCCTAGGGTTAGATGGATATTATCGCCGATTTGTGAGAAATTTTTCATGATTGCCAAACCCTCTTACCAAGATAACTCTAAAGGGAGTCAAGTTTTCTTGGAATGATGAATGTGAATAAAGCTTCATAGAGTTGTATAAGAGTCTTATTACTGATCCTATGCTCACACTACCCATAAGTGGGGATCTTTTCGTAATATTCAGTGATGCTTCGAAGAAGTGCCTGTGATGTGTGTTGATGTAGAATGAAAAATTCATTGCCTATGATTCAAGGAAGTTGAAAATTCATGAGAGAAACTATCCCATGCATGATCTGGAGCTGTAAGTGGTGATATTTGCATTGAAAGTATGGTGACATTATATCTTTGAGGATAGGTGTGAAATATATATAGATTACAAAATTATCAAATATATATTCACATAGAAATAGTTGAATATGCGCCAATGAAAATGGTTAGATCTCATCAAGGAATATGACGACTCAATCCATTACCACCCTGGGAAAGTGAACAAGGTGGAAAATGATCGAAGTAGAAATGACCTAAAAATTCTATCATTGATGAGAATTGAAAAGGATCCAATCTTCTTAGATTTGATGAAGATGGACATGAGAATCATAAAGAAGGGAACATCATCAATCCTTGCAAAAATGATTGCTCAACTATCTCTTTTGGAAAAGTTAAAGGATTCTAAAAAAGATGATGTGGGAATTCAGAAGAAAGTGAAAACTATCAGAAAAGGGTAATCCTCAGAGTTTAATGTTAATGAAGAAGGAATTGTGAGATTTGGGTCAAGACTATGTATTCCATCAAATCCAGAGTTAAATAAAGAACTTTTGAATGATGCACATAGTTCAAATTTCTCCATTCACATAGGAAACACAAAGATTTATTGAGATATTAGGGAGCACTATTGGTTGAATGAAATAAAGAAGGAGATCGTTAAATATACATCAAAGTGTCTGGTATGTCAGCAAGTGAAGGCTGAGAGAAAAAAGTCTAATGGGATGATGCAACCATTACCTATACCAATATGGAAATAAGAAAGCATCACCATGGAACTTGTCACCGGACTTCTAAAGACATCCAAAGGAAACAATGTTATCTGGGTTGTTGTGGATTGTATTACAAAGACTGCACACATCATTTCAATTCGAGAGGATTTCTCACTGGATAAACTGGCACATATATACATCAGATAATTGGTAAATATGCATGGAGTATCATTATCGATTATGTATGATCGAGATCCAAGATTCCCCTCTAAGTTCCGGAAGAGTCTCCAATATTCTCTGAACACTGAGTTGAACTTCGGTACGAATTATCACCCTCAAACTGATGGCCAATCTGACCAGACTATCCAGACACCCGAGGACATGTTGAGAGCTTTTTCAATGGACTTTAAAGGTGTATGAGACCAATATATTCCTTTGGTGGAGTTCTATTACAAAAAAAGTTTCCACTAAAGCATCCAAATGGATCCTTATGAAGCCCTTTATGTGAAGAGGTGAATAACACCAGCATGTTGAGATAAAGTTAGGGAATGAAAACTTCTAGATCTGGAAATGGTTGAAGAAATGGAGGAGAAGGTTATGACCATCCGGCAGCACATCAAAGCTGCTTAGAGTCGACAAAAGAGATATGCTGACAATTGTTGACGAGACCTAGAGTTTGATGTTGGAGACATGGTATTCCTCCACATATCTCAATGGAAGAGATTTATGAGATTTTATAAGAAGTTAAAGCTTAGTCCAAGGTACATCGGCCCCTTTGAGATCCTTGATCGCATCGGGGTAGTGGCCTATCGAATAGAACTTGCACCGAACCTGTCTCAAGTACATGATGTATTACATGTATCACTCTTAAGGAAGTACATACCAAACCCATCACATGCACTCAATCTAGATGTGGTACCATTGGAAAATGACCTCTCCTATGAAGAAAAGCCGGTAAAGATCTTAGATCATGGAGAAAAAGTTCTACAAAATAAGAAAATTCCCCTCATCAAAGTGTTGTAGAGAAACCACAAGTTTGAAGAAGTGATGTGGGAACCGAAGGAAGTGATGCGGCAGAGTTACCCTCATCTATTTTAGTTGGGAAAATGAAAATTTTAGGGTGAAATTTCTTAAGGGGGTAAGGTTGTAACGACCCAAACTGTTATGAATAAAATTCCCTTTCTTTTAATTAAATTCCTTATGGATATAGAAAACACATGCAATCCTTTTGTTTTATTATATCCAATTAGATTTAAATTGCCTTTAATTATTCTTACCATTGATAATATAGCCGTTGAATAGTGACCACATGACTAGTATAAATAAAAGGTTTTAACAAATCCTTTGACATAGACAAAGGAAGTGATGGCCTCAACTAGTAGGATCATACCATATGAAGCCCATTTATTAGAGATTCCAAGGGAGATAGAATTTCTGGTCTTTTCATTAGACCAATCCCAAGATGAGATCTAATAACTTAAGCATGAGTGAAACTATTTACAGTAGAAGTTTATGCTCATCGAGATCACGACCCAAACCATATTCACCAAACAACCCCATAATAGCCCCACCATCGCACACCTTACTCTTAGGGTGTATGCTAGTGTAATAAAGGGATATATAACAATACCCTAGCATTATGATTATGTGCATTATTTTTTATATAATAATTAATATAATTTCATTTTATTATTGTTACCTTATAAATGATTTTTAAATCACAAATAGTATTTTTTGGTTAATATTCAAATTCAATTAAGAAATATGTTTTGATGAATTAATGGATTTTTGAATTAAATAATATTTTAATAAAATATCATTATTAAATTAATTTTATTAAATATAAATGATCATATAATTTTTATAAATTCAATTGTAATTTTTTTTAAGGTTTGAAAACTGTTTTTGTCAAAACCCGCCAATTTTCAATAAATGACAGTTTTTATTTTAAAAGTGAAAATTCACATATTTAGAATATTATTTAGATAAAATAAATATTATTTTTGGAATCAGGATATCTAAATTATCCAATGTTTAATTTTTCATAATTTTCTGAGACAGTGGAATTTTTGGGTAAAAATTAAATACCATATAAATATATAATGTGTTTTATGACATCATAATGACCCAATAGTGATGTAATAAAATAATATAAAGGGTATATTCGGTTAAATATATTTTTTTCATTTAAAATAATGTAATTTTAGGTTTATTTTATTTATTGTATAAATCCTTAGTGAATCCTTCAAGACATATAAAATATTTAAAAAATTTAAAATCATTTCCTTGAAAGTGTGACTCACATCAACATAAGTAAGGGAAATATTTTAATATATCAGGCCCTTATCATTATAAAATAATGTATACCACTCCTATTTTCTAGAAACCATGGTAAAAAACCATGGGATGATTTGTGGTTTTTAATTTTTTAGTGTGTAGGGTCCAAAACCAAAATAATAATGAATCCCCCACCTTTTCTATATAACCCCACCAAAGAACCCATTACTCTCCACTCAATATTTTTTAATATTTACCAAACTCTACTCCATAATCCTTATAGTCCTCCCAAGTCACCCCTAGGCTCCTAAGAAACCTCTCCTAAGACTTTGGGACCACACATCCAAGTAAGGGATCCTCACCTTTCTCTCTTCCTTTCAATTCAAGAACCTGGTTTGAAATTAGTATTTTTAATTTCAATTGTTTATATTTTCATCATTTTATAATCAATTAACTAATATACATTTTATTTTATTTCAATGATGGATCATTTATCCTCCCCCATTTAGACCCATACCTATGTTGTTACCATATTGAAAGGGATTTCTCTCTTTTCATTTTCATTTCAAGCACTTCATTTGTATTATGCATCTTAAATTACATTTCATATGTTGGGATATTATGTTACATGATCCCATAACTTTTCATTTTGTGTATAAATTATTAGATACCCCTTTATCTCTCATCTACCCATTTTATTGATTTCCACATGACGTCGTTATGCTGCCGAAATTGCACCACGATTTTCCATGCCAAAATCATCGTGTATTGAATACCATACCCATTCCTATATCAAGGGTATTAACATTTATGAACATATAACTATTTATTGGTAACTTAAATGTATGAATTCCACATTACTTGATCATGGTATAAATTATTATGTTGAATGAATCCATGTTATATGATCTATGTGGCACACTTAAGCATGAGATTGAAATGTTTATGAAGACTGTGCCCTAACATCAATCCAATGCATTGGGTAATGTTTAGTATCGTGATACATAGTGTTGGGAAAAGAGTTTACCTGATTCATTTATAGTAATTTTGTCCATCACGTTTGGATAGGGGTTTACCTGATTCTTTTATGATAATGATGCAATGTTTTAAGTTATTGCCACATTTCCATATTATGGTAATCATGCTATATCAAGCATTTATGTTCATGTTTCTCTTATGATCCATTGATATGTCTATTTCCTAACATGTATTGTATTATTCATGTTATTCCTTTTTTACTCCCTTAATGGTCTTTATAGCTCACCCTTTCTTATGTCCTCAGGTTATCCTATGCAATGCTAAGTATGAAGGAATGTTGTGGTCACGTAAAAGAAGTTTTCAATAAATATGTTGTATTTTTATGTATTAAGTTGTCATGTAACGTTCTTAATCCCAAAATAAACTAGACCTTTCGATCTTATGAGTTGTATTAAGTGCAAGTTTATATAATAAATCATGTTTAAATTAAAATGAAAAGTAAAGTTTTTATATGAAAGCTATTGACATACACTTGATTAAATAATACAAATATCCTCCATCTACCTAGCCACAAGGCACTACTCTTTGGTGTCCCTTTCCAAAAAAATCCAAAGAAAATGGTCTGGACCATTTAGAAAACCCTACTATGTTATCTCCACACCCTATGATAACACCTTAAAAACTTAAGCGACCAACCCTTAACCATTTGGGGAATATTCTCCATCGAATATATAGAATCACTAGAAATTGGAAAAACAATGTTGTTGAATGTACTCCATTAAGGGTAATACTATATTAGGAATGATCCTTACTCAAACACCCACTGATACACCCAAAATGGATACCTAAGGAAAACCATAATCCGCTTGGGGAAGTGGATGAAGTACTTATCACCCTCAGGGAGAACCTTCATGTATATATCCTAGAAATATCTATCCATACATTACCACCCAATTAATACCACCACTATAGGGCACTCTCACACAAATGAAGGGTGTGGGGATAAAATCACCAATCAAAGGTGAGAAACACCTCCCTCATCAAGAATCCATAAATTAAAGGTTATATGTACAAGCATTTCATTCATACTGGTCAATGCCACTTCATCAGAGGATGTGAGTGATATATTTTTTACATCAGAGGGTATTTTCTACCTAAAATGGGTCTATCCAGGATATCCATTAGAATCTATAGGTTGATAAAAAATGGCGTGGGATGAATAGATAATGTCTATATCAATAAGATCAAGGGTACTTAAATAGAGGACATGATTTTTACCTCATACCACACCATACATCATATGGTCATCATCATCCATTATGTGTGTCAAACCACATCTCTAACTATTAGCACTTCATGATTGACAATATCTATCTGAATATGTTATTAGTGTGAATGGATTGATGAATTATCCACCACATGCCATTTTTTCACCACCAAATCCTCAACTAGAGAAACCTCCCTAGTAGATTACTATGCCTATTAATAGAGGGTTCTTAGTCTCATATCTATCATTAACATGGAGGCCGGTCCATGGAACCACTCTAGCTACCTCCAGGGGAAACTCTATCGCATTCTCAAAAAACTAAGACGCATCTATGTCAAAAAATTCTAAACTACCAATGTTCTCTCAAGGATTTCAATGGAGGTAGGGATTCAAAGGAGAACCACCACAAATTGAGTCCCCTCTCTAAAAATTGTGATCAAACTACAGAGTTTGAATAGATCCCCTATAAATAATGTTCAGGAAGTACCTTGTGAGGTTCTCGAGTTCTCAATGAGTACTCAGACATGGTCGTGCTTCACTACAAAGGGTCCAATATCTTTTGAACTCAGATCATCAGCATGTCATTAGATGAATCCAAATTCAGAAAAAGGGCTCAAACTCCAACCATGATAGAGCAATCCAGTCATGAGTTCGTGGAAAAAAATCATCAACTAATGGCTCATTATTCCATATATGGGACTCATGTAAGGATCACTATTTGGTAAGTTGGTGCCTAAAAAAGATAGAATGATTGAGTCACTGGCTCAAATCCACCCTCTTCCAATGGAGGATCAGGGTTGTCTTAAAGTCTAGAAAGCCTTATCTAATGGAACTCCCATAACATACACTGCTTATGGGTAGTTTCATGTGACTCAACAAGAACTACTATACACTCTAAAAACCATTTTCCACTAAGAATTAATGGAAGAGAATCTTCCTTTGCATGTGGAATAGGATATCTCTCAACTGAATCTCATAAAAGACACCTCACTAGTAAGGAGATCATTAATGAGAAGCTCATGTGCTGGAACATGTTCTCACAGCTCTGTCTCTATATAAGAGTTGACTATTTTCAAGTGAAATCTTTCACTCGATAGAATAACCTAACAATGATCAAAGAATATATGGACGAGCTGACACAAGAAGGACATTAAAACCATGACTATCTACTATATGATGCATGGACCATCCTGATTGTAGAAAAAAATCATTTCCTCGTAGTTCCTAGTTAATAAAATTATTATCAATGTCTTGGCAGATGGATAAGTTGACCATCACACAAACACCGTGTTCCTTGGTCTATAAATCATACTAGAAACCCTTTAACACTCTCACTTAATTTCCCTAACAAAACCTCACAAGATTACTAACTGCATACCATGTCCTTAGGACTTGAACTACTTTGATACCATTATGACATGACTTGACCCACCGAGACCCCTCATGGGTTGGAAAAGAGTTGTGTTTGCCACCCCATACTCACCTCCAACAATATAGGGGCTGGAGACTAGCACAAAGAAGGAATAATATTACATGGGAGGCTTGGTCCTATAAAAACTTGCAACATATGTGAAATCAAAAACATGATATATAGATAATAAATAACTTCAATATAAATGAACAATTGAATTGTGTATCAATAAATGCATGATCAACAGCTATGAAACACCACACCTCATGAATAACCCCAACAGGTAACCAAAACACGTCAAAATAATACACTTTGCAAAAGACACGAACAAAGGGAAAACTATCTCCCCAAAGTAGGGACACCCGACAAGAATCACTACATACCACCATATTCCAAGTACTTTAGGAAAGGGTTATCCATAAAAAAATTCTTTTGTTGAATATCACACCACGACAAAAACATCATTTGATGGTGATTTTTTTAGTCTTATATAATGGTTTAAACCCTCACTAAATGATCATTGATGATTTTTTAAAGTCTTCATGGATACCAGTGTTGAGGATTATTTCATGATGTTTTTAAAAAATTTATACGAATCATTTAGTGCTGGGTTTTAATGCTTTATGAAAGTTTTTAATTTTAAAAATTTTAATAATGTTTTTTTAAAAATATATATTTTATGATGGTTTTAAAAATTTCCGTTAAATAATTAGAGGCCATTTATTATTATTATTACTATTCTTCTTATTTTTTTTAAAAGTGATTTTTATTTAAAATTATAATATTTTATTAATTTACTAGACATGACCATCATAATTAATCATATATATGTGAATTATGAGATTTGAACCCCTTACCTCAAGGTTATTCTGCAAAGTCTTTTCCACTCCACCAAGCCCTAAGTGGCGACTAAACAGACTTTAATATACTTATATATATATATATAGAAAAATACATGTAAAAATAAATATATGGAAACATATATTTACTAATAAATTATAAATACATACATATAAATATAAATAATTATAAATAGATACATATATAATTAAATATAAATAGAAATAGATGTTAATATATATACATACACATATATATATATATAAACACATAAATATACATAAATATATATACACATATAAATATATGTATATATTTATATACCCACATTATATATATAGATATATATAAATTGACATCATTACACATTAATATATATAAATATCGACAAATATACATAATTATATATAATTATGAATAAATATACATAAATATGTATAAATTAAAAATAAATATACATAAATATATAGAAATACAACTATATATATAATTAAAAACAATTATTTATAAATATAAATACAAATATGTAAACACAATACACACACACAAACACATGTATATATATATATACATGCAAAAACCCGCATAATATATATAAATATAAATATATATAAGTATTTATAGATATATAAAAATATAATCCAATATATATACATATCTATAAATATATATAATTTTCAATAAATATATAAAGATATATATATAAATACACACACACACAAATATATAATTAAATATAAATATAAAAACACATTAATATAAATATAAATATATATAAATATATATAAATATAGATAAATTTAAGTATTTATAAATATAAATACATAAAAATAAATAAATAAATAAATATATATATATATATATATAAACACATAAACACACACACACACACACACACATAATAATAAGGTATAATGGATTTCAAACTACAAACAACACACACACATAGGCACCCCAATGAGTTAAGCATTATCCCTCCCCATAACAAATGAAAAGCATCCACATGACCTATTTTATTATATATTTATATCCCGATGACCCACGTTCTTAATGGTCCAAAGACCTGGTTGAATGTGGTCTAAAGGCTGTAGAAGGAGATGACATGAATGCTCAAATAATCATCCTACACCACATCATGTCGCCAGTATTAAAACATGACACCCCCAATTAGTAGTCATCACACCACATAACCATGTTGAAAGTTGTTCCCCTTTCCAAGTGGCAATGTGTCATGCAACCCTCTGATGCATTATGATAGAGAAACCATCTGTCCCACATTGGAAATAAATGTGGGAAGAGATCCGAATGATAGGTTCTAGAAAACACATCTCTCGTTTGATCTTACTACATGACGATGCATGCATGAAACCTCATTGAATTTCATACATATCACATTGCATCATCAGACAGGTCCCACTGTGTAGAAAGCAATGTGGTAGGGCACACCTATGCTCCCTATTAAAAATCCATAAGGATGAAAGGATGATTGATAGGCGCCAACATGACTATCCCTTGTTCGAGCCCGCCCACTTGACGATGCCTATATGTCACCATGATACATTGCATTTCTATTGTACTAATTTTTTTCCTAATCCCACTATGACACATGATGCTAACCGATTATAGTCTAAGAGGCCCTATGGAAGAAGGACTTTGATGTCTTGAAATTACAATGGCCTGAAGGCCCAAAACCATGTATTGAAATCCTAAATTTGGTGAATATTACTGCTACTATAGTACTACTACAGTACTGATATAGTACCTATGTAAATTCTTCCTTTGTCCAGATTTGAACTTGAATCTTTCATACAAGATTAAAAGGTACTTACCCTAATCCAAAACTTGAATACAGTATATATATATATATATATATATTTGGGGTTTCGGAATAATGGTAATAATATCATAATTATATATGACAAACTTGGGTTGAAATCCAAGAGGGGTACGAATTTATATAGGTACTATAGTAGGCATTATAATAATGGTATTATTCAACCGATTTTGGCTTTCTAGATAATTCTTTGGGCCTTTGGGCCACTGGAACTTCAGACCACCAATTTCAAGCATCTAGGTGATATAATGGTACCAGATAGATGATGTGGCACGATAAGGTAGGAAAAAACACATGACATTTCACAGGCATCGTTAAGTCAACCACTCGAAGGAGTGATGATCACATTGACACTAATCATATGCCCTTCTACCCACTTGAATATTTGATGTGGGATAGAGGGGTATACTGTAATTTTTTAAAGATCAAAAAGATGATGTGATAATTGTTGGAAGGGGGAGTGATGTTTCATGATAACCTATGATATTAATGCCCGTGTGACCAGGAAGATGATGCAAAACAACTAACATCGAACACAGTGTGATGAAATGCAAGGTGTTGTTTAGTGGGAGGCATGAAATAGGGATGAATTTGTTGGGACCCATCAATTGACTCTATACACACATGGGTTTATAATGTCCGATGTAGGGGTGACCTTCCATGGTGCGATTGATCAACACAATGCGATGTTGCTGGCAGGAGGGGTGATGTGGAATGAAAGACTAGAAAATCAAAGTATTTCTTAGTGGCTAATTTGGGCCTTGAGACATATCCTTTTGGGGCCTTTTTGCCACATTTAGTTGGGCATTAGGGACATCAAGTGCATGGGACTTTAGGATATTAGCATGTAATAATAATAGTCTAGTGGGTGTGTTCTATTCCTTCTTGGGTGGGATAAGACTTGACCCACTGGGGTACCAGAGTGTGTGTATTGTTTGTGGTTTGTAATCCCCTCTACCTATAATGAATAAATATGAAAATACATATAAATATATAAATATACAAATTAATAAAAATATAAATACATATAAGTATAAATAAATATAAACATATATAAATATAAATGTTTATAAATATGCATAAATATATATATATACATATAAATATCTATAAATATATATAACTAAAAATAAATTTACATAATATATATAAATACATATATATAAAATGAAATATAATTAAATATAAATATAAATATGAATATGAATACACACACACACACATATATCCATAAATACATATAAATATATAAATAAATTTATATAAATTGACACACACACACACACACTAACATATAAATATCTATAAATATACAGACACACGCACAATTCTTAACCTTGAACTTCCCACCATATTTAATATCCATGAGCATAATGGTTCAACCATGAATTCCCTAAAAATTCAAGCCTTAACATTCCCATGAAAGAAGTATCTGAGATTAACCATGCTAAGGAAATCATTGGCACATAAGACACATTAGGAAAATAAATCACCAAAATAGGGGGGATTAATTAAATTTGAACACCATTATATCAATAAAAATGTAATATTGTGGAATAAATTCATACACCACCCAAAAATGACAAGAAGAACCTCATAAAAAAAGCATAAATACAATTAAAAGATAAAATAGTAAAGTGTATTAACTTAAAACTCAGAATTTATATACCTTATTGTATGCTTTAATTTGATAGGTTGTAAATCCCAAATAGAAACCCAAATCAAAATTTATGGTTTTTTGGAGTTGGTGTATAAGTTTCAACTTCTCTTAGAACATTAATAAAAAATTTATTATTAATTATTTCCACATAGTTATCAAATATGACCATAGTTATTTTTTTAAGTTTTGATTTGATAGGTTGTGAACAAAAAAGAGACACTCGGATCAAAAGTTATGTTTATTTTAAGATGAAGTCCTATTTAAATTTCTCTTATAATATTAGTTAAATGAGGAAGTTTTAGTCATATTTTTAATATATATATATATTTATGTGTGTTTGTCTATATGTTTATATGTAAATATATACATATATAAATAATTTATAATTAATAATTACTATAACAACCCTGAACCTAGTATCCTAGAGTTGGTGGTTATTTTATTAAAATTTCATAGATACAAGAGATCACATCACCAAGGATCAATCAGTTTAGTAGTCTGGAAGAATTAGATATATATATGGTCCCCTTATTATAATGGTAATTAAAAATATAATATAACAAAGGAAAATAAACCGCTTCCTTGAAATTTATTCAAAGATTTAATCTTCATAACCTAGGGAAAGAAAAAAAATTAAATGGTGAGATCAAACACTCAGTAAGGGTTACATGAATCTATAATAAGTGAAGTGATTTTAATAAGGAATAATCATTATGGTAAGGTAAATAACTGAAAAACACATGCCATCAATAAACTGAGAATGAAAATGAAACCGTATATTTTTTCATAGTAAAAATATAATGGAAATTAATAATTGAATACTGAATGAAGAAAATAATTAATTATTAAAAATCATGTATTTGGAACATGAACCATTATACCATTAAGATGATTTAAGTCTGTGGGTAGAAACCCATTTGATTCTGCTTGAAAATAAACATGAAGGGTTAGTTGAAAACTGTTTTGTACCATGAAACCTATTGATACATCAAGGGGATATCTATAAATGGGTCCCACCCATCACTGAAATTCCAAATCATTCTATATACATAGATTTAATTCATGAACAATATGACTTATCAAAATATTCATATTGAGTAGAAAATACGGATTTATCAATATTTCAACAGTTAAAAAAACATTCAAAGAAAACACCGTATGTAAAAATTGTATATTACTAAGACAATAATAATATCAATTATACAATAAATATGGATATTTAATAAAATATTCAATTAATTATTATCATAAATAAAAGGTAAGTATGCATACACCACACACAATGAATAAGTGGCGAATAAGGCATAACCAAAGGGAATATCATAATGGTGTCCATGAAAGAATGAATTTAAATCAGAAATGGACATTAATAATGGAAAATAGGAATATATCATGATAAATGATGTTCAAATAAAATTAAAACATGTAAAAATAGTGTTTAAGAAACTTAGAAATGATCAACTTTAGTGCAGTTTTAAGGGAAAATATTAAAGAGTCTTTAAAGTGGAAAAAGCATAATTGTTTACATAAAACTAGAAATGAACAAAGATAGTTTTTCATGATAAAATGTGTGATTTTAGGAAAATATTGGTGTCTTAAAAAAAATTATGTAGTGTACTTGAAAATGGGTAAGAAATTGGGAAGTTCCCTTAAACAGGACTTGCTTATCAAGAGGAATTAAAAAGGAAACCTTAAAAACACGCATTTCACCATAAAAGAAAGAAGAATTGAGATAAGTAAATATGTTTGGAACATACACATAGAATTTAGGTTGATTAAATAATAAGAATTAATAATTATATTGGGGGTAAAAAGAGAGAAACTGTAACCTGAATGAAAAATGGGGGTTCAGAGAGAATCCCTTACATTATATCCAAAAGTGTTCTTCACTTTCATTTAATGTCATGGATAATGAAATTAGACTCATTAATAATTTAATTGAGTAACTAGTAAACATTTATTTTATTTATTATAATTTTATTAAGTTAATTTATGGCAATTTTTATGATTTATAAGATTCAATTTCGTCATTTTGTGGTGTTCATTTCCTTGGTTTTCACGATTGATTCACTAGTATACATGTATGAAAGATCATGTAAAATGGGAAAAATTATCCAAAATTAAAATTATATGTTATTAATGAAATTTAATAATATTAAATTGTCTTATATATCATTTTATTTCTATATATGAGGATGATTCATTAGATAAAACGTTAATGATAACCATTTAGATTATTTTGACATTTTTTCGATCATCACGAACTAGTTTAGTTTTATTAATTAATATTATGTATATATAATAGTTACAAAACACTAAATAATTTGTAATATACATTTTAAAATATGTTTTAACCATTATAATGGTTTTATGACCAGTCTTGAAGACAATAATGGAAAATGAAAACGCATCGTCCACAATGGCTGTAAATCGACACATCAGGGACAATGCTTTAAGTTTTCGAATAAAAGGGATAGGATAAGGGGTTTGATGATAGATATTTCATTAAAATAATAAAATTATAGTATATATAAGATACTGGAGTTATCATTCATGTTTGGATAGAGTATATAAGAATAGAAAATAAATTAAAATAAATTAAAAGAGAGCGAAAGTGAATTTTACCTCTTGAACTATTCTCCTTGAGAACCTCCTTAAGACAATTGGGTTTTGGTCTTTTATTGAGAAAAGAAGATCCTAGATGTGATAAAGAGGTTTGGGAGAAGAATTGGGAAGAAATTGGATAATATTCAAGGCTTGGAAGCTGTGAAGAGAAGAGGTGTTGAGGGGTGATATTTATAGTGGAGGAGATGAGTGTTTTTTTGATTATTTTATTTATTAGTTTATTATTTTGGCTCAAGATTGTGAATAGTTTTGATTCCTATGACTAAATATAGTAAATAGAGAAGGAGAGTCTTATATAATGGTTATTAAATCATCCATATATCATGTATGACTAAAAAATTCATATATTTGTTAAATATCGTAAATTACCATATTTCACTATTCACAAAAATTCAACTATTTTAGAAAAATCCCAAAAAATCACCCTAACCATTTTTCGATATATAGAATTCAAAAATGGACTCAGTTTTATGAAAATAATTTTATAAATATGATAAATTCAATATTTAATTAAAATCATCATTTATTAAAAAATATCGATTTTAAAATTATAATTGATTTTATGACATATTAAAAAATTAATTAAGGTCTCATAAAATTATCTTATAATAATTAGACACCAAAATATTAATTTTTGAATCTATTATGTGAAAATAAATTTTATTTTAATTCATTATATTAATTATGAAATTGTAAATAAACATTTACGTTTCACAAAAACATCAATACTTAATTTATCATTTTTACAATATTTATTTACTTATTACATGATATAAATATATTATATTTTTATTCATAAGAAACATAAAATTTATTTATACTTTCATAGATGGGGTTACTATTCTATTAGTCACATTACTATTCCTAACGACCACATTACATATAAATATTTATAAATATAAATACATATATGTAAACACAAAATATATAGAAATACAACTATATATATAATAAAAAACAATTATTTACAAATATAAATACATATATGTAAACAAAAAACACACACACACACACACACTCATATATGTATGTATATATATACACACACAAACCCACATAATATATATAAATATAAATACATATAAATATTTATAAACATATAAAAAATACACCCATATATATAAATATATATAAATATATATAATCATAAATAAATACATATATATATATATTCACACACACACACACATAATTAAATATAAATATAATAATATATATATATATATATATATATTTAAGTATTTATAAATATAAATACATAAAAATAAATATGTATATATACATAAACACATAAATACATATATACATATGCATACACACAAATACACAAAAATACACACACACACACACACAAGAATAAGGTATAGGGGATTGGAAACTGTAAACAACACACACACTTAGGCACCCTAATGAGTTAAGCATTATCCCTCCCCATAAGGAATGAAAATCACACACACGACCTATTTTATTATATATTTATAGCCCGATTGCCCACATTCTTAATGGCCCAAAGACCCAGCTGAATGTGGTCCAAAGGCAATAGAAGGAGATGAACTGAATACTTTAATAAGTATCCTGCACCATGTCATGTTACCAGTCTTACAACACGACACCCCCAATCAGTAGTCATCGCACCACATAACCATTTTGAAAGCTGTGCCCCCTTCCAAGAGGCGTTGTGCCATGCAACCCTATGAAACACTATGATAGGGAACCCATCTGTCCTGTATTGGAAATAAACACGATAAGAGAGATGAATGATAGGTTCTAGAAAACACATCTCTCTTTTGAGATTCCTACCTGATGATGCTTGCGTGACGCCCCATTGCATTGCCTACCTATCACACTACATCATCAGATAGGTCCCACTGTATAGAAAGTAATGTGGTAGGGCACACCTATATTACTTATTAAAAACACATAAGGATGGAAATGATTGATAGGTGCCAGTATGCCCATCCCTTATTTGAGCCTGGCTGCTCGACGATGCTTATATGTCACCATGCTACATTTCCCATCTGTTGTGCCGTTTTTTTCCTAATCCCACTATGACACATGCTGCTAACTGATAATGGTCTAAGAGGCCCTATGGTAGAAGGCCTTTGATGGACCGAAATACCTATGGCCTGTAGGACCATAATTGTGTCTTGAAAGCCTAAATTAGGTGAATATTACTACTGTTATAGTACTGCTATAGTATTGATATAATACTTGTGGACATTTTTCTCTTGTCCAGATTTGAACTCGAGTCTTTCATACCGAATTACGAGGTGCTTACCCTAATCCAAAACTTGACTATAGTATATATATATATATATATATATATGTAGTTGGGGTTTGTAATAATGGTAAGAATATCATAATCCTATATGAAAAACTTCGGTTGAAATCCAAGCAGGGGAATGATTTATGTTGGTACTATGGAAGGTATCATAATAGTGTTATTATTCAACTGATTTTGGATTTCTAGATAATTCTCTGGGCATTTGGGCCACTTGAAAGTTAGGATACCAATGTTAAGAATCTAGTTGATATAATGGTACCATAAAGATGATGTGACATGACAAGGTAGGCAAGACTGCATGAAATTTCACATGCATTGTTAGGTGGACGACTCGAAGGAGTGATGATCGCATTGACACTAATCATCTGGACCTCCACCCACTCAAATCTTTGATGTGGGATGGAGTGGTGCACTATCAATATACAACGATCAAAAAAACTATGCAACATTTTTTGGAAGGGGGAGTGAAGTTGCATGCTAACCTATGAAATTAATGCCCGTGTGACCAAGAAGACGACACGACACAACTGGTAGCCAATATAATGCGACGACATGCAAGGTGTTGCTTGGTGGGAGGCTTGAAAGAGAGATGAATGTGTTGAAACCAATAAACTGACCCTATATACACATGGGTTTCTAATGTATGATGTAGGGGTTCCCTTCCATGGTGCGATTAAGTAACACAATGCAATGTTTCTGGCAGGAGGGGCGATGTGGAATGAAAGACCGACAACTCAGAGTATTTATTAGTGGATCATATGGGACTTGAGCCATCTCTTTTTGGGGCCTTTATGCCACATTAATTTGAGCCTTCAGGCCATCAAGTGCATGAACCTTCGATCTATTAACATGTAATAATAGTGGTCCAGTGGCTACGTTTCATTCCTTCTTGGGTGGGAAAAGGCTTGACCCACTGGGGTCACTGAGTGCGTGTATTGTTTGTGGTTTGTAATCTCCTTTACCTATAATGAATAAACATGTAAATACATATAAATATATAAATATACAAATTAATAAAAATATAAATACATATAAGTATAAATAAATATAAATAAATATAAATATATATAAATATAAATGTTTATAAAGATGTATAAATATACATATATACATATAAATATATATAAATATATATAAATATATGTAACTATAAATAAATTTACATAATATATATAAATACATATATATAAAATTAAATATAATTAAATATAAATATAAATATAAATATGAATACACACACACACACATCCATAAATACATATAAATATATAAAAAAAATGATATAAATTGACACACACACACACACACAAACATATAAATATCTATAAATACACACACATTCACACAATTATTAACCATAAACTTCCCACTGTATTAAATATCCAAGAGAATAATGGTTCGACCATGAATTACATCATAATTCAAGCCTTGACATTCCCTTGAAATAAGTATCCAAGATTAACCATGCTAGGGAAATCATTGGAACATAAGACACATCAAAAAAATAAACCACTGAAATAGGGATAACTAATTCAATTTCAACACCACTATATCAATAAGAATGTAATCCTGGGGAATAAATTCATACACCACCAAAAAAGGACAAGAATCTCTTAAAATAAGCATAAATACTATTAAAAGATAAAATAGTAAAGTGTATTAACTTAAAACTTAGAATTTACAGATCTCATTGTATGATTTGATTTGATAGGCCATGAAGCCTAAACAGACAATCAAATTAAAATTTATGGTTTTTGGTATCAGTGTTTGAGTTTCAAATTCTCTTAGAACATTAATAATTTTTTTATTAATTATTTCCACATAGTTATCTAATATGATCATATTTCTTTTTGTAATTTTTGATTTGATAGGTTATGAACAAAAAATGGACACCCGAATCAAAAGTTATGTTCATTTGAAGATGAATTCCAATTTCAATTTCTCTTAGAATATTAGTTAAATGAGGAAGTTTTGGTCACAGTTTTAATATATATATATATATATATATACATATTTTTATATGTAAATATATATATATAGATAAATAATTTATAATTAATAATTAATGTAAAAACCCCAACCCCAGTAGCCTAGAGTCAGGGTTATTTTATTATAATAGAATAGATACAAGAGATCACATCACCAAGGATCGATTGGTTTTATATTCTTGAAGAACTAAATACATATATGGTTCCCTTATTACATTGGCAATTAAACATATAACATAAGAAAGGAAAATAAACTGCTTCCTTGAAACCTATTAAAATATTTCATCTTCATAACCTTGGGATTAAAAACAAATTAAAGGGTGATATCAAACACTTATTAAGGGTTACATGAATAAAAAATAAGTGAAGTGAATGAAATAAGGAATAATCATTATGGAAAGATAAATAACTGAAAACACACGCTATCAATAAACTAAGAATGAAAATGAAACCATTGATTTTTTCATAGTAAAAATTTCATGGAAATTAATAATTGAATACTGAATGAAGAAAATTATTAATTATTGAACATCATGTATTTGACACATGAACCATTATACTATCAAGACGGTTTAAGTCTGTGGGTAGAAACCCGTCTGATTATTCTTGAAAACAAACACGAAGGGTTTTTCGCTAATATTTCTGTCTCATGAGACCTATCGATACAGTGAGGGGCTATCGATAACTAGGCCCCATCCATCACTATAATTAAAAATCACTTTTCATACATAAATTTAATTCATGGACAATATGGCTTATCAAAATATCCATATTGAGTAGAAAATATGGATTTATCAATATTTCCCCAGTTAAAACAACATTAAAAGACAACACCATATGTAAAAATGGTATATGGATAAGACAATAATAATATCCATGATACAATAAATATGTATATTTAAGAAAATATTCAATTAATTATTATCATAAATAAAAGGGAAGTATGCATACACCACACACAATGAATAAGTAGTAAATAAGGCATAACCAAAGTGAATGTCATAATGGTGTCCATAAAAGAATAGATTTTAATCATACATGGACATTAATAAGGTAAAATAGGAATAGATCATGATAAATGATTTCTAAATGAATTTAAATCATGTAAAAATAGTGTTTAAGAAACTTTAGAAATGAGACACTTTAATGCGGTTTAAGGGAAAATATTAAAGAGTATTTAAAGAGGAAAGAAGAATAATTGTTTGCATAAAACCAGAAATGAAAAAATTTAGTTTTTTCATGATAAAATTATTGATTTTAGGAAAATATTGTGGCACGAAACAAATTATAGAGTGTACTTAAAAATGGTTAAGAAAGTGGAAAGTTCTCTTAAATTGGGCTTACTTATTGAGAGGAATTGAACATGAAACCTTAAAAAAATGTATTTCCCTATAAAATATAGAATAATTGAGCTAGGTACATATTTTTGGAACATAAAAAAAAATTTAGGAGGATTATATAAGAATAATTAGGAATTATATTTTGGTAAAGAGAGAGAAACCATATCTTGAAGGAAAAATGGGGGTTTGGAGAGAATCCCTTACTGTATGTTCGAAAGTGTTTCGAACTTTCACTTAATGTCATGGATAATGAAATTAGATTCATTAATAATTTAATTCAAAACCTATTAAACATTTATTTTATTTATTATAATTTTATAAAGTTCATTTATGTCATTTTTGATGAGTTATAAGATTCAATTTCTTCATTCGAGAGTGCTTGTTTCCTTGGTTTTCATGATTAGTTCACTTGTATACATGTATGAAAGATCATGTAAAATGGGAATAGTTATCCAGAATTGAAATAATATGTTATTAATTAACTTACATAAGATTAAATGGTATTATATATCATTTTTTATATATTATGATGATTCATTAAATAAAACATTAATGACAACCGTTTATATTATTTTGGAATTTTTTTCAATCATCACGAACAAGTTTTATTTAATTAATTAATATTATGTATATATACTGGTTTCAGAACACTAAATAAGTTGTAATATACATTTTAAAATATATTTTAACCATTATAATGGTTTTATGACCATCCTTGAAGGTGGTAATGGAAAATGAAAACACATCAATCACGATGGCGGTAAATCAACACATCACGGATGATGTTTTCATTTTTAGAGTAAAAGGGAGACGAGAAGGGGATTGATGATGGATATTCTATTAACATAATAAAATTCAAATATATATAATATAAAGTAGTTATAATTCATGTTTGGATAGAGTAGATAATAAAAGAAAATAAATTAAAATAAATTAAAAGATAACGAAAGAAGATTTTACCTCTTGAATTCTTCTCCTTGAGAACTTACTTAAGGAACTTTGGTTTCGGTATTTTATTGACAAAATAAGATCCTGGATGTGGGGAAGAGGTTTGGAAGAGGAATTGGGTAGAAATTAGACAATCTCAAAGGCTTTTAAGGTATTATGAGAAGAGGTGGCGTGAGGTTGTATTTATAATGGAGGAGAGGGGTGTTTTTTTGATTATTTTATTTATTACTTTATTATTTTGACTCAAGACTATGAATAGTTTTGATTCCCATGAATAAATATAGTAAATAGAGAATGATATTTTGATATTATGGTTCTTACATCATCCATACATCATACATGACTCAAAAATTCATGTATTTGTTAGATATCCTAAATTACTGTATTTCACTATTCACAAAAAATTCAACTATTTTAGAAAAATCACAAAAATTCATCCTAACCTATTTTCGATGTTTAGAATTCAAAAATGAACTCTGTTTTAAGAAAATAATTTTATAAATATGATAAATTTAATTTTAAATTAAAATAATCATTTATTAAAAAAATAGTGATTTTAAAATTATAATTAAATTTATGACACATTGAAAAATTAATTAAGGTATCATAAAATTATCTTATAATCATAATAAAGAAATATTAATTTACAAATCTATTTTGTAAAAATAAATTTTCTTTTAATTTATTATATTAATTGTAGAATTATAAATAAACATTTATGTATCAAAAAAAATACCAATACTTAATTTATCATTTTTAAAACATCTATTTACTCATCCCATGATATAAATATATTATATTTCCATTAATAAGAAACCTAATTTTTATTTATAATTTCATAGGTGAGGTTATTATTCTATTGTCATATTATTATTTCTAATGGCCATATTATATTTCCTAACGCTCACATTACTATTCATAATGGTCATGTTAATATTTAATAGTATATGATGATTCATTTAAGATTAGTGTTGCAGGAAACATAAGCCATCAAGTAAATTTAATTTATTTAAGAAGATATATACCATAAATCTTGGGGTCTTATATTCTTCCCTCCTTCGGAAATTTTTTCCTTGAAAATTTTCATGAATATTTCCTTCTAAACAGATGTGGGTGGTTCTTCTTCATAACATCCTCAGGTTCCCACATCGCTTCTTCCATTTTATGGTTTCTTCAAAGAACCTTTACCATTTGATTCGTTTGATTTCTCAATACTTTATCTCTTGTCTCAAGAATCTCAATAGACTCTTCATAGTATAAAAAATCAGGTTCTAGTTCTATTTATTTATAAGTGAGTATGTACGTTGGGTCTAGCAGGCACTTATTTAACAATGATATGTGAAACACATCATGAACTTTGAAGAGACTCAGTGGAATTTATAATTGGTAATATACATCCCCAATTCTTTCTAGAATTTCAAATTTTCTGAAGTACTTGGGGCTCAATTTCCCTTTCTTATCAAACCTTATTACACCCTTCCATGGAGATACTTTCATAAAGATATGATCTACAACTTGAAATTCCAAATCCTTTCTCTGATTATCAGCATAACTCTTTTACCTACTTTGAGCTACTTTAATATGATCCTGAATACTATCTACCTATTTATTTGTCTCTTCAATAAGTTCTGGGCCTATAAGTTTTCTCTCACCAACGCCATCCCAACAAGTTGGAGTTTGACACCTCTCACCATATAATGCTCATATAGCACCATTTGAATACTATAATGGAAACTATTATTGTAGGAAAATTCTACTAAAGGTAAATACTGATCCCACATACCTTGAAATTCAAGTGATCATGATCTAAACATGCTTTCTAATGTTTGAATAGTCCTTTTAGACTGTTCGTCTATTTGAGGGTGATAAGAAATACTCAAATTGAACTCAGTATACCAATCCTTTTGAAGAACCTTCTAGAATTTTGTTGTAAAAAAGGGATCTCGATCTGACAAAATCGATAGAGGTGCCCCATGAAGTCTTATGACATCATTAATATAGAGTCTTTCAATGTGCTCAAGAGGTAAATCTTATCTTATAGTAATACAATGTGTTGATTTTGTAAGGCGATCAACAATAAACCATATCGTATCATTATTTATAGGGGTATTTGATAATCTAGTGATGGATTGCATATTAATATCATCCCACTTCCACATAGGAATAACTAGAGGTTTCATGAATCCTCTATGATGTTGTCTATCATCCTTCACTTGTTGATAGACTAGGAATATTGACACATAGTCAGCAATTTATGGCTTCATATTATCCCACCAAAAATGTTTCTTCAGATCTCTATACATCTTGGTACTACCTGGGTGTATAGAAAAATTTGAGCTATGGGCATCATCTATTAGTTCCCTTTTTAGACCAGGTATTGATGGAACACATAACATATTTTAAAATTTCATAATTCCATCCTCATACATGAATTATTCCAATCTTCCATCCTTAACAGATTTAATTTTATTTTGAAAAGCCGCATCACTAGATTAGGAGATTTTTATCTTCTCCAGTAAATATTGTTTAAAAATAATTTGATAAAGGAGTGAAATTTCTCCATCCTTAACAATTACCAAATACATATATACTAAATCCATAAACACAAGATATTTCTCAATCATTATTTGTATTAGAAATCCATGATCATTTCTTCTTAATGTATATGCTACCTTATTTTCTTTTCCTGGGTGGTAGTTTATTGATAAATCATAATATTTTAGTAACTTGATCCATTTCCTTTGCCTCATGTTGAGTTCTTTCTGTATAAATATGTATTTAAAACTCTTATGATCTGTATATATATCACATTTTTTATTATAGAGATAGTGTCTCTATATCTTCATAGCAAAGATTACAGTTGCTAACTCAATATCACAAGTTGTATAATTTTGTTCATGATTATTCAACTTACTTGATTCATATGAAATAAATTTATCATTTTTCATAAGGACACAACCCATTCCTTTATTTTATGTATCACTATATATCACAAACCCATCATTTCCTGATGGTAGAGTCAAAATCAGAGCATTGAATAATCTTCTCTTCAATTATTCAAAACATTCTACACATTCTTTTATCCATATGAACTTAACCCCTTTACGTGTGAGCTTGGTTAATGGGTTATCCAATCAAGAAAAATTCTGAAGGAAACATCGATAGTAACTTGCTAATCCAATGAAACTACATACCTCAATTATGTTCATTGGTGTAGGACATTCTTGGATTTCCTTTGTCTTCATAGGATCAACTAAGATTTCATCCTTAGAGACAATATATACAAGAAAAGAAATTTACTAAAGTTATAATTCACACTTGCTAAATTTACCATATAAATCTTTCATTTTGAGAGTCTCAATAATAATCCACAAGTGATTCTCGTGGTCTTTATATATTTTATAATACACTAGAATATCATCAATGAATAATAAAAAAAATCTTCAAGATATTCCTTGAATACTCTGTTCATTATATCTATGAAAATAGAGGGTGTATTAGTTAATCCAAATGACATTACTATAAACTCTTAATGTTTATACCTCATCCAAAAAGCTATCTTTGGAATATCTTCCTTCTTTTACTCTTAATTGATGATACCCAAGATGAATCTCAATATTCAAAAAATATTTATTTTCATGATGTTGATCAAATAAATCATTAATTCGAGGTAGTGGATACTTGTTATTTATTGTAAAAGCATTGATTTCTCTATAGTCAATGCACATCCTTAAGGATCCATCCTTCTTCTTAACAAAGAGAACAAGGGATCCCCATGGAGAAACACTATGGGTGAATAAATCCATTATTAATCAACTCCTCTAGTTTTTTTTCAGCTCCACTAATTCCATAGTGTCCATTCTATAAGGAGTCTTTGATATTGGTATTGCATCAGGGATTAAATTAATGGTAAAGTAAAAATCACACTCTGGGGGGTGTCTAGGTAATTCATTAGGAAATACATCAATGTATTTCTATACAATTAGTACAACCTCAATTTTAAGATTACTTTCCTCATTGATTGATAATGTTTGCTCTTCCTTCCTAATAATTTCATTCAGTAGAGCTATTGGGGGCAGATCTAGATAAGAATCAGATGATGAATTTTCTACTCTAAATAGAAAGGATTATATATCTTCCTCACTAATCATAATTTTCTTCTTCTTTTAATAATTTTTTGCATCATATTTTGAAATCCAGTCTATACTGAGGATTATATCAAATTCAACCATAGGTATGATGATAAGGAAAAAAACTAAAGAATGTTTATATTCTATAATTGGAACTACCCAACACATTTTTGTTGCAATGAGACTTCCCTTAGGGGTTTTGACTGATAACTCCCTTATTAAATCAAAAGGTATATATCTAATTTTATTAAAAAATTGGGTATATATAAAAGAGTGTGATGATCCAGAATAAAATAAAGCATTGGATGAATTTGAATAAATGATTAATGTACCTTCCACCACATCATTGGGTACTTATACTTTAGGGATGGTGATTGTATAAAATTATCCATCTCCCCTTGGAATATTTTGGGGGTAGAATATATATTTCCTTATAGTTGAATCATTGAACATCATTAACTTATTTCTTACCCTTGAATTTTTTAGCTTGATTACCCTTTTCTCCATACTTATAACAAAATCCCATTACTTTAAATAATTTCCCAGGATGATTCTTTCCACAATTTTCTCATAATGTGAATTTCTTCATTAACCTATTCTTCTTTGACACTTAACCTTTTCCATGATTATCAGAATACATATTCTTCTCTTTATTTACCTTGAATATACAGGATCTAGAAAATTACTTCTCCATCTTGATGGCACTTAATACTATTTCATTATATGATGAATTTTTTTGATAGGCTAGTGCCCTTAAGATACCCGGCTTATGAAAATCAAAGAAATGATCAATATTGTCTTTTTAATCATGTATATAATCTATAATATGAATGTATAGTATTATGAAGGTAGCCTCATACTCTACAACACTCTCTTCTTCCCTTTGCTTTAAGCTAGAGAATTTTCTCTTCATTTAGGTTCAGTTCTCATGCAGGAAATATTTGTAGAAGAATTTTTATTTAAAAGTTCTCAATTCCATGTATTATATTTCATCTTCCTCCTTAATATTCTAGATCAATTACTACCATTGATAAAAATATCCCTTGAGAAAATATACTTCCAATACTACCTTTTCATTTTCATTACATTCCAATTCCAGATATATCTTTTCAAGGGACCTGATCCACTACTCAAATACTACTGGATTAGTAGTCTCACTAAAATATGGGGGATTATTCCACATAAAATCACCCAATATAGATATAGTATGGTTATTTATCATAACCTGAGTAATCCATCCTAATATACTCATGATCTTCTCATCTCCAACACTAACTGTGTTGACTTTCTCAGTGGGGAAATCAATACATTGTCTGTGGGTATTGATTCTATTTATTTCATTAGTAATCATCACTAAATAATGGAAAACACTAAGTTAGATCATAATCATCATGATTATTGAGCAAAAAATTCACTATAAGGAACTATCATAATTCTCATGTTTACTTAATATTTAGTTTGCAAGGTTTCTACTAAACTTTCTCTGATACCAAATATAATAACATTGACCCCAAAAACCCATATTTAGTGGTTATTTTATTATAATGGATTATATACAAGATATAAAATCACTAAGAATCAATCAGTTTATTAGTTTTGAAGAACTAGTTACATACACAGTTCCCTTATTACATTGGTAATTAAAAATAGAACATAACAAAGGAAAATAAACTGCTTCCTTGAAAATTATTTAAAGATTTCATCTTCATAACCCAAGGAAGGAAAAAATTAAAGGGTGATCTAAAATTATTAGTAAGGGTTACATGAATCAATAATAATTGAAGCAAAGTCAATAAGGCATAATCATTGTGGCATGGTAAATAACTGAAAAATACATTCCATCAATAAACTGATAATGAAAATGAAACCATAGATTTTTTATACAGTAAAAATATCATGGAAAGTAATAAGTGAATATTTAATGAAGAAAACGCTTAATTATTTTATGTCATTTATCTATCACATGAACTATTTACCATAAATACGGTTTAAGTATGTGGATAGAAGACCATATGATTCTGCTTAGAAACAAACATGAAGATTTTTTCACCAACTATTTTATCTTATGAGACCTGTCAATGAATTGAGGGGCTATTTATAATTGGGACCCACCATCATTGAAATTAAAAATAATTATTCATACATATATTTTTGGGAAAAAATCCCTCAAGGTATCATTGAATCATTTTTGAGGCAATTGTGTTTATTGACAAAGTGGGCCTCCATGTTGTGTTTGTTGACAAGGCAGACTAGGATGTACAAATTTATTGACAAAGGGGGTTTACATGGTGAGTTTTTGAGTTAAAAGGATGTTTTCATCAATCCATTATTGATTGAAGAACCTAAAAAAATTAATGAATGATCTGGAGACAGTACAAAAATAGTAGATACAAGTTGGCACCATTTTCCAGTGTTTAGAAAATTTTTAGGCCTCAAAATCGACAAATAGAGAAAAGTGTTTTTGGAAAAGGGACTTGCATGCCAGTGTCTTGGAGGCTTGAAATATTTTGCACCATATGTTTTTCAAGATTAGAACATCAAAATATGGAAAAGTAAAGAGGGGCGCCCAAGTTTTGGTTTGGGCGTGCAAGTGACTAGGGTGATAGAGACTCAGGCGGCTGGACTTGCACGCCAAGAGGAGACTTGTGTGCCGGCGCTTAGGGTACCTAAAATGCCTATAAATAGAGGGCTACCACTCCTCATTTTATAGGGAGTTCAACACTTAAATAAAATTAGAGCTCCAGTCGCGCAGGTGGTTCGGTCGCACAAGTGGTGGTTTGGTCGCGAAAGTATAAATATACTCAAAAGTTGCGTGCCAGTTGATAATTGTGCACCAATATTGGTTTGGGTGTAAAAGGATGTGAGTTTCCCAAGTTCAGAGTTGAAGAAGGGGGTGTTGCGCAAGTGGTTTGGTGACACTTTCATGCCAGGTTTGGAGAAGAATACCAAATCATAGATAAGCGTGCCAAGCATAGAGAAGCGCGTCAGTTATTCTAGGGCTGTGTGAAAGTTGAAAGATTGTCCGGTACATCCGTGGTAAATTTTTATTCATCAGTGGATGAAAGTGGAACTTCAACAGAGCATCTACATATAGAGGAATATGCACTCATTTGTGATAATAAAGGGACCTACAAGTCTTTAAACTGTGAGTGGATCTTCTGAAGAAGCAGTGAGCACACTTTAGTTGAGAGAACAATGAGATTTCATATTGTGAGTGGTTGTAAACTAGGAGGGATATTGAGTCTGCTCTGAACTTTTTAAATAACAGTGCACTTTTAGTGGATTTGGAACATAAAAATATATTGTAATTGGAGTAAATAAGAATAATTAATAATTATATTGGGGTAAATAGAGAGAAACTGTAACCTAAAGAAAAAATGGGGGTTCATAGAGAATCCCTTACCTTATGTCCGAAAGTGTTCTGTATTTTCACTTAATATCTTGGATAATAAAATTAGATTCATTAATAATTAAATTAAGAACCTATTAAACATGTATTTTATTTATTATAATTTTATTCATTTCATTTATGATATTTTTTATGAGTTATAAGATTCAATTTCTTCATTCGAGAGTGTTCGTTTCCTTGGTTTTAATGATTGGTTCACTTGTATACATGTATAAAAGATCATGTAAAATTTGAATAGGTATCCAGAATTGAAATTATATTTTATTAATTAACTTACAGAAGATTAAATGTTCTTATATATTTTTTCATATATGATGATGATTCATTAGATAAAACGTTAATGATAACCTTTTAGATTATTTTGGCGTTTTTTCAATCACCACGAACTATTTTTGTTTTATTAATTAATATTGTGTATATATACTGGTTACATAACACTAAATAAGTTATAATATACTTTTTAAAATCATTTTAACAATTATAATAGTTTTATGACCAGCCTTGTAGGCAGTAATGGAAAATGAAAACACATCATCCACGATGGCGGTAAATCGACACATCACGGACGATGTTTTCATTTTTCAAATAAAAGAGAGAGGAGAAGGGTTTTGGTGATGGATATTACACCAAAATAATAAAATTATAGTATATATAATATAATTTATTTATCATTAATTCTTGGATAGAGTATGTAATAAAATAAAATAAATTAAAATAAATTAAAAGAGAACGAGAGAGGATTTTACCTCTTGAATTATTCTCCTTGAGAACCTCCTTAAGGCACTTGGGTTTTGGTATTTTATTGAGACCATAATCTCATGGATGTGTGGAAGAGGTTTGGGAGAGAAATTGGGAAAAATTTGACAATATTAAAGGCTTGTAAGGTGTGAGGAGAAGAGGTGGTGAGGGGTGATATTTATAGTGGAGGAGAGGGGTGTTTTTTTTATTTTATTCATTAGTTTATTATTTTGGCTCAAGACTATAAATAGTTTTGATTACCATGACTAAATACATTAAAGAGAGAATGAAATTTCAATATTATGGTGCTTACATTAGACATACATCAGACATGTCTCAAAAATTCATGTATTTGTTAAATATCATAAATTATCGTATTTCATTATTCACAAAAAATTCAATTATTTTAGAAAAATCCCAAAAAATTCACTCTAACAATTTTTTGATGTGAAGAATTAAAAAATGGACTTAATTTTATGAAAATAATTATCTAAATATGATAAATTTAATCTTTAATTAAAATCATCATTTATTCGAAAAATAATATTCTTTAAATTATAACTGATTTTATGGCACATTGAAAAATTAATCAAGGTCTCATAAAATTCTCTTATAATAATAAGAAAAAATATATATTAATTTATGAATATATTTTTTGAAAATAAATTTTATTTTAAATAATTATATTAATTATAAAATTATAAATAAAAAATTACATTTCACAAAAAATAAAAATACTTAATTTACAATTTTAAAACATTTATTTACTTATTCGATGATATAAATATATTATATTTTCATTCATAAGAAACCCAAATTTTATTTATTATTTTATAGGTGATGGTAATATTCTATTGGTAACATTACTATTCCTAACTGTCATATTACTATTCCTAATGATCATGTTAATATTTAATAATATATCACAGTTTGTTTAAGCTCGATGTTGCATGCAACATAAAGAATTGAGTAAATTGTATTTATTTAAGAAGATACATACCATAAATATTGGGGTGTTATAATTACCAATTAATAATTATAAATGAGTAAATAATTAATAATTTGAAACTAATTAATAATTAATTACATTTTTAAATAAAAAATAACTAATAATTATAAATAATTAATAAATAAAAATTAATAATTACTTAAAATTTTAAATAATAATTAATAAATGATTATAAATTATAAATAATAATTATTAAATAATAAATAATAAATAATTATTAATTTATACTTATTAACATGTAAATAAAATTTTAATTAATTATAAATTATCATTAATTTCATGGTGGTTTTTATATACCATTGAAAATTAGTAACATTTTTTTAAATTTCTATTAAAATTAATTACATAATAATTTTTTTAAAATTTTAGAATTAGTAAAGGTTTTAACCACCACTAAAAAACTACTGATAAATGATGTTGTTTTTAATTAGCCACCATGACTTAGTGTCAGTTTTCTAAAACCAAATCTAAAAATACAAAAATGGAACATTGAATGATGGTTTTAAAAATCGATGCTAAATGCTATTTTCCTATAGTGCCACTACACATCACTAAGTGCATTCCCCACATAAAAAATCTAGCTTTGCAAGGACTAAAACTTTTTGAATGATATTTATTTCTTAAAAATGTGTGTTATATTATTTTTTACTCAACAAAACTATATCCCTTTAATAATGAAGCGAGTATAATTGAAATGTGACCATTGGGTTTCTACCATTATATGACCATTGGTCAATATGATCATTAGAAAAAATACTCTTAATAATAATTTTAACGTTATAATTATTATTATAAATAGAAATGATAATGGTTAATTAATGTAGAAAGAAGATTTGATGACCTCATCTAGTAGATTCATGTCGTACGAAACCCATTTTTCAGAACTTGGAAGGGAGGTAGCATATTTTGGCTCCAATCTTGACCAAGGCCAATTTGAGCTTTAATATTTTATGATTGAACGAAATCACCTATGGGAGAAGTTCAAGTTAGTAGAGATCACCATTCGAGTGATGTTAGCCGATCCGCCCCATGAGTCTATCACTATCGCACACCTCACCCTTAGGTCGTATGCGGGTGTTATAAGGGGTTATATTTCAAGGCCATAGTTACTTATTTTATAATATCTTTGTATAAATAAAATTTTTGTTCCATCAATTCTGTTTTTATTTCAATTTTTATTAAAAATATGAAGAATTTGATAAATTGATTTTTTGAATAGAAATTGTACTTTTCAGAAAATATATAATTATTATAATTAAATAATATATTATTAATAATGTTTATTTTAATTAAATAGTATGATTAAAACACTTTTATTTAAATTTAAATAATAAAATATTTTTATTTTTTTCAAGTGTCATAAATTTTACTATGCATTTTACTATGTATTTTCTATCCACTATCATTTTTAATAACTAAGTATTTTTATATTTAAAAGTTAAATTTATCATACTTATAAAATTATTATGATAAAATAAAAATCATTTTTTAAATCAACGTTGAAATTCTGGTAGGGTAAATTTATGAGAATTTTCTAAAATATTTTGTTTTTTAATGAATAGTAAAAATACCGTTTTGAGTTTTTAGTATGTTTAATGACATCATAATGATGTAATAATTAATATAAAGTTATATTTGACTATTTTGGATTAAAATAAAATATTAGGTGTCTCAAGTGGAAAATACTATGGGAAAATACCATGGTCAAGCCCATGGTTTTTCAAATACCATGGTCAAGCCCATGGTTTTTCAAATACCATTACTGAGGTGTCTAAGGAAATTAATAAAAAAATCCCTCACTTTTTCTATAAATACCCACCCATTTCCCCATTATTATTCATTAAAAATTCATCCTATATGAATATATGATATTTTTATCTCTCACAGAGTCCTCTCAAGGTGTCCTCAATCCCCCAAAGTCTCAATCTTTGAGTTTTAGGAGTTATCTTGAAGGTAAGGGAAATATCAACTTCTCTTTTCCTTTCAAGTTCCATTTTTTATGTGGTATGTATTTCAAATTTCCATAATATGTTCTTATGTACATTTTATTCTATAAATTTATTGTAGTAATATTATTTTATTAATTTGATAACCTTTTCCCCTCTCTTTTTAATGTTTTCTAAAACCATGCTTCATACCCATTATGTCGCCGAATTTTCTTCTCAAAATTTCTCTTTTTTTCTCAAGAAATTATCCTATTTTATTTTATGATTACCCAAAACTCTTTCTTTTCTAGGGTTATTCACCTATATTTCAAAATGATATATTTTATTCTAGTATTAACATACATGAAACCCACCTTACGTTTTCATGGGTTAATAATGACATAAAGATATTGTCTTTAAGATTTTATTTTTTAAAACACCATGTTTTTTATATGAAACCCATTTATTTTATTCTCCACAGGTTATTTATGAAATGTTTTATTATGACATACGTGGCTCACATTAATTAATATATATGAATGTTATGCCCTAATAGAGCTCCAATGCATTGTGTAAAGAATTTAATCTCTAGAGATGACATGTTTTACGATACCTTGGTGAATAACCTTGGTAATTTTTATGACACTTCAGTGATAAAACTTGGTGATTTTCTTATTAATGACTCAATTAAATGTTGTAGACACATTTACAAGTTATTATTCATGTTCTTACTGTTATGATATTTTTATTTCTCATGCCTTTATGTATTTCCTCAAGTTCTTATTGATATTCCTCAAGATCACAAGTAAATTGTTTCCCTTGTTTTCCCTTAGTGGGCCTTATGCTCACTCTTTCCTTTCATGTATGTACCCAGGATATGATATGTAATAAAATTACTTATTATTAACATTTAAGAATCCTTTAAATTTCAATAGAATAGTGTTTTAAGTTTTCATTTTTTATATACCTTTTTTCCAAGAAACCAAACTTTAAAAGATCCTCTTTTGTACAATATAATGAAAAGTTATGTAATAAAAAGGTGGGAGTCTATAGTTGGTATCAAAAGATGGTTTAGTTATTTTTGGAAATTAGTATTTTAAAACTTTAGGAATAATCCTAAGTAAAAGATAAAATATATAAAAACATCCTAGTATTTTGGTAAAGAATTAAGTGTGTGGTTTCCAAATAAAGAAATCCATGTCCAGATACAAACAAGTGGATGTGGCTATGGAATAAATATACAAAGGGGTAACAAATCTGACAAGGTGCGTCGGGCCTGACTCGATGTAACCAAGTACATAAAAATGGGCCTTACTACACTCTTGGTTTGACACTATTAGGGGATATTTTTGATTAATCACAAGCTTTTTATGAACCATTATGAAGGATTTATGAATGTAATTCTTATTAAAGAATAACATATTTAAGCATGATGTTGTAAGACATTAAATTCCTTTAGAATTATAAGATTATTAAATGAAATATATTTCTCACTAAAGTTTCATTCTTTTAGAAAATGGTGGGAAATAGGAGAATCCGTGTAAACGGTGATCGCAATAGATTAGGCACTGATGGACTTCCGATGGAATTCAGAATGGAAAACTTTATAAGAATGATGAATCAAATGACTTGAGTTATGAAAAATAATTTGAATCAAGACAAGATACAATATTCACCTTAAAGGGAATAAATTTCCATTGAGTACTTTATGTGTCAATAACCACCTTCTTTTAGTGGATATATCGACCCATTGATTGCTAAATAGTGGATAATCTCTATGGAAAATATATTTTATATACTATGTTGTTCAGAATAAGAGAAATTCACCCTAGTTGTATAACGCTTAGAGGGAGAAGAAAATCAATGGTGGACACTGGTTAAAAAAACGAATTTAAGAGTAGATATTGAATCTATAGAGTGGGAAGATTTTAGTGGAACTTTTTTCAAAAAATATCCCCCCTTTCAATGAAAAAATGAAGAAGGAATTACTAGAGTTGAAGTAGAAGGAAAAGTGAATATGTGGGAATCTATGAGATGAAATTCACAATAATTTCTCTTTATACCTCTATCTTTATCATGTATCCTAATGGGAAGTTTGATATATTCTTTGATGGAATAAAGACCCATCTATGTAAGAATATTTCCAATATATATTATAACAACTAGAGGAGATAGTGAGAAGTGATATGAAAGTTGAACTAGAGTTTGGAGAGACACAGTGGTCCCATCGATCGAATGAAAAGAATATATATTTAGATCCAAACATAGGGAGGATATTTGATCAAGGAATAGTAGTAAAGCAAGTGAAAATTTATATACGCAACAAATGTGGGAAGAAGCATTTCAGGAAATGCCTACTCAAAGCGTAAAATGTTTCAACTATGGAAGAGATGTCCATATTACTCAGAACTATTATAGTGAGGTGAATTCTCAACTTCTCAACACTAATGAAAAAGGGAAGATGGTGCATGACCATATTGAAGTCCAATTCTTCAAGTGTGGACAACTTGGTCACTTTTACAATCACTTCTCAAATCCTAATACAGTGGAGGGGAATCACCACCAACCACAACATAGGATAAGAGAGAAAGGTCATTATTTTTCTATCATTATGGATGAAGTTGAATCTCCAAATGATGTGGTGGTAGGTACTCTCATTGTTCTCTCATATCTAGTAAGTACTTTAACTGATTCAAGTTATATGCATTCCTTTTTTTCCTCTAAGTTTTAAAAGAATATAGAATCAATACTTGAACTTCTAGAAGTAGAGTTATCCATCAAGACTCTTGGAGGGATTATCCAAGCATAAACAATGTATAGAAACTCTAGTATTTACTTTGGTGAGCATAATCTCATTGAAAATAAATTAGTCATTCCCATGATGTAATTCAACATTATACTAGGGATGGATTGGACCTCAAAGTATAATACTAAGATCAACTATAGAAGAAAGGAAATCTTAGAAGTCTTGAATGAAAAACCTATAGTTTTTTTCAAAGTAGAGATATCATGACCTAGTATTTTTCTAAATCACATATTATATCTTTCTTTTTTATAAATGGTCTATGAAGATGAAGAAAGAAATGAAAGTATATGAATAGAGAATTTCACCATCATTCAGAAATACATTGATGTATTTTCTGAGGAGTTACATGGACCTCCCCTATAAAGAGAGGTATAGTTCTCCATTGAGCTCATGCTTGGTTCCAAGACAAATTCAAAGACCTTATATAGAATGAAAAATATAGAGCTTGAGGAATTAAAGAAGCAACTTCAAGATAATTTTGAGAAGGGGTTTATCTGACCAAGTGTGTCTCCTTGGGGAGAACCTATTCTCTTTGTAAATAAGATAGATGGATCAATGTGGCTATGCATTGATTATATAGAACTTAATGAGATCACAACAAAGAAAAAGTACTATCTTCCAAGAATTGATGATTTATCTGTCCATATTCTAGGGGATCTATTATTCTCTAAGATTGATCTTTGATATAATTATCATCAATTGAGGGTAAGGAAATAATATCTTCCAAAGACTACATTCCGATCAAGATATGGGTATTATGATTTTGTTGTTATGCCCTTCATCTTGACTAATTCTCCTTCTATTTTTATAGATTTGATGAATAAAGTATTTTAGTGCTACCTTGATAACTTTGTGGTAGTTTTTATTGATAATATTCTGATATATTCTAAAATTCTCAAGGATAATGAGGATAATATAAGGGTTATATTAAAAAATACGAGGAAGGATATTCTATTTAAAAATTTCAGAAAATGTGAATTTTGGTTACAACAATTTAGTTTCTTAGGGAACATTATAACCAATGAAGGAATCTCAGTTGACCCTACAAAGATAATGGTTGTAGAGGAGTGGACTCATACTACAATAGTAACTAATATTTGTAGTTTCCTTGGTTTAGCAAGATATTATAGGATATTTTTGAAAAAAAATAAAGAATTTCTAATCCACTAACCAAGTTAACTCAAAAAGGGGTCGAGTTCATTTGGATAAAGGAGTGTGAAGAAAGTTTCCAAGAGATGAAGAAGAGATTGGATACTGCACCCACGTTAACTCTACCCACTATTAGATAAGGATTCATTATTTTTAGTGACGCACATCTGAAAGGGATTGGGTGTGTCCCCTTGATAAATGACAAGGTGATTTCTTATGCATCTCGATAGTTGAATCTTCATAAGAAGAACTATCATATACATGACCAGGATCTAGTTGTGGTTATTTTTGCTCTAAATATATGGAGACACTATCTTTATGTGGAGAAATGTGATATATACATAGACCATAAAATTCTAAAGTATATTTCCATGAAAAAGGAATTGAACATGAGACATAGGAGATGGTTGTAACTTCTTAAAGACTATGATTGTTCAATTCATTATCACCTTAGAAGTGAAAACAAAGTTGTTGATGTATTATATAGGAAATACTTTGTTGTTCTTGAAATGATGAGGATTCAAGGAGACCCTTTGATCAAATACATAATAAAAATATACATTGGAATTTTAAGGTAAGAGACATCATAAACCCTATCCCAAATTATTTCTCAACCATCATTATTAGAGAATATCAATAAATATCAAAGAAAAGATCCTTTGTTACAGAAGAATTTAGAGGCTGTGAAGAATGGGGAGTTTTTTGAGTTCAATATTGATCAATAAGGTGTATTGAAATTTCATACAAGGCTATTTGTTCCATCTATTCCAGAAATAAAGAAGGAGATGATGGATGAATCTCATAGCTCTATATTATCTATATATCCTGGAAACACAAAAATGTATAGGGTCCTTAATGATCATTTTTGGTGGGATACAATGAAAATGGAGATTTTTTACTACACTAAAATGTGCCTGGTGTGTCAATAAGTGAAGGCAGAGTGACAACTTCCTAAAGGGGTTTTACAACCACTACCCATACCAGCATGGAATTGGGACAATATCACTATGGTCTTTGTCACTGGTCTCTCGACAACAACCAAAGGAAACAATTCGGTATGAGTTACAGTGGACCATATCACCAAGAATGTCCATTTTATCTCTATTCAGGAAGATTTATCTCTTGAACAACTCACCAGGATATTTGTAAAGGAAGTGGTAAGGATACATGGAGTTCCACTTTATATCGTTTCTGATCACGATCTAAGGTTCACATCAAAATTCTAGAGAAGTCTTCAATATGATCTAAATGCTAAATTGAATTTCAGTATGACCTATCACCCTCAAAGAGATAGATAATCTAAATGGAATATTCAAACACTTAAGGAAATACTAAGAACATGCTTGATAAAATTTAAAGGTAGATAAGATAACATCTCCCATTGGTTGAGTTCTCATACAAAAACAACTTTCATTCGAGTATTAAAATGGCACCCTATGAAGATCTATATGGGAAGGGATGTAGAAATACTATTTTTTGGGATGAAGTTGGTGAGAGAAAGATTCTTGGACTTGATCTTGTGCAAGAGATGACAGAAAAGGTTCATGCCATCTAACAACACATAAAGGTTTCTCAGAGTCAGCAGAAGAGCTATGCTAACAACCATTGAAGGGACTGGGAGTTTGATGTTAGAGACAAAGTATTCCTTCAAATTTCACCTTGGAAGAGAGTCATACAGTTTAGTAAGAAAGGGAAGCTCATCCCCAGGTATATTGGTCCCTATGAAATCCTTAATCACATATGAGCACTGGCCTATCAAATTTCACTTCCACCAAACCTAGCTTAAGTTCATTTTGTTTTCCACATATCTCTCTTGAGGAAGTACATACCTGACCCTTCACATGTAATGAGTCTAGAGGTGGTACAATTGGAACACGACCTCTCTTATGAGTAGAAACCGATGGAGATCTTGGACCGTAGAGACAAGGTTCTATGCTACAAGACTACCCAACTCATTTAAGTGTTGTGGAGGAACCAAGAATATGAAGTATCCATGTGGGAACTAGAAGAAACAATTAGGCAGAAGTAACCTCAACTTTTCTCAACCGAGGGACTGAGTTGAAATTTTGGGGATGAAATTTCTTAAGGGGGAAAGAATGTAACAACCCTAACTTTTTGAATGATATTTGTTTCTTAAAAATGTGTGTTATATTATTCTGTACTCAACAAAACTATATCCCTTTAATAATGAAGTGATTATAATTGAAATCTGACCATTGGGTTTCGATTGTTATATGATTGTTGGTCAATTATGACAATTGGTCAATATGAACATTGGAAACAATACTCTTAATAATAATTTTAACATTATAATTAGTATTATAAATAGAAATGATAATGGTTAATTAATGCAGAAAGAAGAGTTGGTAGCCTCATCCAGCAGAGTCGTGTCATACAAAGACCATTTTTCAGAACTTGGAAGGGAGGCAACATCTTTGGGCTTTGCTCTTGACTAAGACCAATCCAAGCTTCAATATGTTAATCTTGAATGAAATCGCATATGAGATAAGTTAAAGTTTGTAGAGATTACCAATCAGGTGATGTTAGTCGAGTCGCCCCATAAGTCTATCACTACCGCACACCTCACCCTTAGGTTGTATCCAGATGTTATAAGGGGTCATGTGTCAAGAAAATAGTTACTTACTGTATAATCTATTTGTATAAATAAAATTTTTATTCCATCAATTCTCTTTTTAGTTTAGTTTTTCTTAAAAATATGACAAATTTGAAAAATTGATTTTTTGGACAGAAATGGTACTTTTCAAAAAAGATATAATTATTATAATAAACTAAGATATTATTAATAATGTTTATTTTAATGAAATAGTCTGATTAAAACACTCTTATTTAAATTTAAATAATAAAATAATTTTATTTTTTTCAAGTGTCATAAATTTTACTATACATTTTCTATCCGCTATTATTTTTAATAATTAAGATTTTTTATATTTAAATGTTAAATTTCTCATATTTAGAGAATTATTATGATAAAATAAACATAATTTTTGAAATCAGAACGTTGAAATTATGTTAGAGTGAATTTGTGAGAATTTTATAAAATATTTTGTTTTTCGATGAATAGTAAAAAATACAGTTTTGAGTTTTTGGTATGTTTAATGACACCATAATGATGTAATAAGTAACATAAAATGATGGTAGACTCTTATGGATTAAAATACCATTTTAGGTGTCCCAAGTATCCAATACCATGGGCAAATACCATAGGCAAGCCCATGGTTTTTCAAATACTATAGGCAAGCCCAAGATTTTGAAAATACCACTACTGAGGTGTCTAAGGAAAACAATAAAAAAATACCTCACTTTTGATATAAATACACACACATTTCTCCATTATCTTTCATTAAAAATTCATCCTCCATGAATCTCTGATATTTTTACCTCCCAATGAGTCCAACCAATGTGTCCTCATGTAACGCCCCGACCCTAGTTACCCAGAGTCAGTGCATTATTACAGATCATTAGCATGATCACAAGAGATCAAGTCCCGAAAGACCGATTAGTTTATTAGCCTTGTAAGTACTAGATACATACATAAGTTTTACATTACATCATGAAATAAATAAAAACAACATTATTTCCCCTTCAAACACACTCATATCCCTTAGCCTATTCCTGAAGGTTAATCATGATATACTTCTTCACATCCTGGGAAAAATAAAACATAGAAATGGGTAATCTCAGATGTTCAGTAAGGATAACAATATAGCAGAAACTTTCATAAATAAGCATAAACATTTAAGGCAATGTATAAGTCTAAAAAAAATCCTTTTAAACTTAAACTTCATCATAATATAGAAAATATAAATCAAATAATTCTATTTACTTATTCACATGGATATTCTACTAGTCGAATAATCACATGTAATATCAATATCCAATTTCACAATGATGGAATGCATAATGCCGGACATCATAACCACACAGTCAAGGCCTCGTGACAAGACTACAAAATAAGATTTTATCAAGGCCTTATGCTAAGACACTAGTTTGTCTCATGATACCTACCAATGCATCGAGGATCTATAGCGGGCTCCACCCATCACTTAATAATTCCAATGCATTTCTCATATGAAAAGGTTGAAACATAACATAAACATTCATATTAAAACTAGCATACTAAATGTTAATATTTTAACCACAAACCATGAATGGTATAAAAATAGCACATCCACAGTCAAACATAACTCATTCAATACAATATGGAAGATTTTATTACAATAGATAAACCTAAATCAAGAATAATTAAGGATATTGACATAGATGAAAATAACTAGTAAAACTATTTGAGAGAAATATCCCCCTTTTCTTGAAAACATTTAAAAGTATCACTATTTATCAAGAAGCTGTTAAAAATAGATTTTTTAATCAAAGTGTCCCATACCAATTTGAAACTTTCAAAAAGAATTTTTATTTTAAAACATTCATGTCCATATAAATAAATCCTTAAAACCATTTTTAAAACATGGACATTAATGATAATGATTTAGAAGAATAAATATTTAAAACATTTAAAATGATATTTTAGTTAAAGTTCCTAACCAAATGAGAGATGATTGAATACAAATAATTGAGGTAATAAAAACTTTATAATATAATGAGAAAAAAGGATTCATGATTTACTATGTCAAAGTACAGTATATACACCATATAAAAGTGAATTGGCGCATAACAACAAAGAAGTCTCAATAGAATGTAAATTGAGACGAAATACCTTATAAAGAACGTATCCTTAAGTTAAGGATAAATCAATGACATAATTATGTGATATTCAGTGTAAATAATCAGAGGACATTCACACATATTCTTGTAAAAAAACACCAATGACTTGGATGTTTAACTCAATGAATGGAAATTGAGTTAAGATAACTCTTATCAAGTTCATATTGATGACTTAAGAATTTATCAATGGAGTTATTATGTATATAAAAATTATATCCACACAAATGGGAGTGTAAATTACTACATAAATAAATAAATAGTGATTTCACACATAATCTTGGAGTAAAATAATCAATGAAGTTTGCGTAAAACCCAATGAGTGGAAATTGAAATTAGAAATTCCTTTACCAATTTGGTAACTTACAAAACATACATCACATGAAATAAGTATCATACAATGAAGATATAAATACCCATAAATTAAAGTATATTAAACAAATAATACAACCATGGGTAGTATATACCCCACATAAAAGGAAATAGTGGCAAATATAGCATGAATCTCACGAGAATAAAAGTGAGATGAAAACCCCTTACCACATTGTAATCAATCGAGTCGTATGAACAAAAGTTAATAACCAACAAATTAATCACATAATACCATGAATATAAAGAGAATCATGATAATATATATCAAATGTCAGTACACAATACACCACATACAATAAATAATTGGCGAACAATGGAAATCTCACAGAATTAAAAGTGAGATAAGAAACCCCTTACCACATTGTAATCAACCGAGTCGTATCAAAAAAAGTTAATAAACAACAAATTAATCACATAATACCATGAATATAAATAGAATCATGATAATATATATCAAATGGAAGTACACAGTACACCACATGCAATAAATAAGTGGCGAACAATGGTAATCTCACAGAATTAAAAGTGATATAAGAAGCCCCTTACCACGTTGTAATCAATAGATTTGAATGAAAAAAAGTTAATAACCACCAAATAAATCACATAATACCTTGAATATAAATATAATCATGATAATATATATCAAATTTAAGTACGCAATACACCACATGCAATAAATAAGTGGCGAACAATGGGAATCTCACGAAATTAAAAGTGAGATAAGAAACCCCTTACATTATACTTTTAATTAGTTGAGGGTATGTTAAAATCCTGTATAATGGTGAAATAATTGTTATTAAATTATAAATTAACCATATACATTTATATTATATCATATATGATCTTTTAATATTTCTTTGTTAATAATATTTTAGTAGTATCATTGTTTTGGGTGTTAACTGATTCATTTTTATTTATATGTTTTGTTACGTAAGTCATGTTTGTTATGGATAGTATGTATTTGATTCATATCCATAATGTTATTATGTTCTTAAACATTATTTTTTAAATATAAAATTATATTTATTCTTGAATGGTTATGATGGGGAATGAATCTCATCGTGTTTGTGGAGATGGTAATCCGTACGTACGCACGAGCGACAATACCATTCTATTGATGGTGAAATCGTATGTAATTGGATGATATTTCATATATATATAGAAACATTAACATTTTATATTTATTATTTACATAAATTATACTCATTATTATACCTATCCAAATAATTAAGTGTTGAATAACAAACTACACCACGACGTGGAGACGGTAAGCCGTACGTACGCACGTATGGTGACTTTGTCATTCATAGGATGGATAGAATAATGAATATAGTTGTAACATATTTATAATAACATCACATTATATAGAATTTACTAGAGTTATTATTTTGGTATGGAAACAATAAAGAAATAGGAAGTGGAAGAAGAAAAGAACATTGAAAGAGGTGATGAAATAATTACATCTTCTTCAGGTGCTTCCTTTTGATTTGATCAAAAGGTCTCCTAAGGTGGGATTTATGATCAAAGTAAGGCCTCTAGGTTTAAGTGAGGGTAGTTAGGAGGATATTTGAGTAGGTTTTGGCTGATCCAAATGACTTTGGAGGTGTGATTTTGAGATAAGGGGAAGTAACCTTTTATAAGAGAGGTGAGGGTCACTTTAGGAAACCCTTGAAATATTATTTTATTATATAATAATATTCAGGTTATAATGGATAAAAAAGGATTTATTTTGAGGATAAGGTGGGGATGGGTCTAAAAACTCTCAACCAATAGGTTTTAGACAGGTTTAGGTCACCATATTAACCTTATATTTTAGATTTAACTCTTGGTTAAATAGCTTAACATTTACCATGTCTCCTTGTATTTTTATATTATATGGTTAATAAACATACTATAAAATGACAAACGAACCCCAAGTAGATAATTAATGACATATATATTATTATATAAGTCCTTTGGAAGAACCTTAGATTTTAGGACTATTATATCATTTAATAATATAGTATTTATTTTAAAAACTCATTTATGACAATTTTGACATTATTTAGTATTTGGTTTTTGTGAAAGTCATAACAATATGATTTATTTGAAAAAAATAAATTTAATCAACCCTAACATGTAATATTAACCTATAAAATTTGTGTAATGCATAAAAATCCTCAATTTAAATTTATTTTTATATTTATAATATCAATTATTTTAATCATTCATTAATAAGGTAATTACTGCATCATCATTATGTAATAAATAAATTTAATTATATAATGTCTAAAAATTATAAATAAAATACCATGATGTAGAAAATATTTTTATATTTCTAATGAATATTTATAGTTGAAATTATCTTATGTATAACCCTATATTAAAAATGTTTTAGTTATTAAAATTTGAATTTAACATTTTTAACTCTTCTTTAAATAAAATAATAATAAATGTCCTAATCTAAACCAAGTGGACCAAAAGAATCATATTTTATTCATAAGGTTTATTTTGGTTGAAATACACTTATCCAATAGAATTATGACATGTGTTAGGGTAATTATAATATTATTTTTACCTTTAATTACCCTATTTACTTTTAACCGTGGTAAATAAAGTTTAAAAGTTACTATTCACCAAAAATTATTTTCATCTTATTGAACAAAATTTTACTTACTGATTTCAACTATGTCTCTCATATTTTTTGAAATTCAATTCACAGAAGTGGTAAAATTATGTTTTATGCAAATTTTCTAACACGCCTAGAAGGTGGGTAAAATACGTTAAAATATTCAATAAAATTTTATACATCTAATTTTATTATAAAATGACTCCAATGAATTAAATTTAACTAATATAGGTATTATGTATCTATTTTTACTTAAAATAAATTTAAATAAAATAAATAATTATTTAAATAAAAAGTTAGTTTTAAACAATAATGTAGTGTTTTTCACTATTCATCAAAAATTGAAAGTTTTCAGAAAAATACCAAAAATTTACCCTAATCTAATTTTGATATTACGAATCCAAAAATGATGTATATTTTACCAATTTAAAAACATAGAAGTTACAATAATTAATTTAAAATTAATTCCCGTTGTCAAAACCAGAAAGAGGGTTTTTGAGAAGTAAAAACCATCTAAATATTGATATGTATTTATGTCCGGTTTAAAAGTGAAATTAATTCCAATAACAAAAATTGGATTAAATGATAAAAATATAATCTAATTATACTTCAAAAACATTCAATTGTATAATTTAATACTATAAATTATTTTGATTAAAAATTTTGTTTTCAATAAAAATTTAATATCTTTAACTATTCATCAAAATATGAAAGTTATCAGAAAAACACCAAAAATGTATCCAAGATAAATTTTTATGTCCTTATTCTAAAGAATAATTTAATTTCATAAAATTGAATATATAAAAGTGTCAAATATTGGATTTATAAAGGGTTCTCCATTAAAAGGTGAAAAAACTGCATTTTTTTTGAAAAATACTTCTTTTATCTGAAAAATTGAATTTGTCCTTGTATTATGTTCAAGAAACACAAAAGAAGAATGTTAAAATTATATGGGATATATATAAAATTCATAATGTGGTTATTACTATTCATAACTGCTTTCTAAATGGCTAGTTTGATAGGTCGTGGTATGCTTGAACTCGGTGTTGCGTACATCGCACACTATTGTATTATTTAAAGAGAAGCATACTGTGGATGTTTGGGGTGTTACACCTCAAGCCCCCAAGTCCCAATATTTGAGTTTTAAGAGTTAATCTTCATGGTAAGGGAAATCTCAACTTCTCAAGTTCCCTTTTTATGTGATATGTCTTTCAAATTTCTATACTATTTTATTCTATCTATTTTATTCTATCCCTTTAATGTATTAAGAGTATTTAATGAATTAGAGACCATTGTTTCCTCTATTTTTAATGTTTTCTAAAACCATGTTTCATACCTGTTATGCTACCAGATTTTCTTCTCAAATTTTCTCTCTTTTTCTCAAGAAATTATCTTAATTTCTTTTATGAATACCCAAACCTCTTTCTTTTCTAGGTATATTTACCTATATGTAAAAATGATCTATTTTATTTTGGGATTAACATACATGAATACCACCTTAATTTTTTCTTGGGTTAATAATGACATAAGATCTTATCTTTAAGCACTTATTTTTTAAACACCATGTTTTTTATATGAAACTTGTTTCTTTTGTTCTCTATAGGTTATTTATGAAATGTTTTATTATTATATATATGGATAAAATAAATTAATACATATTAAGGGTGCTCCCTAATAGTGTTCTAATGCATTGGGTAAAGAATTTAATCTCTATATATGACATGTTTTATGATAACTTGGTGAATAACCTTGGTAATTTTTATGACACCTCAGTGATAAACCTTGGGTATATGCTTATGAATTACTCAATTAAAATTTTTAGCCATATTTACAAGTTATTATTCATGTTATTATTATTATTATATGACTCTTGGTCATGCATTTTTGTATTTCTTCAAGTTATTATTGATATTCTTCAAGATCACAAGTAAACTGTTTCCCTTGTTTTACCTTACTGAGCCTTATGCTCACCCTTTCCTTTGATGTATGTACCCATGTTATGAGATAAAATAAAAGTACTTAGGATGAAACTTGAAGAATCCTTTCAAGTGTAATAGAAGAAAGTTTTAAGTTTTCATGTATTATGTACCTTTTTCCCAAGAAACTAAACTTTAAAAGATCCTCTATTTGTACAATGTAATGAAAATTTATGTAATAAAAAGGTGGGATGCTATAAGCTCCATGATCACCAATACATTTTTGAACTATTTATCATAATTATAAAAAAATGTGAGAATAGGTATCATTAAAGGGTGATAATAATTATACATTATTGGATGCCTTTCAGTAATAAATGAAATATGAAATATCTGGTTAGCTTGAAACCCCCGATACAAGAGTTTTAATATAGATAGAAAAATAAAATGAAAACATCATAAATGAATTATAGGATAGAAAAAAGGACTATAAGGAAGTATCTTATTCACTATAGCTCAACTCAACACCATTATGAATCAATTTATATGAGTATTTAGAGATTCACAAGACAATATAAGATCAAGAGTGTCCCAAGACCACATCTTTGCCACAAGTCACACCCTAGTGTTGATATTGGTAATAGAGAGAATCTTCTCACCCCAGATTAGTCTAGCTCATCATATCTCAAGTGTTTAAGGAACCCAAGAAAATAATAGAATACAAACCATCAAAATAATTTAGCACCTCAAAGAATCCCCACATCACCTCCCTAGAACTAAAGAGTGGGACTAAGCCTCATCAAAGAAATATATTTCGATTATTACAGATCAAATCTACAAATACTTGAAACTAAAAGTGAATCTAAAGAACACTATGAATTTCTAAAACCAATGGACTAGAACTATATCACATTTTCACCTCCAAAACATCCCTTAATAGTAGTAGTAATTAACGATCCATTATTCACTAGAAGACACCATAGTTGAGTTAGTACCAACCCCCATGGATGATCTATGATATATTGTATGTAATGCAAATAGGCCGAGGGGGTTGTCAACCCCATAAGTGGATGACCTATTCTCTATCACTATATGGAGTAACCTTATACACTATGTATATAGATGTCCTGAACCCTGGTGATGGTATACTTATAGGGTGTTACTAACCCCATGTTTTTTTGACCATCTTCCTACTCTATTCCTCGTCTCTATGAAGCTGTAAAACTCCAACCGCTAAAAAACCTCAAATAAAAAACCCATATTATGAACATATATGTATAAAAATTTCTAATAAGGAAGAATATTAGAGTATACTATTCAAGTTCCCAAAACCGACACCTCTATGGAAATATATTAAATTTTTTTATCTTTCCAAGTACACGTCATGTCCTAATAGGGTACACAATGTGTATGATCACCTGGGTAGGCCATTTGTGTACTATCTTTTCCTAACTCATGTGAATACAAGGTGTGTACAATAAGGTACATGGTGTGTGGGTATTTATGGATACTTAGGAAATTAATTCTAGTAGAACATGTGTCATGAAATGTGGTATATGACATGTACCCTAAGTACACAACATTTCATAAGAGATATATGATTTAATCTTATATATGTAAAATAGTGTCTGAGTTATTCATACACATATTATATGATGTGTTTCATGGATTCACATAGCATATAATACTTATGAAGTTACATAAACCCTATCACTAACTAATTCATGTTACACATTGAGTTTTCTAGGGATGCATGCCAAGTGAAATTTATGATAATGTTTAATATCAAGCTGGTGACTTACATAGATTGTGACCAGAGACTACATGTTGTGTTATTAAAAATACATAGAACATAAAAACTATCACCTCATCATTGTGAATAGTTCTATCACCTACACCTCTAGTTGTGACCCCACTGTTATCTAATCTTAATGACTTTGATCTCTCCATTATAGCTCACTAGGGTGATTATTGACTATCCTTCATCATTCATTCATTATCACCTAACCATTCATCAAACCACACACAAAACCCTTCACATAATCTAAAATAATACCAAACTTAAATAATAAGGATGGGGGAATAATGAATTCTTATCAGTGGGATGTCTTAATTACCAAGACATGGTTTGAGTTTGAAGAATATGGGATACATAAATCAATGAGATAATAATAATAGAGGTTTATTATTCATTTATCATGCATCAATCATACTTTTGAAAATATGATAATTATAATAATAAAATTATTTATCCATAATCTTATTATTATATAAAACCATGATCAATCACCCGAAGAGAAATCATTAGATGATATAATAACATTAATAATAATAATATTACTATTTTTAAAATCCATAATGAAATTTTTATAAAAAACTAATTTATTAAAAAGGATTTTTTTTAAATAATGATTTATCAATTGAATTAACACAAGACACCAAGGAAAATTTGTTATCATAATATTAAATGAATTTATATTTCATGTTTATTTTAAATAAATAACATGGACCATCAATCACATGATCATAAATTATATCATGTTTTAAATGAAAAATAATTTCATTAGAAAATATTACCATCATATATGTTTTGAAAATTAATTATAAATCATTTAAAGCATGAATGACTTCCCATCAATCATTATTGAAAAAAAATATCATATTAAATACAACCAAAATATTTTATAAATATTCATATTTTAATTATTTTAAGATTTTAATAGTAAATAAGGTAATTTGATCACGAGGAGGGGATCAAATAGAACAATACTTGTGAGGAGTGAAGAGTAAAAAAAGAAGACAACCTCATTACATAATAATCAACACATCAATGTTTATTATTCATCAAAACATTGTGAGATCATAATTTCCATGAGAATTATTTTTCTTTAATCACCTCAACTGTGAAGAACATGATGAAAAAAAGGAATCATTATTTATTATGCCAATAGAGGGAGAAATAGTGGAAATGGATTTCAACCATTATCTAACAGAAGTTAGAATGAATTTTAGGGAGAAGGGTGAATTATTTCTTTCCTTGAAATCCCAAAATAAATTCACTAATTTATTCCATTAATAATAGAAAATAATTAAATCTATTCAAAATCCCATTTAATCCCATTAAAAAGGAAAGTCAACCACTTTAAGTAATCTGATCCACCAATCCTGTAACACGCCACTTCATCGATATCAAACTCACCATGTCACTTCCACATGAACTCACTAATTCCTTCATAATATTTCATAACTAAAAATAATAATTTATTTTTTATTAGATAGATCAGTGTTTTAATTTAAGACCTAAAAAAACTTGGTTTGTGGTTAAAACTCTAGAACTCAACTTACAACTTTCATAGTCAAAATACCCTATTCTAGATTCAACTACAGTTTCATAATTTTAATTTTATCTCCCATTTTAGAGATATTAATATTTGTAATCATCAAATAGTTATTTATTTAATAATAAATATTTAATATCCCATGATGTAAAGTAGATTTTAAAAAATAGAAACATTTAATCCAAGGGTAAACACCACATTTCAATACCAATGAAATAATCAGAAAAATTTTCAAAGTTTTTTTTACTATAGATAAATTACCATTTTACACATTTATGGATCTAGAGCGCTAAAAGTAAAGAATTTACTATGTCTCTATTAAGAAAAAAATCCATTTCACAATAATTAACCTAACTTTTAGCTCATATAAAGATCAATCACAAGAATTATACCACTCGAACTTCACCCATTATTAGTCAAAGATGTTATCGATGCTGAAATAAGGATAATTACTAAATTATTCTCTAATAGTAGCCTATAAATCCCAAGAAACTGAAAATATTAAAAAAATTATTATGTACCTCCTAGGAAACCATTTCCTTGAATTTTTTAGGGTATACTAATATGATTTACACATATATCACATTACCTAAGTTGTGAACCTATCTGAACCATAAATGAAATATAAAGAGATTAGGATATAGATGATTTTCTCTAAGTGTGCTCAATACAACCTCTTGATTTTGAATATATTCTTACCTTGAATGAGTGCAAACAAAAATATAATCAACAAAATCACTATAAAAAATTTTAAATTTGGATTGAAGTACCTTATTAGGGATATAAAAAATAATGACATATTCATAAAATTGAATAAAATCACAAGGAACTCATATAATCTATACCTACTCCTAAAAGTACCACGAGTTACATCTGTTGTCCTCAATCACAAATGGTGATATATAAATCTCATATCAATCATAGATAACCACATGGATCCCCTCAATTGATAAAAAAATTCATCTATATAAAGAAGAGTATATCAATTTTTGACCATCACTATGTTCAACCATTTGTAATCAACACATAAGTGCAATGAACCATCTCCCTTAATAATAAATAAAATAGGAGCACCCCAAGTGAATGTGTTCAGGAAAATGTGTCCCTTAACCTCAAGGTCATATACCAAAAACTTCAACTCTATAATATATATAGGAGTAATTCTGTATGAATGGTGTCTATACCTAATATCATATTGATCATGAATATAACCTCTATCTCAGGAAGAACACTTGTTAAGTCAATAAGAAAAACATCCTAAATATGGTTAATAATATGATAAAATATTAGCTATATTACCACATCATATCCCAAAAAAAATTCCTTAAATATGGGTTAAAATCATCCCCAAATACCAATTTTTAGGTTCCAAATGAAACATACATAAATCCCACTCCTCAACATAGGTATAATAGTTAATCTTGATATACATTAAGGATACTCATCGATGATAGTAGTCAATGTGTGGTTGATATAGAGTCATAAAATCTATCCCAAGGATCACATTGAAACAAAACATCTCAAATATGAATAAATCCTAGATATTCTCATAGCAAATGATCATGCTGGTGCATTTTAAACACTTACAAATACCTTAAGACTAAACCTCTCATAGCATATCTATAGTTATTACTTAAGAAAAATAATTAAAAAAACCATATATCTTCAATAAAATCAGTAGATATAAATGAGTGTGACACACCCATATAAAATAATATATATTATAATGTAGATGTCACTATAATCATACCTAAAACAATTGATGGATCCTTTCCCTGATTAGAAGGAATCAACTTGACTGTATGTAACTGGCTATGCTCGAGCCACCTCCCAGACCTCCAAAACCTTGAACATTTTGATAAGCATCACCATATTTCCTTATATACCCCTAAGAACCATGAACTCCTCTATAATACAAATTCCTAGAGGAACCCCAACTTCCACTATGGCGTGAAACTCCTGACCTTTCTCTTAGTCCCTACATGTATCCAGAACATTCACTACCAAATAACTATGGATAACTCCCACAAAAGCATTGTAAGTGACTTATATACCCATATTATTGACTATAAATAGGTTTTAAATGAAATTTATATCATTTATAAAAATTCCTTTTACATCGGTATCACACAAAAAAAGTTATTATAAAACCAACCCAAGCATTACATATATAAATATTACATCATTTTAGATGAATATTCAATACATATCACAAATATACATGCCCAAAAAATTTAAAGGTTTAGTGTATTTGAATAATTGATACATAATAAACCTATTTAATCAATTATATTTAACACCCCTAGATTTATTATTACAAAATACTATTTTTAGACATTTTCTACATAAAACCTTTCTTCAAAACAAATAGAAATTGAAACATAAGGATGAGATCATATTCTCAGTAATGGTGAACATAGAAGATATCAAAAAAATATTATAACTGACCATAGCATGAGTATAAGGGTATGGTAATATAATCAAGTACATAATATGAGTGCATTATACCCATAAGAACATATCTCAAAACTTAAGGATCATAGAAAAAACTTCTTTATAACACGAATCATGAGTGATGAAACAAAACCATTATCATGAGACCTAAAAATCATAACATAACCAATACATGTGGAATAACATAATAATTTGGCATAAAAATAAGCATAGGAAATCCTAAAATTATAGACTAGGCATCACTACCAGAATACCATAACATAATGGATCATGAATCATCACCAGCATCCCATATCATAATGGATTTAGCATAATCACTAGAATTTCTTAGTATATTAGATAAAAAATTATTACTAGCATCCCTTAGTAATATCATGAGATATAACACCTTAAACCAATGAATTAGAGGGATACAATAGACCCAACCATTATAAAACTGTAAACCATATATTTTCATGCCATAAGAACATAACATTCATGATTCTATCATCACTTAATTAACATATAAAAAGAAACATATTTCATGAGAATTTTCATAATGAATCATCATAATAAATATAGAGAAAAAATGTGGACGATATAATTAAATAATGTCCTTAATAAATCATAATAATACTTAAAGGATATTTAAATATATGAAAAATATAATTATAAAATCATTTGATATACACTTTAAAAAACAAGGAAAAATATCATTTTTTTTGGAAAATTTTGAAAAACTAAAAATTCCCAAAAAAATGGGAATAAGTTTTTCTTTGAAAAAACAATGAAAACAGTAAATTAATATTCTTTTTGAATAATGGAAATAATGGTGTTAAAATCTGTTCATTCCTTATATGTTAATAAATACAATTCTTTTCACACTTTTGTAAAAGTTCTTATGTGAGTCATAAAAAAACATTAGAAAATATTCTATTTAATAATTTATAAAGAAATAAAATTTTAGCATAAAATAAATTTAATAATAATTTTAGTAAATATAAAAACTTACATCAAATGATTTTATAGAATATGGATATTGAGGAAAAATATTACCAACCATACAAAAGAGAAAAGTCTGATAATGCATACAAACATTTTTTGGTATTTTTGAGTACCAAAGAGAGGAAAAATGATTATAATACTTGAAAAACCTAAAAATAACTTAATGGAATGAACATATTTTTGTTTTAATATATAAGTAACATAAAATTTCTCATAATATAAATTAAAACATAAATAATACTAATAAAAATGAGAGTGTAACATAAACCTTTACCTTATGTCCTGACTTTCTTCTTACTTGAATTATCCCACAATACAATAAATTTATATTTTTTCTATAAATATATATAATAAAAATATTCATACTTATATTACCATATGTGATTTATTCATAATTTCAAATCACCTATTTATTAATAATTCTCCACTAAAAATCAATATATGGGGTGTTAACTATTTTGTTTTCCATTCATGTTTTAGTTTGGTGATTCAGATCTTTGAACCATGGTAAAAAATTAATCATATACATAATATTAATCATTTCATAAATATAATTTTTATGCATTATATAAAATTTTATAAAAATCCATGTATGGAGGTGATGAAAAATTAATTACATCACTTCATAGATATATTAGTCCATTCTTACGCACAAGTGTTGTTTTCATTTTTCAATGGATAGAAAGAAATAACAGTAAATAATAAACTATATTTATAGAATTATTATTATATCATAAATTTAATATATATTTAATAAATCCATCAACATAACTCATCATGTGAGGTTGTGATGAAAAATTAAACATGTCCCTTTATAGAGATGATAGTCTACACATACGCATGATCAACACTTTCAATTAACATTGGATGGAATGGAGATAAAAAATGGTTATATCATTAAAATAACATTTTTAGTATATTAAATATAATTATTAAATATAATTATTAAATTATATTTATATTATTATTGAAGTTTTTTAGAAGTTTTAATAAGAAATAAATGTGAACAAGTCATTAAGAACATATACGTCTTCTTTGGATAACCTCATTTGAAAAGAACCTTAAGGATTCTTGTATGGATCTTTTGGGAAGAAAAAAACCTCTAAGACATGGGGAGGAAAATTTAAAAGTTATTTTTGAATATATTGGTTAATATATGGTGCTTAAATGGTGTGAATAAGTGAGAATAAGAGATTCCCTTTTATAAATATAGGGAGTTTCACCCTTGTAAATATTATTAACTTTGAAAAATAATAAATTTATTTCTCATATAAAGTGGATCCAATATATTCTAATTACAAATATAATATGATGGTAGATTTAAACACACTCAAATAATCATATAGAGGTAATTTTTTTATGATATTAGAATCCTCATCCCTTAGTCTAATCCCGTTTAACCTATTTTGACCTTAACTATTGTGACACAATTTTTACCATGTTAACTATTCATTATAGATAAAAATTATGTTAACCTTTTAAACTAATAATTATTATGTTGATTATAAATATATAATCAATTTTACAATATTAAATTTCTAAATATAACATAAATTAATTATATTATTCATGCATTAAACACATAAAAACTATTTCTAGAAAAAAATATTTTTTAGCATAGTAAGGATTATATTCACATTCCGTGCCTGGTAAAAACAATTAGATGAATTTTAATATATTTTATTGAATATTTTATCTAAAAAATACATTAAAAAATTCATAAATAGTGATTAAATAAATTTATTAAGATAAAATACATTGTTCATAATAAAAATAGTTTTCTGAAAAATATCAATTTGTATCTTTAAATGATTTATCTCTATTTATAAAAAAATTAATAATTAACATATAAATGATTATTTATTTTTTTATATACATGATAAATATATTTAATCATTGATAAATAGAGACCACTATATTCTATTTAAATATAAATACATAATTTTTAAAAAATATAATTCTTCAAAAAATAGGTCTTATATGATTTCATTCTTATCATTAAAATTTGAGTACTTATTTCATATTCATTAATAAATAAATTTTTATTAATTAAAACCTTCATACTTATATATATTTTTAATGTGTTTAATCATATTAATACCCTTCAAATTAATTACTAGGTTATAATGGTCACTTTTAATAATAATATATTTCATGGTTCGTATAAGTTTAGTGTTACGTGTAAAGTAAGCTATCAAACACATAAAATTTATTTTAATGGGAAATATATTCTAAAAATATTAAGGTATTATATTATACCCACTTATATGAAATTTTCCATCAAAATTCCATTAATCTGAATAAAAAAATGAGGATACCTATGCCCCATTACACCCTTGGGATCCCATATAGCTTCCTCAAATTTATGATTCCTCCAAAGAACCTTAACTAGGTGGGTGATCTTGTTTCGTATATGTTTATTTCTATGATTCAATATTTATAGTAGTTGTTCATTATAAAAAATATCATTATCTAGATTTATAAATTTTGAGTTCATTATATATGAAGGGTCAGGTATATACTTCCTCAAAAGTGATAAATGGAATACATCATGAACCTGAGAAAGATTTAGTGAAAGTTCCAAGTAATAGAATACCATTCTAGTATGATAAAGGATCTAAAAGGGACTAATATATATAGGGTTCAACTTAAAATTCTTCCCAAAGCATATAACTTTATTTAAAGGTTATATTCCTTAGAATACCTTCTCACCAACTTCAAACTCTAAATTCCACTGATGATTGGCAGAAAAACTTTTTTGTTGACTATTATCTTCCCTACTGTGCTACTTAATGACTCTAACATTATATCCCATTTCCTTAGATAGTTCAGGTTCTAATATATTAAATTATCTAAATTCTTCCTATAATGTTGGTGTTCAACATTTATTTCTATAGAGATTCATAAATATCCATATGAATACATGAGTGAAATATATTATTGTAAGAAAATTCAATTAGAGGAAGGTGTTGATCCCAACCTAGTTAAAAATCTAAAGAACAAGCTCTTAGTATATCATATAGGGTTTGAATAGTTTTATTTTACTAACCATATATATGAGGATAATATATAGTTCTAGAGTTGAGATCCATATTTAATTCTTGACAAAGACTTCTCTAGAACTTTATGGTAAACCTCAAATCTCGACTAGATTTAATTGAGAGTGGTACTCCATGTAACCTAACACTTCCTTAATTTATATCATGAAAAGTTCATCAAGACATAGACATTATATAAGATAAATGAAACATATTGAATTTATAAGGAAATAAACTACAACCCAAATATTTTTATGGCTATTATATGTCTTGAGGAGTCCTATGATGAAATTCATATTTATTTTCCCATTTCCATACAGGTATGAGTAATGGTTGAATTGTCCCCTCATAATTATGATGTTTCTACTTAACTTTATAACATATCAGGCATTGAGTTACACACTCCACAATATCAATATTCATATTATCCTATAAGAAATGATCTTTGAGATCTCTACACATCTTTTTACTCCCATAATAGATATAGAATAATTATATTTGTGCTTCATCCAATAACTCCTTCAATTTTGGTACTGATAAAACACATACTAGGTTCCTAAATCCGATCATTCTATAACTATCATAGTTTAATTCAAGAACATTACTTACCTTATTTTTCATTTTCAAATCCTCTTTATGTACCTATTTAATATTCACATAAATGGATGATTGAATATTCATCTGAGCAAGGTATAATTTATCCACTCCTAACATGATTCCATGATCCATCCTTTATAAATCCATAAATATTGGATCTCTTTAAATCCTTTTAATTGAAACAATAGTATTTTCTTTCTAACTCAAAGCATCAACCACCTTGTTCACCTTCCAAAGGTGGTAATTTATTTAGAATTAATTATCTTTAATCAACTCCAACCATCTAATTGGTCACATATTCAACACTTTTTATGTGAATATATACTCAAATATTTTATAATTGGTATACATATCACACCTTTCACTATAAATATAATGACTCCATATATTTAAATAAAAACTATAGTCATGAAATACAAATCATAAGTTGGGTAATTTTCCTCATGAATCTTCAATTAGAATGAGGCACACACTACTAACATGTAATTTTACAAAAGAGTTCATCCAAGTCCCTTCTTTAATACAACACTATAGATCAAAAATCTTAATCCACTATATGGTAGTTTGATCACAGGTGCACTAACCAACCATATATTATATTCCTTGAAATTTTTTTCACATTCATTATTCTAATTGAACTTGACTTCATTATGTGTCAACATGGTTAGTGGATTTGATAGCCATGCTAAATTTCTTACAAAGCATAAAAAATATCCAAACAATCCAAGAAATATATATATATTAGTTACTATGGTTAGTCTGGTCCAATGTTTAATAACTTGTATCATTTAAGTATTGGAGTTACAAAGTATCGAATAATAACTGAGAAGGGGGTTGAATCAGTTGTTAAATTTTATAAGTTTCAATGCTTTTAAAAACTTAACCCCTACAACCTGTCAAAGTTTATATCCTTATCATATTTTAGTAAATACTCATGCATGAAAAAAATAGAAAATTAAGTAAAGAATATGAGATTTACAAGATTCAACCTTAGTGTGATAACCTATATCCTTGTCATAGCCACTCCTATGGGTCTATAGAAATTCACTATAATGAATAAGTGAATACAACTTGTTCCAACTCCCGTTAGACACCTTCTATCTCCCAATAGGAATGATTACACTGAATCCCATTAGTTTACAAATTTTTCTTACAAAAACTTGATCCAAAATAATGATAATAAATACTTTGTTCAAACTACTCCACAAATGCTATATCTGGAATCCTCAGTCTGATGTGGCTAGGTCTGATTATCTCAATCCAATGAGGTTGGGTCTGATGGACTTAGTCTGATGAATTAATTATGATGGACTTGTTATGATGAATCCATTATCAATCTACATTACTCAAAATCTTCTTAAATGATCAGTATGATCTTCCTCAGTCTGGTAAACATAACTTTCAACTCGGCCTGGAAATGTAACTTTGACATGAATTCTCCAGTGCTCTACCTTTTCCACTCACATGAAAAGTTTTAAAGTACGAATGTACTATGATTTTATTTATAGGCATCCAAAAATGGAAAAGGAAAGAAATTGAAAACCTTTTTCCACTTACTAAAATTCAAAAACTTCAAGATATACACACATTTGAATTTCAAGTTTGACCACTTAAACTCTTCACTAATCTTTTGGAATATTCTTTTGTCATATAGAGTCTTATTTGTAATTATCCTTCTCAAACATATTAAATTTTCTTCAATACAACAGAACTTACTTAGTTCATTATGATGGATCATACTCAGCTCATTACGATGGAAATTCCTCATATCATTATGATGGAACATCCTTAGATCATTCCAAATTGACTTTCCTCATCAGATTTAGTCTGATTGACTTTCCTCCTCAGAGTCAGTTTGATTGAATTTCCTTCTCAGAGTTAGTCTAATTGACTTTCCTTCTCATAGTAAATCTCATTGAATTTACTTATAAGATTAATTCCAATTGAATCTCCTTCTTAGAGTAATTCTGATTGAATCATCATAATGTTATAATTTTCATTATGATGGAAACTCCACTCTGCAACTTTGAAAAACTTTAAACCTCATCATATATAACTCATTCAGACTTATGAAAAAATCTATGCCTGATACTTCTGGTTCTGATGAAAACATTTTCTTGATTCTAGGACTGATATAATCTTTTCAATTCCTTCATTTCTTCAAAATCTTTTATCATGATAATTTTCATGATTTATGAAAACTTCAAGATTGGAAAATCATCATCTGACTTAAATAGGAAAGTATTATGACTTCCCTTACTTTCATCACCTTATTTCTTTATAACCAAAACTCAATATGATTGTCTACACCTATTATTCCCTTTTCTTCATAAGTATTACATTACAAGTGTTATAGAAAACTTATGATATTTTGTAATTACAAAACAGTAAATAATTTCTTGACTTCAGGTTTGAAAGTAAGGAACTTTCTAAATCTTGACATCATTGTCTTCACCCAACTTCTTTAGCAACATTATTACTTCCTCACTCCGAAACTTTTAACTTTCAAACCAATGTCGATTCTAATGAATCTTGAACTTCATATTGATGGATATATGTCCAATTGTGCATCTAATCAACAAATTTACATAACTCCCACCTTCCATATTTATTACACCTTCTACATCTGTTACTACTCAGTATAAAAACCTATATCCAGAAAATAACTTTATCAAAGACAAAAAAAATTCTCCCCCTTTATGTTTGGGTTATAACATTTAGTAACTTTCACATATTTTTCAAAAAAAATATTTTAAAAAATATTAGTTATCAACAGATACAAAAAATTTGTTAAAAAAAACATCAAAAAGGTTATTCAATCTACCCCTTTGTATTTGTTTGAAAACTATCATTAACAACTTTTACAACTCACCATTTTTCAAACACTCAGAATTTTTCACAATAAATTTTTGAAATAACTCAAAGTTTTCAACTTTTATCAAAACATATACTTTCTCAAAAGATAGTGTCCTAAAACCACACTACTGGATAAAGTAATGGTTTTAAAGTAATTCCATTCCCCAATGATAAGAAAATTTTGTGTTCATGTTAAATTAAAACCCCTTGATTTTTATCTCCCCCGTTATCTGATAACCACATCTTTAGATTCATAAAATAAAGATAATTAAAAACTTCTTACAAAGTAAAAAGTTGTTACTTTCTATCCCCCTTTATCAAAATAATACAAAGCATGGTGGGGGTAACTTCCTTATGAGATTTAGGAATTCATTGTAGGAGACTGAACATGAAGTTTAAGACTCAACTCAAAAAAACCTTTATTTTAGCATTACCTTTGTGAATATATTATTAATTTAATATTTCATTGAGATATATTCTAGTAAAAAATATCTAGTAGTAACCCTATATTTAATAATGTGAAAATTTATATCAATTTTTTTGGATCTTCAATGTTGGATAATATTTTTTAGAAATATTAATTGCGATCTGATTATCACAAAGTATCTTCAATGGTTTAGAAACTTTTAATTTCAAATTTTCCAGCTGAACTTTCATCCACAACATCTGAGTGCAATCCTAAGTAGCCGTAACATATTTTTATTCTTCTATGCACAAAGTTACTGATTTTTTTTATTACTATGCCAAATTACACAACATTCACCTAAGAAAAATGTTCCTCCTTAGGTTTATTTTCTATCATTACAATCTCCAGCCCAATCGACATCAGTATAAATATGAAACTTTATCTCCCATTTTCTTTTGTATAACAACCCATGTGAAGTTATTCCTTTGAAATATCTTAGAATTCTATTTTCTTCTAATATATATGATTCTTTTATATTACTTTGATACCTGGTACAAAAATTCACAACATAAACAATATTAGGCCTTGAGGATGTAAGGTAATGTAGACTTCCTATCAGCTTTCAAAAGTCATTATTATTCACAATTTTATCATAATAATCTTTTCCCAACTCATCCCTACCTATATAGGAGTAGAAAATTATTTGGATTCTATCATGTCAAACTTCTATAATAATTTTTGATATACTTTTCTTGAGATAATAAAATATATTTGTATTTTTGTTGGAATTTTAAACTAATAAATAATTCTAATTATCCTAACATTGAAATCTTAAAGTTCCTTTTCATTTATTCAGAAATTTTTTTACAAAAATATTCTATATCCTCAGTGAAAATTATATCATCTAGATAAACAATTACAATTAGAGTTTTGGAATCAACATATTTCACATATAAGTTTCTATAAACTTTTCCTTTAGAAAAATTCATCATTCTCAAACAATTTTCAATATTAGAATACCATGAACGTGGATCTTGTTTCAACCCATATAAATATTTATTAAATATAATTTTTTTTCATCTTCATCAAGTAAAAACCCACAAGGTTGTTCAATTTAAACTTCTTCTTCAATTTCTCTATTAATAAATGATAAATTTATATCCATCTGATATACTTTGTAATTAATCTAAGAATGCACTGCTAGAAACATTTGAATATTTTATAAACTTTTAATGAGGGAAAAGGTTTCATAAAAGTCCACCCATTCCACCTGTTCATATCCTTTACAAAAAATCCTAGATTTGTTTCTTGAAACTTCTCCATGTTCATTGAACTTGTTTTTATAAACCCATTTTGTTCCAATAAAATTTTTACCTTTTAGTTGTAGAAAAAGTTTCCATGTTTAATTTTTCTCAATTTAATCCAAAAATTCATTTATAAAATTAACCCATTATTTGTGTTGAATAGATTCTAAAATTGATTAGAGTTCAACTTTTGAGATGAGTGAATTTTGATTTTATAATCTCAGTATTATTTTTATCTAAAACAGAGCCTTATGATTCCCAAGAATATTTTTGGTCTCAACATATTTTTGTAAAGTAGAAAATTTCATATTTCCTCTTCCTTATTCAATTTTCTCATCACATGGTTCATCTGAATCTTCATGAACATTAATTTGATCACTTTCATTTTTATTGGAAACTTTCAGTTTTCTTCCTCAACATTCCTAAAAACTTTTGTTAAAGAAATTGGATTCTCAATAACTTTCACATCATATGAGTCCACCAATTTTTTTAAACATTTTTTCTAACATTTTTAACATCTTAAATTGGGTTAATAACCCATAAAAGTTACTTCCTCACCTTTATCATCAAACTTTATCATATACAGATTTTTGATTTAAAATAAACATGGAATTCCAAAAACTTTGAAGTACTTAAATGTAGAGACCCGAATCCTGACGTACATGGACATTACATTACTTTTGCGGAATACTTAGTACATAACAAAAACACACACACAAGGACCGTAATAGTTTAGTGTCTTTGGAAACTCGGAACGTAATCTTCTAATCATGGTGAAAGATCTTCAACATCTCCCATAAAGATCTTCCTTTTTTTATACCTAAAACCTTTCTTTATATCCTGGGGAAAAGAAAACATAAAAGGGTGAGCTCAAATGCTCAGTAAGGGTAAACAAAATAAATATCAATCACATCATATACATAAGCACATAACTTTTGGAAATCTTAACCTGTAAAAGAGATCACAATTTCATAACCTGGGATAACTCATTGCAGTGAAATGTAATCACAATAATCATAACATAAAACATTAAACTTTGTGGCATACACACATAATCATAGAGAATCATTTCTTATTAGTCAAGACTCATTGCCAAGACTATCTTAGTGGACAAAGTCCCTTTCTGAACCGAGTCACCCTCGTTTCAGTCCTGTTTCACTGAACCGGTATAACCTACCATTCCAGCCATGTCTATCTCATGAGATATAAAATCTTTACCCAATGCATTGGAGGGAGATATAGGTCCCACCCATCTCATAATGATACCATTCTTATGTGTGCCACAAAATCTTAAATCATACATCATTGCATAACCCATGTAATAAAAATGGGATTCTTAAACAACATGACATCATAAAACAATTCATATAAGATAAAGGAATTCATAAAAATAATTCCATCACAACATAATAAAATCAATGTAATAATAGGGATATAAACAGAACCCTATATTATCTTAGATGGAAAATAATTTTGATAAAACACATGAACTCCATTCTTGAGGAAAATATCCTTTCAAATTCAAAAACATTTTCCTTTCTTAACATGGCATACAATTTTAAACTAAAAGAAGTTGATTAAAAATAAACTTGAAAACTTGTAAAGGAAGATTCTTGGAAATAATGTTTTAAAAATCCATTCATGCCGTATAAGTTAAAAAAAACATTTTTCTCGTACTTTTGTCGGAAAAGTCAAAAAGTACCTCGTACGAAAAATGACAAAAGATTCCTTTCATATCTTTTACTAAAAACTCACCGAAGGGTAAAATAGGATTTAAACAATTATAGGTGGATGGAAATAATATTACATATTGAGGAAACATGGATGTGGATGATAAAATACACCCCAGTAAATACTAAAGTATAAACAATCTCATATAAAAATGAGATTGTGATATTTCCCTAACCTTATGTCTGATATGCTTTGTACGTATCCGAAACTCCTGTATAATGATTTAAATAATGTCATTAACTTATTACAGAATCATATTCATTGTTATGATATCATATATGGTTCACTTATGACTTTATATTACCCGTTCTTTTGTAAATTCCATGTTAAAGAAGCGTTTTGGGTAAAATCGTTTCATTTATCGTAGCTGTTTGGACTTGTTGTTCTTGACATTATTATTACTTATATCATGATTTAATTAATTCAAGAATATAAAATATGATTTATATATCATATATATTCAGTATATATATATATATAATAGATAGATAAATGAAATGAAACACACCGTTCATGGAGACGGTAGTCCGTACGTACGCATGAACGTTGTTTTCCTTTCCTTATTGTCTTGAATGGAAGTAAGTAGATGACATATATATATACATAAATACAGTAGATTTACCATGTCATATATTTCATTATTATTCATTATATATACTTTATAATCATTCTGGAATGGTTAACATGGATAATGAATCTCATCGCGTCGTGGAGACGGTAGTCCGTACGTACGCACGGGCGATGATATCGTTCCCATGGTCGTGGAATTGTGTTGAAGTGTATGTATACTATTTCAGTATCAATATCACTCTATAATAATCATATATAGTTACTCATTACACCATTATAACCATCCAATTAAGGTGGTGGCAGAAAATAGATTACACCACGGCGTGGAGACGGTATTCCGTACGTACGCACGCGCGGTGATTTCCTTTTTCTGTAGGATGGATAGAAGGTTAATTAGAGTTGTTTAATATTTATAGTAACATATAAGTATATAAGAAATACTGATGTTATTACTTTATTATGAAACAACTAAATAAGAATAAGTTTAAGAAGAAAGAAATTGAAAAAGATCGGTAATGGATATTACCTCTTTTTGACGCGCCTTCACTTAACCTCCACTTAAAGAACTAAGGATGGTCTTTGAAGAAGACCAGGACCTCTAGGATTATACTAGGGAAGTGGAGAAGAGATTTTGGCAGGGTTTGGGTGAGCTTGAATGCACAAATTGGGGTGAGGAGGAGAGGGAGGAGGTGCCCTTTTATAAGGGAGGAGAGGGGCACCTTAGGAAAATATCAAAATATTATTTTATATTAAGGTCAAATTCGGTTTATAATGGTTCCAAAGGGTCTTATTTCGAAGATAAAGTGGGGATGGGTCGAAATCCTATCATCCAATATGATTTAGACAAGTTTAGGTTATTATTTTAACCTTATCAATTAGATTTAACTCTAAGTTAAATAATTTAACTTTTACCGTGTCTTTTTGTTTTCTTACACTATATGGTTAATAAACTTACTATATCAAGCCAAACGAACCCCAAGTTGTTTATTATTAATATATATAACCTTATATAAGTCATTTGGCCGAACCTTAGATTTTTAGGAATAAAATAACAATTAATAATATAATATTTGTTTTAAAAACTAATTTATGTCAATTTTGACACTATTTGGTACATGATTTTTATGAAATTCATAACAGAATGATAAGTTCTAACCAAGTTACTTAAATCAACAATAACATGTCATATTAACCTATAAAATTAGTTTAAGTCATAAAAAGTCTCAAATTACATTTATTTGGGCATTTATAACATCAATTATGTTAATATTTTCTTAAAAAGGTAATTACTGCATCATCGTTGTGTCATAAATAAATTAAATTATTTAATGTCTAAAAATTAAAAATAAAATATAATTATGTATGAAATATTTTTATCTTTCTAATGAATATTTATAGTCAAATTTATCTTATGTATAACCCTATATTAAAAATGATTTACTTATTAAACATTGATTTTAACTATTTTAACCCTTCTTTAAATAAATTAATAATAAATGTTCTAATCTAATCCAAGTGGGCTTAAATGGTCATATTTTATTCCTAATGTTGTTTTTGGTCGAATTACACTTATCCAATAGAATTAGGACATGTGTTAGGGTAATAATAATATCATTTTTACCCTTAATTACCCTATTTACTTTTAACCGTGGTAAAAAAGTCAAAAGTTACTATTCACCAAAAATTATTTTCATCTTATTGAACCAAATTTTAGTCCTTGATATTAACTGTGTCTCTCGGATTTTCAAAATTCCACTCACAGAAGCGGGAAAATTAAGTTTTATGAAAAATTCAGTTTTTTAACTACCACTTAGTGGTTTCACTATTCATCAAAAAATGAAAGTTTCCAGAAAAATACCAAAAATTAGGCCTAAGATATATTTGATATTATGAATTAAAAAATGATGTCTATTTTATCAAATTAAAAACATATCGTTTACATTAATTAATTTAAAAATTAATTCCCGTCGTCAAAACAAATAGCGTGTTTTTAAGAGATAATAACTATCAAAAGATTGACACTTGTTTATGTCTGGTTTAAATGTGAAATTACATCCAATGACCAACATTGTATTAAATTATAAAAATATATTCTAAATATACTTTAAAACCACTCAAATTAATAATTTATCACTATTAATTATTTCTATTAAAAAAGTTGTTTTTAATTAAAATTTAGTAATTTTCACTATTCATCAGAATATGAAAGTTATCTGAAAAGTACCAAAATTTCACCCTAAGCTAATTTTAATATTCCGAATCAAAAAATGAAGTCCATTTTGAAAAATAAAATTTACAAAATTTCAAAAAGTGGTTATTACTATTCATAACGGCTAGTTTTTAATAATATTTTAATAGCATATCGTTGTTTGGTGAAACTCGGTATTGCGTACTACACACGCTATCGAGGAAGGTCGCGATTGTGTGTAATGCAAGGCAAGTCAAGGATGCGTGTTGTGCAAGCTCTTTTTGGTGTAGCGTATAACACAAGACATTAATGAAATTAAAAAGAATATTTTTCATAAAATCTCGGGGTGTTACATTCTACCCCCTTTAAAATGAATTTCGCCCTCGAAATTCGTCGGGGGTTATAAATGGTTTACTACTCAAAAGTTTGTTTAATAGAAACCCACATCGTAAAAAGGAATACCCAAACTTGGCTTTAAAAACTAAAGTATGAAATGTAACGGTTACCCAAATTAACTAATCACTGGGTTTCCACATAGGTGAAAATATGGATATGGAAGAGAAATCTAACCATCATGTTCTGATGGAGAGTGGTAGAGAACACGGATATGGAAAATACAGCAATCACAAAGCCATAAATTTGTGACGATCTAAGGTACCATCTGATTCATCAGATATAAGAGCACTAGGACACCATTTTTTTTGGTTTTCAAGATCATTTCCCTAAAGTTGAAGAATTTGAATTAGAATAAATACTTACTTTATTTTGGTACAATCTCGCTGTTGTTTGTGCATTGAACAATTTCCACTTCATCTCTTAAAGAAATGAAGTTGAATTTGTTATTCGTGAAGTGTTAGCAGATCATGTGATGGAATGACAGGTCATTCCATCTGTCTCAAACAAAAGGTTAGAAAAGTTATCAAAAAAATACATAAGTCCATATATAGTGAGATTAATGATATATGGTTCCTAAAATGGACTTATACTTCATATATCATACTGCTTAATATAATAAAACTAGTTTCTACTAAACAGGGACTTCCTGTAGGCCAGTGGTAGGTGATAAAGGCCAGTCGCACTTCGGTTGTGGGTTCGATTCCCACAGCCTTGTCCAACGCGATGGGCTGTCGCCCGTCCTGCAGGTTGTCTTTTTTCTAAAACTATATTACTATAACATCCCATCAATAATATCAAAAAAACTTCTATCCTTAAACAATACTAACTTATGTCCAACATAATCCATTCAAATCTTTAGGCTTATCCATAATACTGCAGTCCACTCTCATAATATAGTGAAAACGATTACCAAAGATTTAATACCATCGTTGATCCCCATATATCATAAGATATGTCTTGTTGGTCACATTCCAAACATTCAAAGGCCTTAATAATGTGTTCTCTTGAATACCCATTGAACCTTAGTGAAAACATGAATGCAGTTAAAAGTTAACACTTTCCACATACCAAAATCCTCAAAATTCTATATACTCAAACCATGATATCACTTAGTCCTTATATCAATCACGAGCTCATGAATACTGTCAAACATTTCATTTTCTCCTTATCCCTTCATTATGCACATATCATCTGCATTCCAAAATATTTGAATCACTTTTCATGGTTACCGGTACCTTAAAATTATTGAAAACCACAATAATACAAAAATATTCTAATACACAATAAAAGTACCTCAACAACATTATTCTTGAACACCAATATATAAACACTTCAATCCATCCTATTCAATTATTGTCCTGGAATAAGTACTTCCTTGATTTAGAAGTAAATTTTTAGGTTAGGGCATTGAGTTGGGTAATGCCCATGTTCTCCACAAATAATACATTGAACTCCATAATAGTCTGTCACTCTATGACCCTTTTCTCCACACAGATAACATCGGTCCCTCCATTTGAGGTATTCATCAAGGTTCTTCTTCCCTTATTTAGAAATCTCAATCTTCCTTTATTTATGCTCCCCAACATGCGAACATGCATAATAGTCTATCTTCCTCTTCTTTGATGAATTAGGTATAACACTAAATTTCACCTTGTTAATCATATATCGCGATTACTGATTCGGCATAATCACAATATCTTTCTCTCTAGGCATTACATAATTTTGTTGCTCATAGTCACTAATTTGTCCATTGGATTCAATGTTAACCGAATTCCTTCTGGTTCCCTCCATTAACTAAAACACAAAAAGAATTCTCTAATAGGCAATAATCATGCTAGAGAAAACAACATAGTAAAGGGGGAGTACCCTTAATATCTAACATCTTAGGTTAAATTCTAAGATCGTTACCGTAGTTCTAGGACCATATCCTATACGTATACTTATCCTTAGGGACATCCCTAGACATACCTTAGAAATATCTCTAGGGATCTCACTAACGTTCTCACATCCTAGTTTCCAAAGGTTGACTAAACCTTTCCTCTGATACCAACTGTAGAGACCCGAAGCCTGACGTACATGGACATTACATTACTTTTTCGGAATACTTAGTACATAACAAAAACACACACACAAGGACCTTAATATTTTATTGTCTTTGGAAACTCGGAACGTAATCTTCTAATCATGGTGAAAGATCTTCAACATCTCCCATAAAGATCTTCCTTTTTTTTATACCTAAAACCTTTCTTTATATCCTGGGGAAAAGAAAACATAAAAGGGTGAGCTCAAATGCTCAGTAAGGGTAAACAAAAGAAATATCAATCACATCATATACATAAGCACATAACTTTTGGAAATCTTAACCTGTAAAAGAGATCACAATTTCATAACCTGGGATAACTCATTGCAGTGAAATGTAATCACAATAATCATAACATAAAACATTAAACTTTGTGGCATACACACATAATCATAGAGAATCATTTCTTATTAGTCAAGACTCATTGCCAAGACTATCTTAGTGGACAAAGTCCCTTTCTGAACCGAGTCACCCTCGTTTCAGTCCTGTTTCACTGAACCGGTATAACCCACCATTCCAGCCATGTCTATCTCATGAGATATAAAATCTTTACCCAATGCATTGGAGGGAGATATAGGTCCCACCCATCTCATAATGATACCATTCTTATGTGTGCCACAAAATCTTAAATCATACATCATTGCATAACCCATGTAATAAAAATGGGATTCTTAAACAACATGACATCATAAAACAATTCATATAAGATAAAGGAATTCATAAAAATAATTCCATCACAACATAATAAAATCAATGTAATAATAGGGATATAAACAGAACCCTATATTATCTTAGATGGAAAATAATTTTGATAAAACACTTGAACTCCATTCTTGAGGAAAATATCCTTTCAAATTCAAAAACATTTTCCTTTCTTAACATGTCATACAATTTTAAACTAAAAGAAGTTGATTAAAAATAAACTTGAAAACTTGTAAAGGAAGCTTCTTGGAAATAATGTTTTAAAAATCCATTCATGCCGTATAAGTTAAAAAAAACATTTTTCTCGTACTTTTGTCGGAAAAGTCAAAAAGTACCTCGTACGAAAAACGACAAAAGATTCCTTTCATATCTTTTACTAAAAACTCACCGAAGGGTAAAATAGGATTTAAACAATTCTAGGTGGATGGAAATAATATTACATATTGAGGAAACATGGATGTGGGTGATAAAATACACCCCAGTAAATACTAAAGTATAAACAATCTCATATAAAAATGAGATTGTGATATTTCCCTAACCTTATGTCTGATATGCTTTGTACGTATCCGAACCTCCTGTATAATGATTTAAATAATGTCATTAACTTATTACAGAATCATATTCATTGTTATGATATCATATATGGTTCACTTATGACTTTATATTACCCGTTCTTTTGTAAATTCCATGTTAAAGAAGCGTTTTGGGTAAAATCGTTTCATTTATCGTAGCTGTTTGGACTTGTTGTTCTTGACATTATTATTACTTATATCATGATTTAATTAATTCAAGAATATAAAATATTATTTATATATCATATATATTCAGTATATATATATATATATATAATAGATAGATAAATGAAATGAAACACACCGTTCATGGAGACGGTAGTCCGTACGTACGCATGAACGCTGTTTTCCTTTCCTTATTGTCTTGAATGGAAGTAAGTAGATGACATATATATATAAATAAATACAGTAGATTTACCATGTCATATATTTCATTATTATTCATTATATATACTTTATAATCATTCTGGAATGGTTAACATGGATAATGAATCTCATCGCGTCGTGGAGACGGTAGTCCGTACGTACGCACGGAAGATGATATCGTTCCCATGGTCGTGGAATTGTGTTGAAGTGTATGTATACTATTTCAGTATCAATATCACTCTATAATAATCATATATAGTTACTCATTACACCATTATAACCATCCAATTAAGGTGGTGGCAGAAAATAGATTACACCACGGTGTGGAGACGGTATTCCGTACGTACGCACGCGCGGTGATTTCCTTTTTCTGTAGGATGGATAGAAGGTTAATTAGAGTTGTTTAATATTTATAGTAACATATCAGTATATAAGAAATACTGATGTTATTACTTTATCATGAAACAACTAAATAAGAAGAAGTTGAAGAAGAAAGAAATTGAAAAAGATCGGTAATGGATATTACCTCTTTTTGACGCGCCTTCACTTAACCTCCACTTAAAGAACTAAGGATGGTCTTTGAAGAAGACCAGGACCTCTAGGATTATACTAGGGAAGTGGAGAAGAGATTTTGTCAGGGTTTGGGTGAGCTTGAATGCTCAAATTGGGGTGAGGAGGAGAGGGAGGAGGTGCCCTTTTATAAGGGAGGAGAGGGGCACCTTAGGAAAATATCAAAATATTATTTTATATTAAGGTCAAATTTGGTTTATAATGGTTCCAAAGGGTCTTATTTCGAAGATAAAGTGGGGATGGGTCGAAATCCTCTCATCCAATATGATTTAGACAAGTTTAGGTTATTATTTTAACCTTATCAATTAGATTTAACTCTAAGTTAAATAATTTAACTTTTACCGTGTCTTTTTGTTTTCTTACACTATATGGTTAATAAACTTACTATATCAAGTCAAACGAACCCCAAGTTGTTTATTATTAATATATATAACCTTATATAAGTCATTTGGCCGAACCTTAGATTTTTAGGAATAAAATAACAATTAATAATATAATATTTGTTTTAAAAACTAATTTATGTCAATTTTGACACTATTTGGTACATGATTTTTATGAAATTTATAACAGAATGATAAGTTCTAACCAAGTTACTTAAATCAACAATAACATGTCATATTAACCTATAAAATTAGTTTAAGTCATAAAAAGTCTCAAATTACATTTATTTGGGCATTTATAACATCAATTATGTTAATATTTTCTTAAAAAGGTAATTACTGCATCATCGTTGTGTCATAAATAAATTAAATTATTTAATGTCTAAAAATTAAAAATAAAATATAATTATGTATGAAATATTTTTATCTTTCTAATGAATATTTATAGTCAAATTTATCTTATGTATAACCCTATATTAAAAATGATTTACTTATTAAACATTGATTTTAACTATTTTAACCCTTCTTTAAATAAATTAATAATAAATGTTCTAATCTAATCTAAGTGGGCTTAAATGGTCATATTTTATTCCTAATGTTGTTTTTGGTCGAATTACACTTATCCAATAGAATTAGGACATGTGTTAGGGTAATAATAATATCATTTTTACCCTTAATTACCCTATTTACTTTTAACCGTGGTAAAAAAAAGTCAAAAGTTACTATTCACCAAAAATTATTTTCATCTTATTGAACCAAATTTTAGTCCTTGATATTAACCGTGTCTCTCGGATTTTCAAAATTCCACTCACAGAAGCGGGAAAATTAAGTTTTATGAAAAATTTAGTTTTTTAACTACCACTTAGTGGTTTCACTATTCATCAAAAAATGAAAGTTTCCAGAAAAATACCAAAAATTAGGCCTAAGATATATTTGATATTATGAATTAAAAAATGATGTCTATTTTATCAAATTAAAAACATATCGTTTACATTAATTAATTTAAAAATTAATTCCCGTCGTCAAAACAAATAGCGTGTTTTTAAGAGATAATAACTATCAAAAGATTGACACTTGTTTATGTCTGGTTTAAATGTGAAATTACATCCAATGACCAACATTGTATTAAATTGTAAAAATATATTCTAAATATACTTTAAAACCACTCAAATTAATAATTTATCACTATTAATTATTTCTATTAAAAAAGTTGTTTTTAATTAAAATTTAGTAATTTTCACTATTCATCAGAATATGAAAGTTATCCGAAAAGTACCAAAATTTCACCCTAAGCTAATTTTAATATTCCGAATCAAAAAATGAAGTCCATTTTGAAAAATAAAATTTACAAAATTTCAAAAAGTGGTTATTACTATTCATAACGGCTAGTTTTTAATAATATTTTAATAGCATATCGTTGTTTGGTGAAACTCGGTATTGCGTACTACACACGCTATCGAGGAAGGTCGCGATTGTGTGTAATGCAAGGCAAGTCAAGGATGCGTGTTGTGCAAGCTCTTTTTGGTGTAGCGTATAACACAAGACATTAATGAAATTAAAAAGAATATTTTTCATAAAATCTCGGGGTGTTACATTCTACCCCCTTTAAAATGAATTTCGCCCTCGAAATTCGTCGGGGGTTATAAATGGTTTACTACTCGAAAGTTTGTTTAATAGAAACCCACATCGTAAAAAGGAATACCCAAACTTGGCTTTAAAAACTAAAGTATGAAATGTAACGGTTACCCAAATTAACTAATCACTGGGTTTCCACATAGGTGAAAATATGGATATGGAAGATAAATCTAACCATCATGTTCTGATGGAGAGTGGTAGAGAACACGGATATGGAAAATACAGCAATCACAAAGCCATAAATTTGTGACGATCTAAGGTACCATCTGATTCATCAGATATAAGAGCACTAGGACACCATTTTTTTTGGTTTTCAAGATCATTTCCCTAAAGTTGAAGAATTTGAATTAGAATAAATACTTACTTTATTTTGGTACAATCTCGCTGTTGTTTGTGCATTGAACAATTTCCACTTCATCTCTTAAAGAAATGAAGTTGAATTTGTTATTCGTGAAGTGTTAGCAGATCATGTGATGGAATGACAGGTCATTCCATCTGTCTCAAACAAAAGGTTAGAAAAGTTATCAAAAAAATACATAAGTCCATATATAGTGAGATTAATGATATATGGTTCCTAAAATGGACTTATACTTCATATATCATACTGCTTAATATAATAAAACTAGTTTCTACTAAACAGGGACTTCCTGTAGGCCAGTGGTAGGTGATAAAGGCCAGTCGCACTTCGGTTGTGGGTTCGATTCCCACAGCCTTGTCCAACGCGATGGGCTGTCGCCCGTCCTGCAGGTTGTCTTTTTTCTAAAACTATATTACTATAACATCCCATCAATAATATCAAAAAAACTTCTATCCTTAAACAATACTAACTTATGTCCAACATAATCCATTCAAATCTTTAGGCTTATCCATAATACTGCAGTCCACTCTCATAATATAGTGAAAACGATTACCAAAGATTTAATACCATCGTTGATCCCCATATATCATAAGATATGTCTTGTTGGTCACATTCCAAACATTCAAAGGCCTTAATAATGTGTTCTCTTGAATACCCATTGAACCTTAGTGAAAACATGAATGCAGTTAAAAGTTAACACTTTCCACATACCAAAATCCTCAAAATTCTATATACTCAAACCATGATATCACTTAGTCCTTATATCAATCACGAGCTCATGAATACTGTCAAACATTTCATTTTCTCCTTATCCCTTCATTATGCACATATCATCTGCATTCCAAAATATTTGAATCACTTTTCATGGTTACCGGTACCTTAAAATTATTGAAAACCACAATAATACAAAAATATTCTAATACACAATAAAAGTACCTCAACAACATTATTCTTGAACACCAATATATAAACACTTCAATCCATCCTATTCAATTATTGTCCTGGAATAAGTACTTCCTTGATTTAGAAGTAAATTTTTAGGTTAGGGCATTGAGTTGGGTAATGCCCATGTTCTCCACAAATAATACATTGAACTCCATAATAGTCTGTCACTCTATGACCCTTTTCTCCACACAGATAACATCGGTCCCTCCATTTGAGGTATTCATCAAGGTTCTTCTTCCCTTATTTAGAAATCTCAATCTTCCTTTATTTATGCTCCCCAACATGCGAACATGCATAATAGTCTATCTTCCTCTTCTTTGATGAATTAGGTATAACACTAAATTTCACCTTGTTAATCATATATCGCGATTACTGATTCGGCATAATCACAATATCTTTCTCTCTAGGCATTACATAATTTTGTTGCTCATAGTCACTAATTTGTCCATTGGATTCAATGTTAACCGAATTCCTTCTGGTTCCCTCCATTAACTAAAACACAAAAAGAATTCTCTAATAGGCAATAATCATGCTAGAGAAAACAACATAGTAAAGGGGGAGTACCCTTAATATCTAACATCTTAGGTTAAATTCTAAGATCGTTACCGTAGTTCTAGGACCATATCCTATACGTATACTTATCCTTAGGGACATCCCTAGACATACCTTAGAAATATCTCTAGGGATCTCACTAACGTTCCCACATCCTAGTTTCCAAAGGTTGACTAAACCTTTCCTCTGATACCAACTGTAGAGACCTGAAGCCTGACGTACATGGACATTACATTACTTTTTCGGAATACTTAGTACATAACAAAAACACACACACAAGGACCTTAATATTTTATTGTCTTTGGAAACTCGGAACGTAATCTTCTAATCATGGTGAAAGATCTTCAACATCTCCCATAAAGATCTTCCTTTTTTTATACCTAAAACCTTTCTTTATATCCTGGGGAAAAGAAAACATAAAAGGGTGAGCTCAAATGCTCAGTAAGGGTAAACAAAAGAAATATCAATCACATCATATACATAAGCACATAACTTTTGGAAATCTTAACCTGTAAAAGAGATCACAATTTCATAACCTGGGATAACTCATTGCAGTGAAATGTAATCACAATAATCATAACATAAAACATTAAACTTTGTGGCATACACACATAATCATAGAGAATCATTTCTTATTAGTAAAGACTCATTGCCAAGACTATCTTAGTGGACAAAGTCCCTTTCTGAACCGAGTCACCCTCGTTTCAGTCCTGTTTCACTGAACCGGTATAACCCACCATTCCAGCCATGTCTATCTCATGAGATATAAAATCTTTACCCAATGCATTGGAGGGAGATATAGGTCCCACCCATCTCATAATGATACCATTCTTATGTGTGCCACAAAATCTTAAATCATACATCATTGCATAACCCATGTAATAAAAATGGGATTCTTAAACAACATGACATCATAAAACAATTCATATAAGATAAAGGAATTCATAAAAATAATTCCATCACAACATAATAAAATCAATGTAATAATAGGGATATAAACAGAACCCTATATTATCTTAGATGGAAAATAATTTTGATAAAACACTTGAACTCCATTCTTGAGGAAAATATCCTTTCAAATTCAAAAACATTTTCCTTTCTTAACATGTCATACAATTTTAAACTAAAAGAAGTTGATTAAAAATAAACTTGAAAACTTGTAAAGGAAGCTTCTTGGAAATAATGTTTTAAAAATCCATTCATGCCGTATAAGTTAAAAAAAACATTTTTCTCGTACTTTTGTCGGAAAAGTCAAAAAGTACCTCGTACGAAAAACGACAAAAGATTCCTTTCATATCTTTTACTAAAAACTCACCGAAGGGTAAAATAGGATTTAAACAATTCTAGGTGGATGGAAATAATATTACATATTGAGGAAACATGGATGTGGGTGATAAAATACACCCCAGTAAATACTAAAGTATAAACAATCTCATATAAAAATGAGATTGTGATATTTCCCTAACCTTATGCCTGATATGCTTTGTACGTATCCGAACCTCCTGTATAATGATTTAAATAATGTCATTAACTTATTACAGAATCATATTCATTGTTATGATATCATATATGGTTCACTTATGACTTTATATTACCCGTTCTTTTGTAAATTCCATGTTAAAGAAGCGTTTTGGGTAAAATCGTTTCATTTATCGTAGCTGTTTGGACTTGTTGTTCTTGACATTATTATTACTTATATCATGATTTAATTAATTCAAGAATATAAAATATGATTTATATATCATATATATTCAGTATATATATATATATAATAGATAGATAAATGAAATGAAACACACCGTTCATGGAGACGGTAGTCCGTACGTACGCATGAACGCTGTTTTCCTTTCCTTATTGTCTTGAATGGAAGTAAGTAGATGACATATATATATACATAAATACAGTAGATTTACCATGTCATATATTTCATTATTATTCATTATATATACTTTATAATCATTCTGGAATGGTTAACATGGATAATGAATCTCATCGCGTCGTGGAGACGGTAGTCCGTACGTACGCACGGAAGATGATATCGTTCCCATGGTCGTGGAATTGTGTTGAAGTGTATGTATACTATTTCAGTATCAATATCACTCTATAATAATCATATATAGTTACTCATTACACCATTATAACCATCCAATTAAGGTGGTGGCAGAAAATAGATTACACCACGGCGTGGAGACGGTATTCCGTACGTACGCACGCGCGGTGATTTCCTTTTTCTGTAGGATGGATAGAAGGTTAATTAGAGTTGTTTAATATTTATAGTAACATATCAGTATATAAGAAATACTGATGTTATTACTTTATCATGAAACAACTAAATAAGAAGAAGTTGAAGAAGAAAGAAATTGAAAAAGATCGGTAATGGATATTACCTCTTTTTGACGCGCCTTCACTTAACCTCCACTTAAAGAACTAAGGATGGTCTTTGAAGAAGACCAGGACCTCTAGGATTATACTAGGGAAGTGGAGAAGAGATTTTGGCAGGGTTTGGGTGATCTTGAATGCTCAAATTGGGGTGAGGAGGAGAGGGAGGAGGTGCCCTTTTATAAGGGAGGAGAGGGGCACCTTAGGAAAATATCAAAATATTATTTTATATTAAGGTCAAATTCGGTTTATAATGGTTCCAAAGGGTCTTATTTCGAAGATAAAGTGGGGATGGGTCGAAATCCTCTCATCCAATATGATTTAGACAAGTTTAGGTTATTATTTTAACTTTATCAATTAGATTTAACTCTAAGTTAAATAATTTAACTTTTACCGTGTCTTTTTGTTTTCTTACACTATATGGTTAATAAACTTACTATATCAAGCCAAACGAACCCCAAGTTGTTTATTATTAATATATATAACCTTATATAAGTCATTTGGCCGAACCTTAGATTTTTAGGAATAAAATAACAATTAATAATATAATATTTGTTTTAAAAACTAATTTATGTCAATTTTGACACTATTTGGTACATGATTTTTATGAAATTCATAACAGAATGATAAGTTCTAACCAAGTTACTTAAATCAACAATAACATGTCATATTAACCTATAAAATTAGTTTAAGTCATAAAAAGTCTCAAATTACATTTATTTGGGCATTTATAACATCAATTATGTTAATATTTTCTTAAAAAGGTAATTACTGCATCATCGTTGTGTCATAAATAAATTAAATTATTTAATGTCTAAAAATTACAAATAAAATATAATTATGTAGGAAATATTTTTAGATTTCTAATGAATATTTATAGTCGAATTTATCTTATGTATAACCCTATATTAAAAATGATTTACTTATTAAACATTGATTTTAACTATTTTAACCCTTCTTTAAATAAATTAATAATAAATGTCCTAATCTAATCCAAGTGGGCTTAAATGGTCATATTTTATTCCTATGGTTTTTTTTGGTCGAATTACACTTATCCAATAGAATTAGGACATGTGTTAGGGTAATAATAATATCATTTTTACCCTTAATTACCCTATTTACTTTTAACCGTGGTAAAAAAAAGTCAAAAGTTACTATTCACCAAAAATTATTTTCATCTTATTGAACCACATTTTAGTCCTTTATATTAACCGTATCTCTCGTATTTTCTAAATTCCACTCACAGAAGCGGGAAAATTAAGTTTTATGAAAAATTCAATTTTTTAACTACCACTTAGTGGTTTCACCATTCATCAAAAAATGAAAGTTTCCAGAAAAATACCAAAAATTAGGCCTAAGATATATTTGATATTATGAATTCAAAAATGATGTCTATTTTATCAAATTAAAAACATATCGGTTACATTAATTAATTTAAAAATTAATTCCCGTCGTCAAAACAAATAGCGTGTTTTTAAGAGATAATAACTATCAAAAGATTGACACTTGTTTATGTCTGGTTTAAATGTGAAATTACATCCAATGACCAACATTGTATTAAATTGTAAAAATATATTCTCAATATACTTTAAAACCACTCAAATTAATAATTTATCACTATTAATTATTTCTATTAAAAAAGTTGTTTTTAATTAAAATTTAGTAATTTTCACTATTCATCAGAATATGAAAGTTATCTGAAAAGTACCAAAATTTCACCCTAAGATAATTTTAATATTCCGAATCCAAAAATGAAGTCCATTTTGAAAAATAAAATTTACAAAATTTCAAAAAGTGTCTATTACTATTCATAACGACTAGTTTTTAATAATATTTTAATAGCATATCATTGTTTGGTGAAACTCGGTATTGCGTACTACACACGCTATCGAGGAAGGTCGCGATTGTGTGTAATGCAAGGCAAGTCAAGGATGCATGTTGTGCAAGCTCTTTTTGGTGTAGCGTACAACACAAGACATTAATGAAATTAAAAAGAATATTTTTCATAAAATCTCGGGGTGTTACATTCAATGAATATTTTTTGTTATAAAACATTTCATAAGAAGTCATGTTGGATTCCGATCTTAACAAAAAAAATTTCTTAATATGTAGAGAATTACTAAAATATTCTCTCTAGTAGAAATTTGAAAGTTTTTATTCTGATAACATACTTCTTCCCATTCCCACCAAAATTTTATTCTTTCTTTCTGCTACTTCATTTTGTTGTGAAGTGTAGGGAGAACTATACTAATGTTTGATAACATACTTTCTCAAATAAGTTTTAAACTTATTTCTTATGAATTTGGTATCATTATATGTTCTCAATTTCTTTATATAAACTCAAATTTCTTTTTTAATTTCTTTTCTAAAAAACTTAAACATTTCCATAGACTTTGACTTTCACTTCATAAACATGATGTTTGTCATATGAGTAAAATAATCAATATAAGTGATAAATTATAAATATCATGTTGTTTATAGATGTCTCATTAGGTCATATAAATTATAATGAATAAGTTCAATAGGTTTGGTAGATTGAATCTCAAATTTATTATGATTTTTATTAGTCATATTCTCTTTCTAACAAGTAAAAAAACATCTTCATCTCTTATTTTTAATTCTGGAAAATTTAATACAACATCAAATTTATAATGCTTTTCATATTTTTCTTCATAATGTGACTAAGTCTTTAGTGCCACAACTTATTTTCATCTTCAGCACTCAAGTAACATGAGTTGTTAAATTCTCCTATTTGGAAGAGATTCCCATTGGTTATTTCCCCTTTTGTAATAGCTTTTCCATATTTCAAACTTTTGATAACACAATAAAATTTTCTGAAGATCACTTATTCTCCATCATCACAAAGTTGACTCACACTAAGTAAGATATGTTTTAACCCATCAACAAATAAAACTTCCTTAGATTTCAACTTTTCTGATTCAATCTCAACTATTCTGATTCCTCTAATTTTTAAGGAACTATCATTAGAAAAGAAAACAACACTTCCATTGTGATTTTCAACATGTTTCAAGTTTTATAAACCACATATCATGTGTGAATAACAACCATAATAGAGTGTCCATGGTTTTTTATTTTTACTTGCTTTCAAGGTAGTATCAATAACAAAAACTCTTTCCTTAACTTTTTTCTTTCCAACTTCCTTTTCTTTTATCCCATAAGAAAATTATTCTCTAAAGAGTGTCATATATATTTAAGCATGATAACTGAACCGATCTCATCTTTCAAAAACTCCTTCTAGACATTCAAATAGATTTTTTGTTGGAAATTTTCTAATATATCGAGATTTTTATTTTCTATCTTCTTGTGTGTTAGAAAAGTTAGTCATTCTACTTTCACTATTTCTTCTAATCTATTAAAACCTTCTTCTAGGAAGTGATAATTTATTCTAAAAATTATAATCCTATTCCCATATATTCCAAAAAACTAATAGGAACCACCAATTCTTGATTTTATATTGAATTAAGATATTTATCTATAGAAACTTTCTTGAGGTTGATAACTACTTGCTACTCTAACTATAATGACCTGGACCCATCCAGGCCATTTATTTGTGAAAAACCAGTTTTTAGGGTGTTCTGGGGGCTTTCTGTGACTCATTCTAAGAGTTAGCCAAAAATCCAGTTTGAACTATCGACATCGGTGAGGCAGGGGTGTCAGCATTGGTGAGTTAGGGGCGTCAATATCAGTGAGTCAGGGGCGTTAACATCGGTGAGTCAGGGGCGTCACTATTAGTGATTCATGGGCATCGACATCAGTGATTTAGGGGTGTCAGTATTGGTGAATCATGGGTGTCATCATCAGTTCTAGGGCGTCAGTGCCAGGGCGTCAGTGCTAGGGTACCGGTTCCAGCTACTCACACGATCCCCTATTTTTAGCACAAGGAGGAGTTTTGGTTGCCCGTTGTTACAAGTAGGGATTTCTTCTATCTCTCTTTCATTATGCATCATGTGGGGTGGGTGTACTAATGATTCCTTGTTAAGGATGGTTGAATACCTTTTTAAAAATAATTAAATAATGTACATGGGATTAAATACGAATTAATGCTGAGCATTGTTTTAATTTTTTTCTCCTTGTTTCCCATTATAAATTGGTATGGCTATAAGGACTTCTTAAAATCATGGCCATTGGTGGTCTTTTATTGTACACTAGTGCTTTTTTGTTTTGGTTACGATGCTTTGATAAATGGTTATAACATGAAATATGTTTAATCATGTATATTTGGTTAAATAAATGGATTCCCCAGGATCAAACCCATTGTGTGATTACCTCATTTATTTTAAAGTAGAATTAAAGAACCCATTTTGGTAAACCAAATATTCTTGGAATAATGGTGTGGATGTGTGATGTTTTTGGTTAGGTTTTTCACTTCATGGGGGTTGTGTGAAGTTGTTGTTGGTAACCTTGTTATGGGTATGAGGGTGGATAGAGGGGTTGGTCCTTTAAATGGGGAAGGGTATGTTTGTGCGGCGGGGTTTCTATTTGGTGGTGTTTTTCTATGGGCCTTGTGTATGGTGTGGTATAGGGTACGTGTTGGTATCCCGATTTGAGAGACTGATTGATTGTGGAATGGGTGGACTTGTAGGCAGTCAGACTGCCTTTGCTTGTGTTGCGGCCACGGACCGATGTTGGGCAGTGGGACTGTGATGTGGTTACGAACTTGTTATATAGTGGGACTGCTTCTAGGTATTGTTTGGGTAGTGGGGATATAGGACTAGGTCATTTCACAACTTCATGGGTGTTCTGGGTATGGTGTCATTGTATATAAGGGTTGTCGGGCTTGGTTGCGAGGGTATGATTAAATGAGATCACTTTGAAGAATGACTATTGGTAGTGGTTGAACAGGTGTCTAGAAAAAAAGGGAGTGTGTAGTGGGACTGAAGGTTGGTTATTCAATATTTTTTTTATAAATGTGTGTTAAAGTGTAAATTTTTTACCTTGGTCCCTCTTCCGTTTTTCAATAATGGTAGTACTGAAGAACTAAGTGGGTTGGTTGTTGTGTGTTTAGTTAATCAGGCTCTTCACCTTATGAGACGGCTGTAAACATTGTCCTTGGTAGTTTCCCTGGGTAGTTCTGGAACAAATTAAAGTGAAACCCTTAATAAATAAATTAATGTTAAGTGGTTAAATGAAAAAAAGTGGTTGGGTTTATACTTTAACAATGGATGTTTGTGTGGTTGTGCAAATAGGGATAGTAGTAAAAGTGGTTCTGGTGGGATGGTTGTTTATTTTGGGACCCATAGGTTAGGATGAGTGTTTGTTTAATTATATGTATAAATTTTAGTTCCTTGTGTTTTCTATACACACCCCACCCTTGTTGAGCACCATGTACCGAACACCCCCATTCATGGGGGGGGGTCTTTCCCAACATCCTGGTGGGAGGATGGATGTATGGTTACTGACTTTCTTCCTCACACCCTCTTCTGGGTTCTTACCACTTGATCATATATAGGCATACTTTAATGGCTTGAGGCTTACTATAATAAAATATCCTTAGGGAAAAGTTTTTTATGGATGAGGGGATAAGGTGTTTGTGAGCCAAATTTGTTTTCCCAAGTGTCATCAGGATGAGGTCTAGGTGTCTTTGAGTGAGAGGTGTGGTTGTTGTAGTCCAAGTGTCTACGAGTGAGATGTGTGGTGTGGTTGTGGCCTAGGTGTCTGTGGGAGGGATTTGTGTGTGGTTTGAGGCCCAAGTGTGTGCGGGCATGTTGTGGCAGTGGGACTATTTTTTGGAAGAGTGGTATCTTTAAGACATTAGCCATTATAAATGAGCAGTTAACCAGTGGAAAATTGGTACAGGGTACCCAAATGTCGATGTGCTTATACTACTACTTTACTTGACCTACGTTATTTGGTGAGTGTGTCTTGGTGAGGCTGGGGTGGTTAATAATCCTTGGTAGGTGCTTTAAGGTCCTACTTTTTTCTCATAAGGGAATTAGTATGTTCCTCCACTTGCGCATGAGTATCTTTAGTTTTCCTACTGGGTACACTTGTATACTCACCCTATGTTTGTAAAACTATTTTTAGGTTTCCAGGAGGAATTTGAGGACTATGATGAACTTTACTAGCTTGGGTGTCAGGATAGTTTCTGTGTTTCTATTTATTATTTTTATTTGGTACTTGTTTTAGTACTTTTGTTGTACTTTTTTCACAGTTTACATTTAAACCATGCATGGGTTGGATTTTGGTTTCCTTTATATAAATATTTCTTGTTGTTTGGGGTGTTTACCATCTTATCTCCCAATCTTATTTTCATTAAAAAGGTTAATTACTTCCATTTTTGTGAGATTCTATACCCTTGGTTCTAGTCACCACTTTGGGGTCTATTGAAGGAGGGACTCAGGGGGTCATTATCTCTCTTTCATCTTGAAGAAGGAAGGACTTGGCACTTTTCTATCCCTTCCCTCATCTTGAGGAAGGGGGTCATGACAAAATGGTATCAGAGGCTGATGGTTGAGATATATGATGGGGTTAGGAGTTATACATAGTGATTCTTGCATGGGATAGTAGAGAAATAATGTTAGGTGATCTTGGTGCATGATATAGGCTAGGGAAGACCGACCAGGACACTGGATTTTAGGGCCCCCATGATCTGATGCATAGAATCTGAGCCTACCAAACGACCAAGTGAGACTTCACTGATTACAGGGTAGAGACCCTAGGAAAGGTACACAAATCATGATGAATTGTGTTATTGTGTATCTTTGGAATTTTGGGGTTTTAATTTAAATAAAGTGTTAAAATAAATCTTAAAAGGAAATTTCTATACTACCCGGGTTTAGGAGTTCCTTGTTTAACCTTTTCAGCTATGTAACCCAAATGTTTTCCACATGTGGTATGAGCGATTGAGGCCCAACATCCTAATCCGGTTGATCAACAAACAACTTATCGAGGGGGAATATGGATTGTGGTAAAAGACCCTTCGTGATTTCCAATGATAGACCCCAGGGAAGTACGAAGGCAGTATTTAAAACTCAGAGATGGATGACTGTCTTGAAGATCTGAGAATCACCTTTACCTTGATCTGTGATCTGAGGGAGTAATGGTTTCCTTTGGTAGCGATCGAGATGTGAGGAGCGACGTGTCGGTGGTGGACTCTTTACCTTAGGGAGAGGAATGAGACCGATGTCTCATAGGTTGACTTTGAGAAGGAGTTTTGGGAAGAGTTCCTTTCCTCAATGATGAAGGCTGAGAAGAGAAATGAGATTCTCTCCCTACATTAGGGGAGTATGTCAGTGAGGGAACTATGGATCAAGTTCAAGGACATACTACACTTCACATCAGATCTCTTTCTGGATGAGGAGTCGCAGGCGAGGCGCTTAGAGGAGTCACTCTGACATTCTCTTCAGTATGCCATCAATCCCTTTACCCTACCGACATACTTAGAAGTTCTGAATAAGGCTAAATTAGTTAATAGGATACACTCATAGGGAGGTGTGCTATGATAGTGGAGACAACTATGTTTATTTAAGGGGAAAGTAGTCAATACAAGGTCTCTGGTGTCAGGGCCTTCCAGGTTTTAGCCAGCGGGAAATAGGCCTCAACAGTTCGAGTTATGATATCTTGGCCCTCACCCTTTCCCCATAGGTCTAGGACTAAGGTGATTTGTTTATGTAGGACATTAACATCTTCAAAACCAATTCCCAATTTGAGCGTAGTATGGTGGGGGTGGGCAAGTTCAGCACCCACCTTAGCAGCAACAATTGCCGGTCAGTCCTTTCCAGCAGTAGGGGCAGTGGGCTCTCGCTCCACCGAGGGTAGATGATGCTGGGGGAGTCCGAACTCAGGGTGATCCTTAGGGACCTCGATCAGGGCATGGTCGGGGAGGAAGTCGATAGAAGAGGGGTAGAGGAGCTGGGCGTGGGTAGTTTTACGTCGTTGAGGCAGCCATTCTAGTGGGGCCAGAGGATGTTCGAGGTACGATCAATATATTTAGTACTCTTTCATGTGATTTGTTTGATTCAAGATATTTGAACTCCTTTTTTTCACCCATTCTATCCCATACCTTGGGACTAGACATAGAGAGACTTTCCATACCCCTGGTGTTGAGTACGCCAGTTGGAGGTCAAACCAGTTTGTTTGATGTTTGATGGGGATATGGACTGATGTTGGGGCCACATCAGTCTAGTGGGGATCTTCTTCTACTACAGATGGAGCCGCACAATTTCATCCTAGGAATCGACTAGTTTTTTTCTGTGCATGCTGTTATCGACTACTTCCGAAGGAGGGTCTTGTTTTCAGATATGAATTTCTAGGATGTAGTTTTTGTTGGTGAGAGAAGCTGTTAGGTGGGAAGTCAGTGCGTGGAGCCTCTTCTCTCCTTGTCGTCCAAGATGTTAGTAGAACCAACCGACATAGAGTTGGTGGAGGTTCCTGGGGTTGTAAAAGAGTTCCTGGATGTATTCCCGAAGGAGGCTATGGAGCTACCCCCTTGAGGTGATGTTGAGTTCGAAATATACTTGAAACCCGATACCTATATGATTTCAATTTCTCCCTATCGAATGACACATTTTGAGTTGCGAGAGTTGAATATTTAGGTTGATGAAATGATGAAAAAGGGTTTTATTCTTCCAAGTGTGTCACTGGGGGGTGCTCTAGACTTCTTTGTAAATAAGGTGGATTGTGGTCTAAGGATATTCATAGACTAATAAATACTGAATCAGGTAACAGTCAAGAACTATTACCCTCTTTCGAGAATAGACGGTATTTTCGAACAAATGATAGGATTAGGTTGTTTCTCTAAGATAGATCTTTGGTCTGGATATCACCAGTTGAGGGTGAAGGAGGGTGACATCCCGAAGATTGAATTCAGGTGCAGGTATGGGTACTTTGAGTTCATGGTCTTTCCATTCGGTGTCACGAATGCACTAGACATGTTCATGGAGCTCATGAACTTTGTCTTCTACAAGTTCTTGGACCAGTTCATCATTGTGTTCATTAATGATATTATAATTTAATCAAAATAAGAGGAGGAGAATGATGAGCACCTCAGGGCAGTCTTGGAGGTCCTTCGACACCACCATATCTTTGGTAAGTTTTCCAAATGAAAGTTCTAGATGTGATAGGTGAACTTCTTTGGACATGTGGTGTCTCAGCAAGGGATAACAGTGGACCCATAAAAGGTTGAGGAAGTTGTTTCTTGGGAATCACCTAAGAACGTGGCAGAGGTTTGCAGCTTCCTGGGTCTAGTGGACTATTACCAGAGATTCATGCCTGAATTCTCTCGAGTTGGAGCTCTATCGACATCTTTGACCAGAAAAGACCGGGACTTTGTGTGGAGTGAGCAGTGTCAGGAAGGTTTCAGCTACCTGAAGGGGAAGTTGTTCAGTGATCCAATGCTTAGGTTTCTAGAGGAGGGAGCGATGTTTGAGGTGTTATATGATGCTTCCGGTCTAGGCTTGGGATGTGTGTTGATGCAGTAGAAGGGAGTGATCTCTTATGATTCTGGGCAGTTATGTCCACATGAATGTAACTATGCCACCCATGATCTGGATCTTACAACGGTTATATTCACGGTGAATTTATGGTGACATTACCTCATCAGGGATCACTTTTGGGTCTTCACGGATCATAAGAGTTTGAGGTATATCTTCTCCCAGCAAGACTTGAACTTACAACAGCAAAGGTGGATGAAGTTTATCTAGGACTACGACTTCAAGATCTCTTACACCTTTTGAAAGTGGAATGTGGTGGTTGATGCCTTAAGTAGGAAGTCACATAAGGAGGTAGTTCAGGAATCCATGGATGCTTGGAAGGCAATGGAGGAGTTGGCCACTTTGTGGATGGATGCGAGAGTGAATGGCGGTAGAGGCTGTTTGTTTCAGATGATAGTGCAATCTTCCTTAGTGCAGAGGGTGAAGGATTCTCAATGGGGAGACTCAGAGACCGAAGTGATGCATGATTGTGCTATCCAGAATGATGCTCCAGAGGTATGGTCAGAGGATATTTAGAATCAGATGTTATTTTATGGAAATCTGTTTGTCCCAATGGTAATGTGTGATGGAATTCTCTATGAGTTCCATAGCTCGCCCTTGGAAGTGAATCCAAGAATTTCTAAAATGTATCGAGGCTTGAGGGAATATTTTTGGTGGCTCGAGGTGAAGCGGGAAGTGGCAGGGTTTGTGGAAAGGTTCCTAGTGTGTCAGAAGGTGAAGGTTGAGCACCATGTTCCCAATGGTCTATTACAGCCCTTAGACATTCCAAAATATAAGTGGGATGAAATATCAATGTATTTCATCATAGGATTACCCAAGACTTAGGTTGGATGTGATTCCCTTTGGTTAGTAGTGGATCGATTGATGAAATCAGCTCACTTATTAGTGATCAAGGAGTCGAGCACAGTGGATGCCTTATCACAGAGTTATGTGGATGAGGTGGTGTAGCTGTATTGAGTTCCAAGATACATTGTATCAGATTGGGATACATGTTTTATGTCATGAGTCTAGAGGGGATTACATTATTCCTTTAGCACTCAGTTATGCCTTAGCATTTCTTTCCTCCCTCAGACGGATGGAAAAATAGAGAGGACCATCTAGATGTTTAAATACATGTTACATGCATGTGTTCTAGACTTTAGTGGGTCTTGGGTGCGAAATTTTCCCTTGGTAGAGTTTTCTTACAATAATAGCTATCACCCTTCCATCGGTATGGCTCCGTTCGAAGATCTATACCGGAGGTCATGTCGTTCACCCTTGTGATGAACGGAAGTTGGGGAGGCATCCATACTCGGTCCGAGCGTGAAGTAGAGTATGATAGAGAGGGTGCATCTTGTACGTGAGAGGATGAAGTCAACACATGACCGGAAGAATCTGTATGCCGATCATAGGAGGAGGCCTTTGGAGTTCGAGGTCGGGGACCATGTTTCCTTGAAGGTTTCCACTCGACATGGGCAGTGGAGGTTTGGCAGAGAGATCAATATTTCTCCGAGGTTTATCAGAAATTTCAAGGTGTTGGGACGAGTTGGAAAGGTGGAATATTAGCTAGCGTTGCCACCATTATTGGAGAGGATCCATGATGTCTTCCATGTCTCTTAGCTCTGTTGGTACCTACATGATGAATCCCATGTCATTGACTGGGGAGAGTTGGATATCAAGGACAATGAAACATTTGTGGAGCGGCCAGTAAGAATCGAGGATCATGAGGAGAGGGTGCTTCGTGGATGGAAATTTCATTTGGTCCATGTTTTATGAAGGTATGATGACCTCAAGGAGAGTACTTGGGAGAGGGAGGCACAGATACGTGCCCAGTACCTAGAGCTGTTCTAAGTTTTGTTTCTGTGTTTTAATTTTGTGATTCATTTTATGATGTAACGCTTGACCTTGTTTGTTATCAGATGAGTTGTTTCCCTTTTCTCTGAATGTGTGTGAAAATTCTTGACTATAGGTAGGGGCAGATTTGATCCCTAATCGATATGCATTAATATCGATGTGATTAAACCCATGTGGTCGAGTCAGTTCCAACCAAAGAAGATAATATCTTGACACGGAGGAAGGATCTCCCTAATCCATGTGTCTGGACAGTGTGACCTTTGGTGTGTGTGGTTGTTTGGGGTAGTTGGGCCTTAGTGTTTTTACAGTTGTTCAGGAGATAGATGTTAAGGAGGTGTCCTTGGATATCAAGGTTTTCACTCTATTTTTTGAACAATGTAAGGTAGTTTGTCCCTGATAGGTATCATAAGGGGTATTTGTTCAGACCCCTCCTTCTGGGTTGGTTTTGAATTATTGGGGATGATAATAGTTTGATAGGTATCTGATGTAATGAACCAAACCCCTCTGAGCCATTTGTGAAAAACCAGTGTTTGGGGTGTTCTGGGGGGATTTCGGTGACTCATTCTGAGAGTTATCCTAAAATCCAGTTTTAACCGTCGACATCAGTGAGTTAGGGTCATTGACATCAGTGAGTTAGGGGCGTTGGCATCGGTGAGTCAGGGGCGTCGGCATCGGTGAGTCAGGGGCGTCGACATCAGTGAGTCAGGGGCGTCAGCGTTAGTGCCAGGGCGTCGGTTCCAGGGTGTCGGTACCAAGGCGTCAGTGCCAGGGTGATAGTACTAGGGTGTCGATGCTAGGGTGTTAGTTCCAGGGTGCCGGTTCTAGGGCACCTGTGTCAGGGCATTGGCGCCAGGGTGTCATTGAGTCATTCCCAGTTTTCTAGTTTTTCTAGTTTTTCTTCTGTTACATGTTTTTCTTCAAGAACCAATCAACTCTTAGACTTTTCTAATGACCTTTCCACCATTTATGTGGGGAATAATTAAATCTCAATTATTTCCTAACGTGATGAGACCATTGAAACCACCAAGTCGCATGATCAAACCATGATCTTAATTTTAAGTATTTTGAAATCGTCTCCCCGATTTTATGATTTTGCCTTTTCTTAAGCTGAGATCCTCTCTTCATTATACCCTTTCAGTTTTCCCATGGTGCACCCAAATATTTTCCCCTCATCAGAGTCATGCATCTGTGTAGAAGTCACCATTGGGTTTTCTTGGAGTTCTTTCCTACTACTCGTGTGATCCCCTGTTTTTTGTTCAAGGAGAAGTTTTGGTCGCTTGTTGTTCCATGTAGGGATTTATTTTACCTTTATTTAATTGTGCATCCGGTGGGGTGGGTTTACTAATGATTCCTTGTGAATAATGGTAGAATCCTTTTTTTATAAGAAATAAATATCAGGTAGGGGATTAAATATGAATGAATGTTGAGTGCGGTTTTATTTTTTTCTCCTTGTTTCCCGTTATAAATTGTTACGGTTGTAAGGCCTTCTGAAAATCATGGCCGTTGGTGGTCTTTAATTGAAAACTGGTGATGTTCTTTTTTGGTTGTTATACTTTGATAAATGGATATAACATGAAATCTATTTAATCACATATATTTGGTTAAATAAATGGATGCCCCAAGATCAAACATGTTGTGTGATCACCCTGGTTATTTTAAAGTGAAATTAAAGAACCCCTCTTGCTAAACCTGAATATGATTGGAATCATGGGGTGATTGTGTGCTGTTTTTGGTTGGGTTTTGTACTTCATGGGGGTTGGGTGAAGTTTCTGTTAGTAACCTTGTTACGAGTATGGGGATTAATAGAGGGTTTGGTCCTTTGAATGGGGAAGGGTATGTTTGTGTGGCTGGGATGCTATATAGTGGTGTTTTTCTATAGTCCTTGTGTATGGGGTGGTACAAGGGGTGTGTTGGTATGCCGTTTTGAGAGATTTATTGATTGTGGAATGGGTGGACTTGTAGGCAGTGGGACTGCCTTTTCTTGTGTTGTGGCCATGGAGTGACATTGGGCAGTGGGACTGTGATGTGGTTATGGACTTGTTATATAGTGGGACTGCTTCTGGGTAGTAGTTGGATTGTGGGGATGAAGGACTAGGACATTTCATGACTTCATGGTTGTGCTGGGTATGGTGTCGAAGTGCAGCAGGGCTTCCAAGATTGGTTGCAAGGGCATGATTAAATAGGGTCACTTTGAAGAATGATTGTCGGCAGTGGTTGAAAGGGTTTCTAGAAAAAAGGGAGTGTGTAGTGGGACTCTAGGTTGGTTGTTCTCTATTTTTTTATGAATGGGTGTTAAATTAGAAATATCTTACCATGGTCCCTCTTCCCTTGTTCAATTTTGGTATTACCAAAGAATGAAGTGGGTTGGTTGCTATGCGTTTAGTTAATTAGGATCTTCACCTTCAAAGACGACTATAGATGTTTTTCTTGGTAGTTTCCCTAGGCAGTGATGGAAAAAATTAAATTTAGCCCCTTAATAAATTAATGAATTACAAGTGGTTAAATGAAAAAAAGGGATTGAGTTTATACTTTGATAATGTCTGTTTGTGTGGTTATGAAAATAGGGGTAGCAGAAAAAGTGGTTCTGGTGGGATGTTTGTTTGTTTTGGGACCCATAGGTTGGGATGAGTGTTTGTTTACTTATATGTGTAAATTTTAGTTCCTTGTGTTTTCTATACACACCCAACCTTATTTAGAACTATGTGTCGAACACCTCCATTCATGGGGGGGGTGTCTTTCCCAACATCTTGGTGGGAGGATGGATGGATAGTTACTAAATTTCTTCCTTGTACCCTCTTTCAGGTTCTTACTACTCGAGTGTATCCAAGCATGCTATAATGTATTGAGGCTTACCATAGTCCAAGATCCTTTGGGTAGGTTTTTTATGTAAAAGAGATCATGTGTTTGTGGTCTAGGTTTGTTTTACCAAGTGTCTTCAGGATTAGGCACAAGTGTCTTCTGGTGAGAGGCGTGGTTGTTGTGGACCAAGTGTCTATGGGCAAGATGTGTGGTGTGGTTGTGGTCCAGGTGTCTGTGGGTGGGATTTGTGTGTGGTTTGAGGCCTAGGTGTGTGTGGTAAGATTGTGGTAGTGGGACTATGTTTTGGAAGAGTGGTATCTTCAAGAAGTTAGCCATTAGGAATGAGCAGTTAACCAGTGAGAAAGTGGTGAGGGGTACCCAAATGTTGATGTTCTTATACTACTACTTTACTTGACTTACGTTATTTGATGAGTGTGCCTTGGTGAGGATGGTATGGTTAGTACTCCTTGGTAGGTACTTCGAGGTCCTACTATTTTCTCATAGGGGAATTAGTATGTCCCCCCACTTGTGCATGGGTAGATTTAGTTTTCCTACTGGGTATAATTGTATAATCACCCTACATTTGTAAAAAAAATCAGGTTTCTAGGAGGACTTCGAGGACCGTGCTAGAATTTACTAGCTCAGGCGTTGGGATAATTGTTGTGTTGCTGCTTAGTCTCTTTATTTGGTACTTGTTTTAGTACTTTTGTTGTAATTTTTTCACAGTTTATGTTTAAACCATTCATGGGTTGGATTTTGGATTCCTTTATATAAATATTTGGTGTTGTTTTGGGGTGTTTATCATCTTATCTCCCCATCCCGTTTTCATTAAAAAGGGTAATTCCTTCCATTTTGTGTGAGATTATATACCCTTGGTGCTGTTCGCCACTCTGGGGACTATTGAAGGAAGGACCCGGGGGTTATTATCTCTCCTTCATCTTGAAGAAGGAAGGGATTAACACTTTTCTATCCCTTCCCTCATCTTGAGGAAGGCAGGTCATGACACTAACATACTCCATGTGTGGACCGTCTTTCATTTCGAGTGAGTTTTAAAATTTTGTAGATGTGATAGGTTCATCAAATTATTTCTCCACCCAAACTTTCCCAGTACTTTTATTATCACTTGAAATTTTATAAAAATCATATGAAATGTTATTTTTGGAGGGTGAGTAATTCACCCGATTCTTGATCTGAGCTTTCTCATAAACTTTAAAAGTATAATATTTTACTTCTGAAGATTTTTTAAAGTTTTCATTTATCTTTATCAAGATAATTTCAGACTCAAGAAGTTTAGATTTAAAATTATTGACTTCTTATTCCTTAGCTGCCAATTTATTTTTAAACCGTATTTCCCTATTCTACAACTCTTAATTTGTAACATAAGATCTCCTGAATGTATTCTTCCTCATGATTGATGGCATCTTTTCTTCCTTCAACAAACTCTTCATAATATTTATTTATTAATATGATTTCTTTCTTGAGAGTTCTATTTTTCTTAAGACATGAAATAAGTTTTTTTCTGAGTTAATACTCCCTATAAGATTCTTTACCTCCTTCATCTTCACTATTTGTAGAGTCTTCAACTTTCTCAAAATTTTAAATGAATGTTCTGAACTTTTTAAACTTTCAACTTCTAAGGAATTATTTTCTATTGGGTTTGATTCATCTTTCTTACTCATCATACTCATTTTGTATCCAACGAACTTCTTCTTATGTTTATTGGATGGATTTTCTTCTTTATAAATTTTGTTCTACTTCTTACATTGAGTTTTTTTTCCTTAGAATCATATTGATATTCTCAAACTTTATTCTTGGGGAAATTCATAGAAAAGTGTTCAATTCCACCACACTCAAAACATTTGATAGGAATTTCACCTCCATACTTTCCTATTCCTCTTCTATAGTTCTTAGAGATAAGATACATTATTTTATCATTAAAATCGCCATCCTATTTATCTTCAAAATCAAAAATATTTACATCTTCAGCATATTGAGTTTTCATTTTCCTCACAGCTTCAAAATCCATTTCATCTTTCATCTTCTTTTTGAAAATTGGTGTTTTCCTCATTTCATAAGCAACAATAAAGTTATAAAATTCATCAAGAGATAAATACTCCTTATATCCTAAAGAGAAAAATTTAGAAACAAACCTATCCAAAAAAATTTCTCATAAGTTTCATCACGTTTGTATAATCTTACAGAACTTCTCCAAATCCTCTAATGTTACATACAATTTCATTTACCCTGGTAATGTATTCATCAATAGTTTCTTCATTTTTAATTTTTATGTCTTCAAAATTACTATACCTGATTTTTAGCATTGATTACTTTATATTTGTATTCCCTTATAAAATACTTTGGAACTTGTCCCATATACTCTTTTAAGTTTTGAGACCCATAAACTTGATATAAACATTTTTTATAGAGACATTATAATATAATTACTAGATTTTTTATCAACTTCAATATTTATATTATCATCAAAGTTCATTAGGGTATCTTTTTCAATAAGTGTAAATCCAATTGTAACGACATTGAAAACTTCCAGGCCAAGAGATAAGAGATAAAGAATCATCCTATTTTTCCATACATAATAATTTTTTCCATAAAATGTAGGAATTTCTCTACTGTTGAAAGAATTGATATTATCTATGATAATGATTCAATAAGGGAACCATCCATCTAATACTAATTTAAGTTTAAATGGATTTAATAACAACTAAGATGGGAGGGGGGGTTGAATCGGTTGTTCAATTTTATTAGTTTCAATACTTTTAAAAACCTAACCCCTGAAACCTATTAAATTTTATATCCTTATCATCTTTTAGTAAATACTCATGCATGGAAAAGTAGTAAATATAGTAAAGAACACAAAACTTACAAGGTTATAACTCGGTGTGAGAACATACATCTTTTCCATAGCCACCTTCGCGGGTCTATAGAAATTAACTATAATGAATAAGTGAATAAAACTTATGAAAACTCCCATTATACACCTTCTATCTCCCGATAGAAATGATTATACTGACTCCCTTCCATTTACGAAGTTTTATTATAAAAAATTTTGCTAAAAAAAGAATAAATATTTTGTTCTAACGTCTCCAAAAATTCTCTATCCGAAATCCTTAGTATGATGTGGATGGATCCAATTCTCTTAGTATGATGAGGTTGGGTCCAATGGAATCATTATGATGAATTCAGTTCAATAAAGTCAATATGATGAATCCATTATCAATCTGTATTACTCAAAATCTACTCAAATTCTCATTCTGATCTTCCTCAGTTTGGTAAACATAACTTTCAATTGTATGAACTTTTAATGCGGTCTCAGTTCAGAAAGATAAATTTGACATGAATTCTTCATCACTCCTTTTACACTCACATGAAATGTTTCAAAGTATGAATGTAGTGTGATTCTGTTTATAGGCATCCCATAATAGAAAATATGGGAAACTAAAAAACTTTTCCTGCTTACTCAAATTCAAAAAATTTGAGATTTACACATATTTTAATTTCAAGTTTGACCACTTCAACTCTTCACTAATCTTATGGAATCTTCTTGAGTCATGCGTATTCTTATTAGTAATCATCATTCTGTAACTTCTTAACTTTTATTCAATATGATAGAAATTCATCAGACCATTACGATGGAACTTTCTCAGCTTATTACAATGGAACTTCCTCAGCTCATTACAATGGGACTTCATCAGCTCATTTTGAGTCAAATTTCATCATCATAGTTAGTCTGATTAACTTTCCTTCTCAGAGTCAGTTCGATTGAATTTCCTTCTCAGAGCCAGTTTGATTAACTTTCCTTCTTATAGTCAGTTTGATTGGATCTCCTTCTCAGATTTAGTCTAATTGAATATCCTTATCAGTGTTAGTATTATTGAATCCTCATAATGATGGAATTCTCATTATGATGGGAAATACACTTTGAAACTTTTAAAAACTTCAAACATCATCAGCTATAACTCATTCTGACATTTGAAAACTTCTATACACGATACTTTTGGATTTTATGAATTTTTTTTATTAATTCCTAGAACTGATACAATCTTAAAAATTAATCCATTTATTAAAAAACTTTTATCATGATATTTTTTATGATTTATGATAACTTCAATATTGGAAAAGAATCATCTAACTTACATAGGAAAGTATTATGACTTCCCTTACTTTCAGCACCTTCTTTCTTTCCAACCAAAACTCAATACGATTGTATGCACCTATTCTCTCCCATTTCTTCATAAGTATTGAATCACAAGTGTTATAGACAACATAATATATTTTATAATTAAAAACTAGAAAATAATTTTCAAACTTCAAGTTATGAAGTAAATAATTTCTAACTCCTAACATCACAGTCTTTATTCAACTTCTTCAACAACATTCTGAATTCCCCGCTCTACAACTTTTGACTTTATGACAAACACCAAGCCTAATGAATCTTGAAATTCATGCCAATGGATTTGAGTTTGATGGTGCATCTGATAAACAACTTTATAGAACTTATAGCTTCCATATTCCTTTCTATGTATGGTACTACTCAGTTTAAAAATATTTTCCCAGAAAACAACTTTCTCAAGTATAAAAACTTTTCTCCCCCTTTATGTTTCAGTTTGAACATTCAATAACTTTCACCAATATTTCAAAAACATTCTTGTACAAAATATTAGTTGTCAAAAAATACAAAAACTTTGTTAAAACAAAACATCACAAAGGTTTTTCAAGGATCCACTAATATACCCTAACTTGTAATTACATGACCTAAGAATGATACTTTTTATATACAAAATTATCAGTTGCTAAATTTGGCATATAACTTATTATTTCTCAAGGATTTAAACCTAATCCTAAAATTATATTAATTATCTTCCTTTATCTTGGAATACATAAGAGTATCATCTATAAAAACTACCAAAAAATGATCAATAAAATATATAAAGACTTTATTCATTAGATTCATAAAGATAGTGGGAACATTAGTAAGTCCAAAAATAATCACTATAATTTCATAATTTCCATACCTTGTATGAAAGGTTTTCTTGGGTACATACCCCCCTTTTAACCCTTAACTGGTGGTATCTAAATAAAAGATCAATCTTTGAAAAGTATTGAGCTCTATGAATTTGGTAAAAAAATTATCAATACAGGGTGGAGGATACTTATTCTTAATAGTGATATTTTTAATTTATAGATAATAAATTAAAATATGTATTAACTCATCTTAATAAAAAAACCAACAAACCCCATGGTGAATCACTCAGATAAATGAATCGCTAATCAAGATTCTCCTAGAGTTTCTTCTTAAATTCCTATAGCTCAATTGAGGCTATTTTATAAGGAGTGTTTGAAATTGGTGTATCACCAGGTATGAGTTATATTAAAAAATAAATGACACAATTTAGGGGAGGATTGATATTCTTTTTAGGAAATATATCGGTATATTCTTGAACAATAATCATATATTCAATGTTAAGTTTCTCCCCAAACATTTTAGATAAATAACACTCTATTATGGTAAGTAATAACTATATAATTGAAGTATTTTCCTTTAGAAGTTCATTTTCATCCTCACATAGATATATGATCATTTTTTGATTCAAAATATAAAATGTGACTTCCCTTACTTAGAAATTGATATGGGATATTTTTAAATAGAGACAATCCAAGCCCATAATCACACAAAATTTCAAATATACGAAGGATAACAAGATTTTTAGGAATTACATTAAAAAAAACATCTATTATAGAGGATTTATAGACTTTATATGAAATCATCGTACCATTAAGAGTTTTCACTAATAAATGAATATCTAACTATCAATATGGTGATGTAATACCCTTAGAAAATTATCTAGATATAAAAGAGTGTGTAAAACCAAAATCAAATAATACATTTTGAGTTATAGAGTGCATGATAAGTGTTATATTCACCACATAATTTTCTTGACCCACTTTAGTAGATGTTATTTTATAGAATTTCCCTTTATATATTGTCTTAGGAGGTTACTGAGGTTTATTATTCTAATTTTACCTTGTATTAGGGAACTAGTTTAAATAATGACCAAACTAATTTCATCTAAAACATTGGATTTCATTAACCGAGACCCTTTTTTACTCTTTTTTTTTTGAAATTTCATATTTAATTGGAAATAGTGTGAGTAATGTACATATTTCCCACATATAAATCATCATACTACCCCAGTATATTCTTACGTATAAACAATCTCAAATAATAATGACATTGAAAAATTATCCCTTACCATAGGTCTGGGTTCCTTTATATGTATCATAAAATATTTTATAATGGATTTAATAATGTTATTAAATTATCATAAAACCATATTTATATTTATGATATCATATATGATCATATTAACACCTATTTAATAATATTTCATTATTATATTTCTTTCGGGTGTTAACTGCTTCATTTTCTTATGCATGTTTTGTCAAATAAGTTCTGATTATTATTCATAGGTTATAGTTATATCATTTACATAATGAAATTAATATAATAAATATAATATTTACTCATTATATATATTTATATAATTCATTCTTTAATGTATATCATGTATAATGAATCACATCGCATCGTGGAGACAATAAGCCGTATGTACGCATGAGCGATGATATAATTACAATAAATGTCAAATGGAATAGAATTAGATGGTATATATTTTGTTAAATAATAAATATCATGTTATAATAATCATATATAGTTATTATTTCCATCATTATACCCATCCAAGTAAGGTAGTGGTGAAAATAGATTACACCATGGTGTGGAGACGATAAGACGTACATACGCATGCATGGTGATTTCATTTTTAATTGGATGGATAAAAGGTGGAATATGGTTATTAAACAACCATAATAAAATCTAATTATATAGTTTATATTGGATTTATTACTTTATAATGGAAACAAATCAAGAATAGAAAGTAAAAGAAGAAATAAGTTTGAAAGAATCGGTAGAGGAGATTACCTCTTCTTCGATGTTCTCCCTTTATATATCCTCTTAAAGACGCTAGAGTTGGTCTTCTGAGAAGAACAGAACCTCTATAATGTGACTATGGAAGTTTAGAAGGTAAATGGATAGGTAATGGAAGAGATTTAAGGCTTAATTAGTTGTGAAGTAATGAGGGAGGAGATTCCCTTTTATAATTGAGGTGAGAGGTACTTTTGGAAACTCTAAAAATATTAAATTAATATAAATTAATTTTTAAATGAAAATGAATCAAACTTGATTTATTCAAATATAGGATAATAATTGTTCTAAATACTCTCAAAAAATAATTTTTAGACATGTTTTGATTTCATTTTAAACCTTATCATTTCTTTTTACCCTTAATTATTCTCTTTTAATTTTAATTTTGGTAACAATATTTTAAATATTAAGAGACTATAAATTCTAATTATATGGGATAAATTGAACATAAATGGAAACTTTACGAAATTTTAGACATTATAATTTAGGATTTTTAAATAATTTAATAAAATATTATTTTTATAAAATATCAATAGTGTCAATTTTGACATTATTCATTTTATTGAATTTAAATAAAAACCAAAAAGAAAGATAAATTAAAAAAAACCATTTTATAGACTTATAATATGTAATAGTCACCTAAAAAATTCATTAATTACCATAATTAATTCAAATTATATTTATTTTAATATTTTTCATATCATTTATTTTATATTTCTATTAATAAATTATTACTCTATTACTGTTGTGTCGGTATTTATGGTAATTATTTAATCTCTAAAAAATATAAATAAATTACCATGATGTATATAATTTCATTATATTTATGGAGAATATTTATTATCCAAGTTTTATCATTTTGATCACTATATTAAAATTATTATACTTATAAGAAATAAGAGGGTGACATTTTATGACTTTCATGCCGCTTTCTTTTATTTTAATATTATTTATACCATTTTTATGGAAAAATGCCCATTAAATGAGTCAATTATAATGATTAGGTGTTAAGGGTATATTTTTACTCAACCAATAGGATTTTGGAATGTGTTAGGATAATTTTATTGTCCTTATAATATTATTTTGTTACCTAAATTACCTGATTTACATTTAATCGCGTTAAAAAAAATCACCATAGTTACTATTCATAATAACAAAAAATAAAATTAACCTATTAACATAATTTAGACCCAATAATTAAAAATATATAATCCATTTTTATAATTGAAAGCACAGAATTTTCAATAATTAGCTTAAAATTAACCCCGTTGACAAAATGAGAAAACAAGTTTTTAAAAAGTAAAAACCATCAAAAGATTGACATGTGTTTATATCCAATTTCAATGTGAAAATACTTCCAATGAAAAAAATTATATTAAATGATAAAAAATTAATCTAATTATACTTTAAAACAAATTAAAAGGATAATATAACAATATAAATAAATTAGATGAAAAAGCAGTTTTGAATTAAAATGCAATATTTTTCACTATTCATTTAAATTTGAAAATTATCAGAAAAATACCAAAAATTTATCCAAACTAAATTTAGATGTCCCAATTACAAATAAGATGTTTATTTTTCCAAATATAACTTATAAAAGTGTCAAAAACTATATTTAAAATGGGTTCTCTATCAAAAGGTGGTAAAAATACATTTTTTTTGAAAAATACTTCTTTTATATGAAAAATTGAATTTGTTCTTATACCATGTCTAGAAAACATATAATATGAATTTAAAACATTACATTGAATATATTAAATATATATTTCATTAATAAAATCCATCCAAGGTGATTTTATTATTCTGTAAACTCAGTAGGTTTTCAAAAAAACATTTCCTTTTTTTAAAAAGGGTTTTATTTTCATTTATAATTAATTTATCAACAAAAATTAATTATATATACATGTGTAAAGAATAATTTCAGAATTATGTTAATATTTTTCATATCTATCATTATAAGTTTCAGGTTTTATAAGATAACATAATAATATTTAGTTATTTTCTTAAACTCAGTCTTGCGTATAATGAATTCTATCAAAAGAACTTGAAATTATGTGTAACAAAATCCAAGAATAGTGTTTCATATACCGCAAGATAAGAAATTGTTTAATGTAGTGCAATATTATCTTGGTGTAAAATATAACACAATACATCAAATAAATTAAAAAAAATCCATCTCATAAAAATCTTAGGGTGTTACATTATACCCCCTTAAAATAAATTTCACCCTCAAAATTCATCTGGGTTGTTAAAGGATTAATACATAAAAGTTTATTTGATAGAAACCCACATCGTAAAAACAAGAAATAAAACTTCATTTTAAAACAAATTTTAGAAACATAATGATTACCCAAAGTCACTCATAACTGGGTTTTCACCTAGGAGAACATATGTGGAAAAGTGAAAACATGGATATGGAAGAAATATCGAACTATCAGTTCTGAAAGAGAGTGATAGAGAAAATCATTAGGAGAAAATTAACAATCAAAATCCATAAGTCCATGATGATCTAAGGGACCATATGATTCACTGGTAAATAAGGTACATGTATAACATTTTTGGTTTTAATATCCCTTCCATAGAATTGAAAAATGAGAAGAAATGCTTACTTAATTAAGTATAATCTCATAATTTTGTTGTGCCTTGATCAATTTCCACCCCATATATTATCCCCAAAAATTAAGGTGAACTTGTAATTACTTAAGAATTAACATATCATGAGATATATAAATAAAATTATATATCATTCCATCTTTATTTATCACAATAAAAAGGTTAGAACAAGTTATCAAATATGCATAAGTCCACCTATGGTGAGGTAATAATAATAATTCATCTGAATTTTAACTTAAACTTTCCATAAATTGATAACCTTAAAATTCTTCTGAAATATAAAAATCTAAAACTTTATAAAGAGGTTCACAAAATCTGATTAACATATATCCCCCATATATCACAAGGTATATCTTGTTGGTCACATTCCAAACATGTGAATTTCTTCATCAAGTATTTTCTTGACACATGGTATTAACTTGAATTACCATAGAACCTTAGTGAAAAAAATGCATGATTTCAAAAATTATATCTTTCCACATAACATAAATTCCATAAATTTAATATAATAAATCCATGATATCATAAATAACTTTGTCATAATATCAGTCCTAAGGTCATAAATACTATCAAATATCTCTTTATTTCTCTATCCCAATAATCTGCACGTATTAAGGGTTATCCTTCCCTTAATGTGTTTTCCAAAAAAAATTGAATCACTTTTCATGGTTACCAGTACCACTCAACATATAATCTTAAATACATAAGGTAAAACCAAATTGGATCAATACATAGATATTTCATTATACCATAAAAGTGATTCTACAACATTGTTATGGAATCCCATTATATAAACACTCAATCATTCCACCACTTCGTTGTCATACTCTACATAACTAATAGTGATTGCATGAAATTTTTATTTTTATTTGACCTTAAGAGGTTTCTGATGTCAATCATCATCAATAAACCTTGGGTTAGGAAATTGGTTAGCATAAAGGCCTATTTCCTTGCACTTATTGCATTGAAGTGTGGGATGTTCATTCTGTGTATCCTTTTCTCTATTCGCATCATTAAATATTTTTTCCCATTATATTGGTAGTAAATTTTTTTATGACCTTATTTCACACACTTGAAATATTTACTAGTCCCCTAAATAAAATCTCCACTATGATTCTTTCCACACTTTGATCATAATGAAACACTCATTTTCTTTTCACCATGGTTTTGAGATTTTCCCTTGAAATCTATCTTTCATTTATTGACAAAACTATGAGATTTATATGTAACCCCAACTTCTATTTTTACCTTGATAGCACAATAAAAAATATCTTCATATCTACTAAATTATCTTATGGCTAACACCCTTCGAAGACTTGGTTTTAATCCACTAAATAATCAATCAACTTTACTTTTAGGTTTGATGATAAAGCCCAAATCATACCTTGAAGGTTTTGTAAAATTTTCCTCATATGTACCAACATATTCATCATAATTTTTGTAAGCTCAAGGAACTCCTTTTATATATTTTTAAAAAGAATATGAGGAAAGTAATTATTGAAAAATAATTTCTTGAACTCGTCCCATTTCATTGATTCAATTTCATATTGCTGCCTTGTATTCTTGATTAGATTCCCCCATTGGTCTTCTTCACCTTATAGATGATAATAATTTTTCATGTTCCACACAACGAAGGATGGAAAATATTTTTTCAATGGTACTGCTCTATTTTTCAGTAACAAGTGGATCAGAAGACCCACTAAAAGAAGGTGGATTTTGTCTCATGATGGACTTAACAGAATGTTGTTCCCTTCTATACTCATTTGGAATCCTGGAATGATTCATATATTGTGTAAGTATAACGATAATATTTTTTATTCTTGATCCCATAACATTTTTTTGTTCCAGAGAATAATCATTTCATTTACCATTAATATAGTTTCTTTGGGTCCAGACATTTTCTAAAACCCAAAAATAATGGCGTGAGAGGAAAAATCATACTAGGAAAACAACACAACCAAGGGGGGTACTTTCAATATCTAACATCTTAGGTTTAATACTAGGTTAACCATGATTATTACCAAAATCCCATGATTCTAACCTATACTTAGACTTATCCTTAGGAACATCACTAGACATACCTTAGAAATATCTCAAGGGATCTCACCAAAGTTTTATCATCCTAGTTTCTAAATATTAAATAAACCTTTGCTCTGATACCAACTATAATGACCCAAGATTGATGTACATGGACATTACATTACTTTTTTAGAATACTTAATAAATTACACAAAAAGATGTCCAAAGACTGTATTATTTTAGTGCCTTTGAAAACTTGGAAAACATTAATCTAATTTGGTGAAATATCTTCAACATAACCCATAAAGATATTCCTCTTTAATTTTCCTACCTAAAACCTTTATTTATATCACGGAGAAAAGAAAACATATGAAAAAGGTGAGCCTAGATCCTAAGTAAGGGTAAATAAGGAAAATATCAAACAAAATATGAACATAAGAATGTAATAACATGAACATAACTTTTTAAAATCATACCATTTATAACATGTATCAATATCTCGAGTCATGGAATAAATATTGGTAGTTCATAAGGAATAGATCATAAAGGAATATGAGCCATGAAAAAATAACATTATCTTAAAACATGGAATTATTCCAAAAACATAAGCATAAAAAAATAATTTCTATATTATCCAAGGATTATTTCCAAGACCATCATATCAGACAAAGTCCTTTACTAAACTGATTTCACTCCTCATTATATCCCTGTATTACTGAACTAGGTTTACTTACCATTCCATCCCTGTATTACTGAACCGATATCATTTCCCCTTATAGTCCCGTATATCTCATGAGATATAAAAATTTACCCAATACATTAGAGGTAGATATAGGTCCCAACTATATCATAATGAAATCATTCTTATATGTGCCACAAAAACATAAATCATTCATCATAACACAAGGAATAAAGTGAGTTTCTTTAAACATTATTCCACCATAACATAATCCATATAAAACAAATGGATTTCATAAATAGAATTCCATAATAGAAATAATAAAAATGCAGGAACAATAAATATAGTATAATTAAAACATAACCCTATTAAATAATTCTATATTTGATGGAAAATAATTTTGATAGAATACTTGAAATTAATTATTGAGGAAAATATCATTTCTTCTTACAAAATATTTTATTTGCTCAAAATGCCACAAAATTTTAAAAGAAAATAATTTATTTGAAAATAAACTTGAAATATTGTAAATGAAGCTTCATGTAAGTAAGGAGTTTTGAAAACATAAAAATCCATTCATTCTATATAAGTTAAAAGAAAACATTATTCTCATACTTTTGTCAGATAAGTCAAAAAGTACCTTGTATTGAAAACGACAAAATATTCCTTTCATACCATTTAATAAAAATTCACCAATTAGGTAAAATTGACTTTAAAAAATTGTACAAGGATAGAAATAATATTTTTATAATACATATTTAGTTAATGTGGACATGAATGATAAATATACCCCAGTATATACTTACGTATAAACAATCTTGGATAATAATAAGATTGAAAAATTATCCCTTACCTTATGTTTGAGTTCCTTTATATGTTTAAAAAACTATTTTATAATTGATTAAATAATGTTATTAACTTATTCCAGAACCATATTTACATTTATGATATCATATATGATCATATTAACACCTATTTAATAATATTTCATTATTACACTTCTTCGGGTGTTAACTACTTCATTTTCTTATGGATGTTTTGTCAAATAAGTTCTAATTATTATCCATAGTTTATATATATATAATTTATATAATAAAATTAATATAATATATATTATATTTAATCATTCTATACATTTATACAATTCATTATTTAATGGAGATCATGTAGAATGAATCACATCTCATCGTGGAGATGGTAGGTCGTACACACACAAGAGTGATGATATCATTCCCATAATTATGAAATGGTATGGAAGTGGATGATATATATTTTATTAAATAGTAAATATATTGATTATTTACATCATTATATCTATCCAAGTAAGGTGGTGGTGAAAACAGATTACACCATGACGTGAAGATAGTAAGCCGTACGTACACACGTGTGATGATTTTGTTTTTTGTAGGATGTATATAAGGTGGAATATGGTTGTTCCATAACCATAATAACATCTCATTATATAGTTTATACTAGATTTATTACTTTATAATGGAAACAAACCATAAATAGGAATTAGAAGAAGAAATAAGTTTAAAATAATTAGTAGACAAGATTACCTCTTCTTTGACGTGCTCCATTTAGATCTCCTCTTACATGCAATAGTGTTGGTCTTTTGAGAAGACCAAAAATTATAGAATGTGACTAGGGAAGTTGAGAAGGTAAATGGTTAGGTTATGGATGAGCTTTAAGGCTTAATTAGTTGTGAATAAATGAGGTAGGAGGTTCCCTTTTATAATTGAGGCGAGAGGCACTTTTGGAAACTCTAAAAATATTAAATTAATATATATTTATTTCAACGTGAGTTTGAAATCCTCTCAACCAATAATTTTTAGACATATTTTGATTTCATTTTAAACCTTATCATTTCATTTTACCCTTAATTATTCTATTTTAATTTTAATTGTGGTAACAACATTTTAAATATTAAGAGATAATAAATTTTACTTATATGTGGTAAATTTCCCATAAATGGACACTTCATGAAATTTTAGACCTTATAATAGTCAATTTTTAATTTTTAAATATTTTTAGAATTTTTAAATAATTTAATAAAATATTATTTTTATAAAATATCAATAGTTTCAATTTTGACATTATTCATTTTATTGAATTTAAATAAAAACTAAAAAGAGAGATAACTTAAAAAAACCATTTAATAGAATTTAAATATATCATATTCACCTAATTTTTTTATCCTCCTAATTAATTAAAATTATATTTATTTTAATATATTTTATATCACTTATTTGATATTTCTGTTAATAAAATAATTACTGCATCACTATTGTGTCAATATTTATGGTAATTATTTAATCTCTAAATTTTTTAGATAAATTATAATTATGTAGATAATTTTATTATATTTCTATATACTATTTATTATCTAAGTTTTATATTGTTTATCTCTATATTAAAATTATTATACTTATAAGAAATAAGCGGGTGACATTTTGTAACTTTCATGCCACTTTATTTTATTTTATTAATATTTATATCATTTTCATGGAAAAAGTCCATTATATGAGTAAATTCAGATACTTAGGTGTTAAGGTTTTATAGTTACTCATAAAATATGATTTTTTAGGTTTTAGGGTAATTTTATTGTCCTTATTATATTATTTTGTTATCTAAATTATCTGATTTACCTGTAATCGCGTTAAATAAAAATTATCGTAATTACAATTCATAATATACAAAAATAAAAGTAAACTATTAAAATAATTTGGACCCAATTATTCCAAATATGGAATATATTTTTCAAAATTTAAAACACATAATTTTCAATAATTAATTTAAAATTAATCCCCTTGACAAAATGAGAAAACGAGTTTTTAAAAAGTAAAAACCATCAAAAGATTGAAATGTATTTATATACAATTTCAATGTGAAAATACTTCCAATGACCAAAATTGTATTAAATGATAAAAAATTAATCTAATTATACTTTAAAACCAATTAAAAGGAAAATATAAAAATATAAATAAATTAGAAGAAAAAAAAATTTTGAATTAAAATGCATCATTTTTCACCATTCATTTAAACTTGAAAATTATCAGAAAAATACCAAAAATTTATCCAAACTAAATTTTGATGCCCCGATTCAAAATAAGAAGTTTATTTTTCCACATATAACTTATGAAAGTGTCAAAAACTAGATTTAAAATGGGTTCTCCATCAAAATGTGGTAAAAATTCCTTTTTTTGAAAAATAATCCTATCCAAAAAATTGAATTTTTTTTATATCATGTATAGAAAACATATAATATGAATTTAAAACATTAAATTAAATATATTAAATATATTTTTCATTAATAAAATCCATCAAGAGTGATTTTATTATTTTGTAAACTAAATAATTTTTTAGAAAAATATTTCCTTCTATTTAAAAAGGGTTTTATTTTCATTTATAATTAATTGATCGACAAAGAATTAATTATATATACATGTGTAAAACACACTTTCATAATTCATTTAATATTGTTCATATACACCATTATAATGGCTAGGTTTTATAAAGTAACATAATAATATTTAGTTATTTTCTTAAACTCAGTCTTGTATAAAATGAATTCTATCAAAAGAACTTGAAATTGTGTGTAACATAATACAAGCATAGTGTTGCGTATACCGAAAGCTAATCCAGTGTTGCATGTAGTGAAATCTTATCTTGGTGTAGCATACAAACAAGACATCAAATAAATTAAAAAAACATATCTCATAAAAATATCAGGGTGTTACACCAATCATCCTTTGTCGGTCCTTTAATCGAGCTAGAACATAAGATATCAAAGAAATCATCAAATTCCCTAAAAATGGGGAAAATGAGGTTACACATAAATAGTGAAATAGAGGATAAGAACAACTAAGGATGTATGGAAGAGAATTTTAGAGATTACCTCAATCTTTTGGATGCTTCTGACAGTGAAGGATTTTTATGGGATAAGGATGAGCAATGGTGATCCCTAGATTAGGCATGGGAGAAACCCATAGGAGAGGGGAGGAGAGTTCATCCACTAAAAAATATGAAGGAGAAAGGTGGGTTATAGTTTTAAATTCATTAAGGGAAAAATAGTAAATTCACCCATAAAGATAGGGATGCACAGTCAGCCAAACTGCATGCCAACTATGCACCATACCACTACCCAAAGAGGACCCCACATGGTCTAGGCATACAGTTTGGGTAACCATGAAAATCCTATGAAAAAATACTCTACAACTTGTCTGAGACAAGTTGCATGAGTGTGCGGGCCTCCTTTCATGGTTTCAAAGAAACTATGTGGAGTCATACTTCTCAAATTCTCACACCGCACAGTTATAGAAACAGTGCAGACAGGGACACATAGTTTCTCCTAACAGTGCAACCCCATCATATTTCACATATTTTGATGCTCCAGGATTTTAACAAGCCTCAAAAACCCTTGAAAAATACATGAATAGATTAGGAAACATTACAAGGGCCAAACTAAGGAATTAAACCCAAAAATAATGGTCCATAACTTTGAGAAAAACTATGACATTACATCCTCCCCTCTTTAAGACAACTCATTTCCAAGTTTACATTTAAAGGGTGGTAAAAAATCATCTGAGAAAAGTTCCATTTATTACGCATGTACATCAGCCTCTCAATCCCAAGTATCATCGTAAATACGTCTATGCTTCCATAACACCCAGACTAAAGGAACCTACCTTCCATGGGGAGCCTTCAAGCATCAATAAAAAATACGTATTAGATACTCCTAAAAGGACGCATCCACCTCTAAATCAATATCATTGGGGTCAAACAAATGAGATGGGTTAGAATGATACCGTTAAAGATGTGATACATGGAAGACATCATGTATGACATGATACCTTTGAGATAACTACAACTGATAGTCTATCAGCCCGACTCTCTCCACTATATCTAAAGGCCTAATATAATGAGGTGATAACTTTCCCTGTCTCCGAATTCATCTTTGACCTAGTCTAGGAAATACATACTAAAATCCCTAATGTCCCACCTCGAACTCTAGAGGTTGATAATAGTGATTGGTATAAGAATTATTCCTGGAGAGAGGGGTATCCATATGTTTTTTAATTAGCTACACCTACTCTAAAGTATCCTGAATGAGATGCAGACCCAGTAGTATTGCCTCACCTACCTCTAACCATCATAGAGGTGAACAACATGACATACTATATAGGGACTCATATAAATCCATCTGATTTTCTTATTGAATAATATTGTTGTCAGAAAACTCCACTAGAGGTATATATTTCTCCCATAAACCTACAAGGTCAAAGAAACATGTCTGGATCATGTCCTCTAACACCCGAATAGTCCACTAGGACTCTTTAGCAGTCTAATGATGATATGTTATACTCAAGATCACCTGTGAACCTAGTGCCTTATGAAACACTTTCTAGAATCGTGATGTAAAGTGGGTGTCTCAGTCCAATATGATAGAATAAGAACACTATAAAGGCACAAAATCTCCTAAATATAAATCCTCTTAAGCTCATAAATAGATAATATATCCTAAATTGGTAGGAATCATGCGACGTTGGTCAAACTGTCAAAGATCACCCATACTATATCACTGACTTTAGGGAATTTTGGAAAACCCATCACAAAATCCATGGTGAAATCATTAAAATTCCACTTAGGAATGGATAGAGGATATAGAACTATAGTTGGTCACTGGTGTTATGCCTTCACCTTTTGACAGGTGGAACACCTCATGATGAAGGTTGCAATCTTCCTCTTCATACCTAGCCACCAATACTAATGATGAATGTCTTAGTACATCTTGGTAAGACTAGGATGAACTGCCTAAGAAGAGTCATAATATCCCCTCATCATCTCTTCCTGTATATCATAATGCACCCACACACGACCATAGAAGATCATGATATAATTCTCATCAATAACCCAACCAGGAGGTGGGTTATCACCTATGAATCTCTCCCTTAAGACGAGGCCCTCAGAATCAGATATCTACCACATTCAGACCTACTCCATAAGGGAAGATGTCACTACTAGAGCTGCTAAAACAGGCTGCTCATGTGGATCCTGAACCTCCAGGTGCATATCAGAAAATAGAGCCATCAATTTCCACTAATTTATAGCCTACTAGATAGCATGTGTCTGAGTCTTCTGGCTTAAGGCATCAGCTATGACATTACCTTTACCAAATCTATATGAAAACTCAAAGTCAAAGGACTGCAGGCACTCTACCAACCTATGGTTCCTCATATTCAAGTATCACTATGTGGATATGTATTTGATACTTTTGTGATATTGGTAAATAAAAAACTGCTCAACCAATAGATAATTCCTCCAAAATTATAAATCACGATCCATGTAATCTAGATTGAGGTCGTGTGTAGGGTATTTCTACTCATGAGGTCTCAACTAGCAGGAATCGTATACAACAACTCGATCACCCTATATCAGAACTACTCCCAACCTGATTTCTGAAGCATCATAATGGAAAATATAGACTATTCCCATCTTTGGAAGAATCAAGATTGGCATTAAAGTTATCCTTCCTTTTATCTCCTAAAAAATTGTCTTATAAGATTCATTCTAGAGGAAATTCACACCCTTTTTGTCAATCCCGTAAGAGGTGCTTATAGGAATGATAAATCCTAGATGAATTAACTATAATAGAAATATATCTCCAAAAATCTATGTATTTCAAACACATTTTTGGTTTGTTCCTAGGAAACCATGATGCTCACCTTCTCTGGGTCAATAATTACATCTGCCTATGAAATGAGATAACCCAAGAAGTGAACCCTACTAATCCAGAAGTGTAATTTTATGAGTATTACATAAATATGGTTCTATCTCATTATATTCATCATGATATCAATATGATTGACATGTTCATGTCTAGTGAGAGAATAAAATAAGATTTCATCCATGAAGACTACCAAAAATGAATCAAGATACGGGTGGAAAACCTAGTTCATCAAAGCTATAAAGACCATCGGTGTGCTCGTAAGGCCAAATGGAAACACCAAATACTCATACAATCCATACATAATTTGTAACACTATACATGGTATGTCTGATAGTCTCAAATTCTCCTGATGGTAGCCCAAACTCCAATCAATTTTAGTGAAAACTATCGCTCCTTAGATTTGGTCGAAGAGGTCATTTGTACAATACGTTGGATATTGGTTATTCACTGTAAGATGGTTCAACCATCTATAATACATGCACAATTTAAGGGTACCATCCTTATTCTTTGAGAAAAGGACTGGTGAACCCCATGGCGATGTTCTGGTTTGGATGAAACTTTTTCCCTCTATATCTTCTAGCTGCTTCTTGAGCACCTGGAGTTCTGTAGGTTCTATCCTATAGAGAGGAACATGTACTAGTACCACACCTAGAACTATCACAATATTGAACTAAACCTATATCTCAAGAGGTATTCTAGACAAATTACCAGGGAAGACATCCCTGAAACTATCCACAATAGGAGGGAATTCCACAAGCTACATTCCCTGATCACTCAAAAAGTGACTATCCATATGGGTTGTAACTCTACCTATCCTAGTGCGCTTGATTCTAGATCGAATGTAATGAATATACAATTCTCCCTTATGAATATACGAACTACCCTCATGTGTTGTAAATTACACCCACTCGTGATAGAAATACACATGGTAATGATAAGGAACCAACCAGTCCATACTGAGAATGAAGTCAAATCTGGTCATCTCGAGGAAGAAGAAATTCCACAAGAAATGGTACCCATCTATTTCAAGGTGACACTCTTTTCATGGGAGTAAATTCTCTGATTTAACCCCCAATGGTGTTTCAAGAGACATGATGCCACTGAAGTACTCTATCACTTGGTCCAAACATTCCATTGTTACAGTAGATATGAAAGAGTGCGATTCGCCTGTATCAAAGAGGTAAGAAACTAAAGTAGAGGCTATCGAAATTGTAACTTTAACCGTATATGGACTTGGAATTTTCTCCTCTCGTGTAGGATATTATTTATAGATATGTCCTGAACTATGGCCCTGAGATAAAACCTTACTGACCTAATAAGGTCCACTTTGTTGGTGTTGAGCCTCAAAATCTTGACTACCTCAACCTCAACTAGCTCCAAATCTTGTTCATCTAGTAAAATAGAAAATCCCTGCCTTATGTGGGATCATTGATCCTATACCAAAAAGTGGTGTTGGCATAGATCCCCATTCACTGAGCACTAGAGGAAAGAACTAGTAGAAAAGATATAGGTGACCCATCCTGCTATAAGCTTGACACTCGATCGGGTTCCTTGTTCATTGGGGATTCTTATGGACTAGCCTATCATACTGATGACACACCACATAGTTGTTGGTGCATTCCACCTGGTTGGTACAACCCCCACATACACCCAAGAAATCAAGTTTCTTGCTACTGGATAAACCACTTATGTAGTACCCCCGGTTTCTGGTAAGTAACCCTTGTTTTATGCTTTTTAAGTGCATGAAGTTTATGGGAGATGTTTGGGGAAAGTTTGGGAGACTTTTAAAGCATAAAAGGTAAAAATGTGGGGACGCACGGGCTGCGCACGGTTTGCCAAACCGTGCGGAAGCCATGCAGGTGGTGGTCTGTTGGACAGAGGAGACCACACGGTGTCCGCACGGTTTGGGCAAACTGTGCGAGGAGGCCGTGCGGAGAGCCCCTCTCTGGCAGTGACTATCGCATGGTTAGCGCACGGTTTAACTAACTGTGCGGACTAACTGTGCGCGAAGTCAACTTAGATCCTATTTATTAGGATCTAATACGTTTTATAATTTAACCCACTCATTTTTGCTCCCAGACGGCCCTAACTCGGGATTTCTCTCTCAGGAAGGTGGGAGAACACTTACCAGGCGTTTTGGAAGCGATCCGGAGGGTTGCCTTGGCATTTAGAGGCCGGTTGATCATGGTAAGTCTCGTTCTTGTATTGTTTTCTTAGATCTCCTTCTTCCCTCTTGTTGGATCCTTAGATCTATGCCCGAGGTGGGTAGATCTAAGTTAGTGGATGACTTTTAAGTCGGTTTTTGGTCTTTTTGGTGATATGGGAAGTAATCTAAGGAGGTTTCGTGGTGTTTCGACCTGGTTCTTGGTTGGTTTCTCCCATTTTGTTGAGGTAGGTGGATTCACTCTCGATTCCTCTTTCTTAGAACCTGAAGTCTTAGTTTCAATTTGATTTCCTTTATTGAAATGGTTTGTTTATCTGTTGTGAAATAATTGTTGAAACCCCTTTTTAGTAATGGGTGATGGAAATTGTGTGTTTTTGGGAAGTGGTTGTTGAAGTAAATTTAAAATGGTGATTTTAAATTGGCTATGGTTTTGCTTCTTGAAAGAAATGGTTTTCAATAAAAATGGTGATGCTTTATTGAAAGGTTTTGAACACACTTGGTGTTGGGCATGGATTTTCATGGGTTGTGGTGTGTGTTCATATGCATTGGAATGGATAAGGGCAATAAGTCCCCCCATAAAAAGGTTGGGATGGATAAGGGCGAGAAGTCCCCCCATCATTAGGTTGGGACAGATAAGGTCGTGAAGTACCCCCGGCAAGGTAGTTCACTAAGTGACGACTTAGTGGAAGGATAATTCACCACTCACGAGTATGGGGAGGTCTAGGTTTCATGCATGGTTGGTTGTGTGGATTTGTGGAATGGAATGAATGTGCCAAAATATAAATTTGTATTTGATTGGAAACTTTGCTTGGTTGCTTTGTTGGAAAATGTTTTTGTTGGAAAAATGGCTTTGACATGGAATTTTCCATATTGTAAACTATTTTGGAATTTTTTTATATAAATTGTTTTATATAAATGTGCTAAAATGTTTTATCCTAGAGGAATGGGTTGGGAAGTCATCGGGGAAAACCTACTGAGTTTCATTACTCACCCCCTGCTTTGTCATGTTGGTGCTTTTGCAGATTTCATATACCGGGACGTTTGCAAAGGTAAAGTGTCACATGTTTAGAGTGCTGCTTCGTGATACTTGGGATGGTTCGTGATGTTGGAGCATGGAGATTGTGGAGCATGGAGTTGGGTTGTTGTCTTATAGTCTTTGAGTTTTCTTTCGTTGTTTACTCTGATGTTTAGTGTTGGTTTTCACTATGGTACCTTTGGTTGGTTTTTGATAAAAATTAATGGTTGAGTTGTTTTGGATTTAAATCATGCATCATATAGCGTTTTCTTGGAGATGGTTATCTGGTTTTCTCTATTTGTGGTTATTTTTAGTTAAAGGGTAAATCGTCCCCCACGTATCTTGAAACCTTTCGGCATTTATTTCCAGCCTTTGGTTCCTTGGGGATGTCACTTAAGGCCTAGTAATGACTCGTTGAGCTCTCAAGCCAATGAGAATTGTCGGGTCATTACAAATGGTATCATCTTGTTCGGTCCTTACCTAACAAGTGGTCATCTATGTTCTTGGTCCCGGAGTTGAAATTACTTCTTGTATATTCCTTGGGTGATCATCTTAGACAGGAGTAGGATTGTCGGAACTTGAAATATATAGCATAAAAGGACGTAGCTAACCCGTTTATGCTAAACTTCAAGTTACCAGGGTGTTGGGTACATAAGTGTTTTGGATACACTTCTAGAATGTTGGAAATCTCATTGTCATGGGTCTAGCCAATGAGATGAGCATGACATGCAGTAGAGGAATGACTTCCCACTAGGATGACATATCTCATTGCGAAGAATGATTTATTATTTTGGGAAAGGTGATTTTTTTTGAAAAATGCAGAAATTGATTTTCAAATGAAATATTTTGAAAAGTGGATATTTGGTATATTTTGAAAACGGGTGGATTTTCAAAAAGTATGTGGGATGTTTTCAAAAATGGTTGAACATGTGGAAAAGCTTGACGGATAGAAAACAATGATGTGATAGTTGATGTGATAGAAATTGAAATGCTAAGCCTTCAGTTTCTAGGAAGTGAGACTAACGGCGTGCGTTGTTTGTATAGAAAATGGCACCCGTTAGGCGTCATAGAAACCAACCCGAAGAAGCTGTGGAGAATGTGGTTTTACTTGAACCACGTGTAAACCAAGATCTGGTTCATAGTATCGTTCAAGCGTTCCAGTATGTCGACACAAGGAATCAGAGGGATGAGTCAAGGCATGTAGACCATTCTGTCCAGTTCTAGAAGTAGAATCCACCCATTTTTCAGGGTGATTCTGAACCAGAAAAAGAGGAGGTGTGGCTGAGTTGGATGAATCGTATCTTCGATTTCATCGGCACACCAGTAGAAATGAAAGTAAATTTAGCGACGTACATGCTGGAGGATCTTGCATGACAGTGGTGGGAGCTAGTGGTATAGGCTAAGGTGGATCAAGGCCTAGGCTGGGAGGAATTTGAGGAGTTGTTCAATAAAAAATTCTATCCTCACATGTTCAAGATACAGAGGACGACAGAATTTTTCAACCTGAAGTAGGAGAATCTATTTGCCACAGAATATGTGGCTAAATTCATGAATTTAGTGTGCTTCGCACCGGAAGTTGCTGCAAGTGCATCACTGAAGGCACACATCTTTGAATCAGGGTTGCAACAGGAGATTCACTCGAAGATAGCTGTGCTCTGTATTACAGATTATATGGAGACGGTAAACAGAGAAATAGTAGATGAAAGAAACATCTTAGGAGTTATGGGAGGAGGAAGTATGATGATACCCACAGGAACATGTGGGAACTCTAATGCTAGGAACAAGCGAAAGAGGGACACCTACTTCCAAGGTGGGAGTGTGAATCAGAACCAGATGGCTGGATCGGTGAATCTTCCTCCACGACCCATGATGAAATCCAGGTGTTTTCAATGTGGCTCGACTGATCACATAAAGAGAGAGTGTACGACGCAACCTAGACAATGTCACAATTGTAAGAAGATGAGGCATCTACAATGCTATTGTAGAAATACTCCGAGGTCGGGTGCACGTGACACTTCCCAGGCGTCGCAAGCATCGTATGCTTCAACAGGACGAGGATAGCAGATTTAGTCTTGTCAGCATAACAGAGCTAGCCATGGTGATTCTCTAAATACCATGAATCCTCAACCAGGACAATCTCAGTAAGGCAATAAGGAGAACAATGCAGCGAAAAAGCAATTGTATGGAGCTGAGCAGATGATCGTTGATGATCAGGCTGGACCATCAACAGTAAGAGGTACGATCCTTTTGAATTCTACCTTTGTGCAAGTGTTGTTTGATACTGATGCATCACATTCCTTCATTTCTTCTCGTGTTGCTGACTTGCTATGTTTAAAACTGGAAATGATGCCTTCTGTGTTGAAACTGAAAACTCCTCTTGGTGAAAGAGAATGTCAAGCCTTAGTGTGTCGAGTATGTGCTATAACTGTTGATGGAGTTGAGATGGAATGGGAGTTCTCCATGTTGGATATGGATTTCTATGATGTAATCCTAGGTATGGATTGGTTGGCAAGGTTTAAGGCTCACATCGACTGTTATATGAGAAATGTTAGTTTCATGACTGAGGATGACATCAACCATCTCTTTAGAGGAGAAAGGATAGTAAAGAAGGGTGCAAAGAGCTTGTCGGCACCAATGGTGGGAATGATCTCTCATCAATTGGCAGCGTTGACTTTGGCATTAATAGAAGAGATTGAGGAAAATAGTTTTCTAGCTGTGGTGGATCAATTTCCAGATGTCTTTCCCAAGAACTTCTCAGGGTTACCACCTCTAAGGGAAGTGGAGTTTACGATTGATCTCCCTCCAGGGACCAATCCTATTTCCCTTCTGTCTTAAAGGATGGCACCAACGGAGTTAAAGGAATTGAAAGAGCAGTTATAGGAGTTGGAAAGCAAGGGTTTCATTCGGTCAAGAATTTCTCTGTGGGCAGCACCAGTTTTGTTTGTAAAGAAAGAAGATAGAACTTTGAGGCTATGTGTGGATTATCATAAAATTAACCAAGTTACGATAAAGAATAGATATCCACTTCCACACATTAATGACCTGTTTGATCAATTGAGGGGAGATCAGTGGTTCTCCAAAATTGACTTACGGTCAGGATATCACCAATTGCGATTCAGGAAGGAGGATATTCTGAAGACAACCTTCAGAAGTAGATATGGACACTACGAATATGTAGTCATGCCTTTTGGTCTTAACCAGTAGTATTTATGGCATTGATGAATCAGATATTTCAGTGATATCTGGATTATTTTGTTGTGTTGTTTGTGGACGACATATTGGTGTATTCAAGAACAAGGGCTGAGCATGAGCAACACTTGGCGATAGCGTTGGAAATCTTGAGAGACCATCAGTTGTATGAAAAATTATCAAAGTGAAATTTTTGGATACAAGAGGTATGCTTTCTAGGCCATGTTGTTTCTGAGAAAGGTATTTCAGTGGATCCAGAAAAGATAGAAGCTGTTCTTTCTTGGAAACCGCCGAAGAATGTATTTGAAATATGAAGTTTTCTTAGTCTAGCTGGTTATTACCGATGCTTTGTTCATGACTTCTCACGACTAGCTTCGCCTATGACAGTATTGAAAAATAAGAACAGTACATTTCAATGGACTGAAGAATGTCAGAGATCTTTTCAAGAGTTGAAAGTTCACCTTACATCAACACCTATCTTGATTTTTCCGGAATCAGTACAGGGGTATGTGGTGTATTGTGATGCTTTAAGAAAAAGTTTGGGTTGTGTTCTCATGCAATAAGACCATGTGGTTGCTTATGGCTTAAGGCAGTTGAGGGTGCATGAGAAAAATTACCTAACACATGATTTGGAGTTGGCTGCGATCGTCCATGCTTTAAAAACATAGAGACATTATCTCTTTGGTGAGAAGTTCACTGTGTTTACAGATCACAAAAGCCTGAAACACATTTTATCACAACGAGATTTGAATCTGAGGAAAATGAGATAGATGAAGTATCTTGAAATGTTAGACTTTGACTTAATTTATACACCGGGTAAGGGAAATTCGGTGGTTGACGCATTAAGCAGGAAGTTGTATGCTCAGTTGGCAATGGAAGCTTCAGATGAATGGCAGTTGATGTCGATCTTAGCCAACATGCATGTGGAATGTGAAGACCAAGGTGATGTTGCTATTTTCTTTCCAGTTACACTTGTTCCTGATTTGGTGGAGATATTAAAGGATGCACAGGAATCTGATGTAGACTGTGTTGCAATGAGTTCAAAACTTAATGGTGGGGAGACCATTGAGGGATGAAAGCTGGATGAGAGTTCAATTTTGTGTTTCAGAGATTGGATGGATGTACCTATGATTTTTCAGGAACAACTCCTTAATGCTTACCACCATTCAATATGGGATGTACATCCGGGTACACAGAAGATGTATAAGGCGCTAAAGGCGCAGTTTTGGTGGAGCGGCATGCAAAGGAAGGTGGCTGAGTTCGTCTCACGATGCTTAACTTGTTAGCAGGTTAAATCGGAGCATCAAAGACCAGCTGGTATGTTATAGTCTTTACCTATCCTAGTGTGGAAATGGGAGTAGATAACAATGGATTTTGTTAGTGGTCTTCCAAGAACTGTCCGGAAACATGATGCCATTTGGGTGATAGTGGATCGTCTAACCAAGTCGGCCCATTTCATCCCGATTCGTGAAACTCATATGGTGGAAGATCTTTCAAAAATCTATATCCAGAAAGTGGTAAAAAGACATGGTGTACCGGAGTCTATCATCTTAGATAGAGATCTAAGGTTCACATATCGTTTCTGGAAATCCTTATAGAAATCCCTTGGGACTCGGTTGACGATGAGCACGACGTATCATCCTCAGAAGGATGGGCAATCCGAGTGGACGATACAAACGTTGGAAGACATGTTGCGGGCTTGTGTAATAAATTTTGGTGGCTCATGGGAGGATCATATACCCTTAGTGGAGTTCTCATACAATAACAATTATTAGGCCTCGATACACATGGCTCCATTTGAAGCATTGTATGGGCTTCCTTGTTGTTCTCCACTTTGTTGGGTGCAAACAGGTGAGACTTCACTACTCAGGCTGAGCCTTGTCCAAAAAACAACAGAGAAGATCTAGTTGATTAGAAAGAGGATGGAGATGACTCAGAGTCATCAGAATTCTTATGTGGATCATCACCGAAGACCGTTGTCGTTTGCGGTGAGTGATCATGTCTTTTTGAGAATCTCTCCAAGGCTTGGAAAACATCATTTTGGGAAGTAGGACAAATTATCTCCTCGATATATAGGCCCTTTTGAGATACTAGAATGGGTTGGCGAGGTGGCATATTGGTTGGCATTTCCACCACGGTTCAGTGCAGTGCATAATGTGTTCCATGTATCTCATTTGAAGAAGTATCACCTCGATCCTGACTATGTGATCAGATGGGATCATGTTGACCTAGAGCCAGATGCTTCGATGATACATATCCCAGTATAGATAGTGGATAGTCAAGAGAAAGTATTGCGTGGAAAAAGTATCAGTCTAGTATGGGTATTATGGCAGCATGGTCAGATCCGGGAAGAGACTTGGGAATGTGAGAAAGAAATGAAAGAGCAGTGACCAGAACTCTTTCAGGCAAGCGATGGTTTTCTACTTTCCAGGGACAGGAAGGCCAATGGTGGGGAGAATGTAGTACCCCAGTTTCTGGTAAGTAACCCTTATTTTATGCTTTTTAAGTGCATGAAGTTTATGGGAGATTTTTGGGGAATGTTTGGGAGACTTTTAAAGCGTAAAAGGGAAAAATGTGGGGACGCACGGGCTACGCACGATTTGCCAAACCGTGCGGAAGCTGTGCATGTGGTGGTCTGTTGGACAAAGGAGACCGCACGGTGTCCGCACGGTTTGGGAAAATCATGCGAGGAGGCCGTGCAGAGAGCCCCTCTCAGGCAGTGACTACCGCATAGTTTAACTAACCGTGCAGACTAACCGTGCACGAAGTCAACTTAGATCCTATTTATTAGGATCTAATCCGTTTTATCATTTAACCCACTCGTTTTTGCTCCCAGATGTCCCTAACTCGGGATTTCTCTCTCGGGAAGGTGGGAGAACACTTACCAGGTGTTTTGGAAGCGATTTGGAGGATTGACTTGGCGTTTAGAGGTCGGTTGATCATGGTAAGTCTCGTTCTTGTCTTGTTTTCTTAGATCTCCTTCCTCCCTCTTGTTGGATACTTAGATCTACACCCAAGGTGGGTAGATCTAAGGTAGTGGATGACTTTTAAGTCAGGTTTTGGTCTTGTTGGTGATAGGGGAAGGAATCTAAGGAGGTTTCATGGTGTTTCGACCCGGTTCTTGGTTGGTTTCTCCTATTTTTTTGAGTTAGGTGGCTTCACTCTTGATTCCTATTTATTAGAACTTGAAGGCTTAGTTTCAATTTGATTTCCTTGATTGAAATGGTTTGTTTATCTGTTGTGAAAGAATGGTTGAAACCCCTTTTAGTAACGAGTGATGGAAATTGTGTGTTTTTGGGAAGTGGTTGTTGAAGTAAATTTAAAATGGTGATTTTAAATTGGATATGGTTTTGCTGCTTGAAAGAAATGGTTTTCAATAAAAAGGGTGATGCTTTATTGAAAGGTTTTGAACACACTTGGTGTTGGGCATGGATTTTCATGGGTTGTGGTGTGTGTTCATATGCATTGGGATGGATAAGGGTGAGAAGTCCCCCCATCAAAAGGTTGGGATAGATAAGGGTGAGAAGTCCCCCCATCATTAGGTTGGGACATATAAGGTCATGAAGTACCCCCATCAAGGTAGTTCACTAAGTAACGCCTTAGTGGAAGGATAATTCACCACTCGTGAGTATGGGGAGGTCCAGGTTGCATGCATGGTTGGTTGTATGGATTTTTGGAATGGAACGAATGTGCCAAAATAGAAATGTGGATTTGATTGGAAAATTTGCTTGGTTGCTTTGTTGGAGAATGGTTTTGTTGGAAAAATGGATTTGACATGGAATTTTCTATATTGTGAACTGTTTTGGAATTGTTTTATATAATTTTTTTTATATAAATGTGCTAACATGTTTTATCCTAGAGGCATGGGTTGGGAATTCGTCGGGGAAAACCTACTGAGTTTCATTACTCACCCCCTGCTTTCGCATATTGGTGCTTTTGCAGATGTCATATACCGGGACGTTGGCAAAGGTAAAGTTTCACATGTTTAGAGTGCTGCTTCGTGATACTTGGGCTGGTTCGTGATGTTGGAGCTTAGAGCTTGTGGATCATGGATTTGGGTTGTTGTTTTATAGTCTTTGAGTTGTCTTTCTGTTGTTTACTCTGATGTTTAGTGTTGGTTTTCATTGTGGTACTTTTGGTTGGTTTTTGATAAAAATTAATGGTTGAGTTGTTTTGGCTTTAAATCATGCATCATATAGTGGTTGCTTGGAGATGGTTATCTGGTTTTCTCTGTTTTTGGTTGTTTTTAGTTAAAGGTTAAATCATCCCCCACTTAATTTGAAACCCTTTGGCATTTATTTCTAGCCTTTGGTACCTTGAGGATGTCAATTAAGGCCTAGTAATGACTCGTTGAGCTCTCAAGCCAATGAGAATTGGCGGGTTATTACAACTTACCTACCTGGAAGATGAATCACCTTGGATCACATTATTGAATTCTCTTAGGTTATACTTAGTTGATTAGGGTTTGGTGCACTACCTCTAGAATCATGGTCAACCAGAAAATATTCACCCATGATCTGATGACATACACAATCCCATCATCAAATCTACTTGTAGTATTCAAGTCGTCACTGATCAATGATGGTGAAAAATTCTATAATTCAGTAAAGCGAGAATATTATTCCATCACCAAAATTCCACCTTGCTAGAGGTGCAAGAACTCTCAAGAATAGTCTACTCGCAATATCTAAGTAATGAAGAAGTCAAAAAAGGCTATTTAAAAATCCACCCAGACCATACCCTGATGTCAACCAGCCTGAGTAAGGATATCCCACAAACACTTGGAGAAGTCAAATAACATGTATGTGGAGATATTAACCCTGTGATTTGGTGTCATCTTAATATGATCAAAGATATAAATTATGGACTCTATCCATGAATTAGTTTCCCGAGGTCCTCCATACCCCAATAAGGTGTTAGGATGTTTCTGCTGGAACTCACGGGATAGCTCTTCCATGGAAGTGGAAGAATGAGGAGCGCCCTATACTGATTGAATGAAATAAAAGAAATTTTCCTAGAACTAAGAATCAATTCCCATTGGATTATCCATAGAAGGTGCCTCAGGTGGAACTATATGAGGTATCATGAGTGGATCATGTCTCACCACCTCTGGATAATGGTCATTTTCATCCTCCTGAAATTTGATGTGAAGAAGTTGTAGTGTCATATCTCTATAATTTCCAAGTGCATTCCTCAGATTGTATTACAACAGATAGGGAAAGTGGTAAAAAGAAAATACATGCACATAGACTATTTATAATGGGTCACACCTCTCTAGATGCTCCCAATTCCAAGTCTTGGTGGAAAGAAAGAGTCACAGGAAGCTCTTAGGAAACAAATCCAACTGCCCGATACTAAGGTCAGGTTACGGTCAAGGTCTCATATTACACATATAAGATGACCATTTCATTCTAAAGGTTATAGTTATTCTAAATTCATAATAATTTATTTATTTAAATATATTTAAATGGTTGAATGATATGGATCAAAATTTACAATTTATAAGGATAATACACCTTATAAAATGGAATTTAGCAACTAATTAATCCTAACCATAACATGATCCAGCCTATGAGACCAATGGCCCATGGCTCAAAATTCCATAACTAACTTCCAAAGGTGTATGATTTAACATATGCAGGAAAATAATGTTAGGTAAATGTAGAAAATTCAAGTGTCAATTATTTTTTCTCAGTACTACAAGGAATGTCATCACATTTCTATGTATAATAATCATAGCACTAGTAATATGCGACAAGAAAATTCATGTGGAAGGTATATTTGGAATGGAATAATGCATGGAATTTTATTCTTATGGTTCCTACTATTATACATGAATTGATACAACCTCCTATCATCGGCCCATGGTAAAAAATCCATTATAGTAATAATAATAATAATTTCATAAAATTAGTGCATCACCCAATGGTGAAATCAATAAAAATGTAACAATAACCAAAATGAACTCCTTTAACCCATCCCAGGTAATTTGGGTTTCCCCTATACATGGGTTAACTATTACTATGCTAAATATCATCACCAAATACCAATAGTCCAAGTCTCCTATATAATACCCAAATAGAAAGAAAAAATGAAAAAGGCTCTGATACCACTTTGTAGCATCCCCCCTTGGATTCCACATAATGGTACCCTAAGACGGTTTCCACAAGTCCTCAAGAGTGACTCCCCATATGCTAAAGGCTTCAACTAGTAGAGAGGGACTAATATGTGTCTGTGGGGAGACTATTCCTTCATAGATTAGAGTGGAAAACAATGGTAAATAATAAATAAGGAATATCAGAAGTAGAGACTATAAAAATAGGACCAGTAACCCACCATAGAGGAAGTAGTATATGAAAATAGAAAAAATAGTATAATAATAAACCATGTAAGATAATAAACAACATGCATAATCCTATCAATAAATAGATACAAAAATGATGATCATGATGTCATGTAACTATACAAATTCAGGAAAAAGGATATAAGGGAGAGATGTATATACTACATGCTATATAAAATAATAAAAGGAAAAAAATATAACTACTAGAATCATGAGCATAAGCTCGGTGCTTTGATTCTGTGCTCCATCCTAAGAATCAGAATCATATATCAAAAGCTGGATTCTTCTCTTTATCAATACCTACAACCATGAATTTTTCTTGGGTACCAAAGGTGGCCCAAGTAGGGTGTAATATATACTCATTATTCCACCACTAATAGTGTCTATATCAATATATTATATTCATTTGAAATGATAAGTATCCCAATAGATAATAAAGACAAGAAAAAAAACAAGATACATTGGAATGTGTTCCACTTGGGAAGCCCATCTAATCATTAATTTCTTCATCCTAAGCCAGTTTTAACTAAAATTAGGTTACCTAAACAAGTGTGAAATATGGTAAGATCTTCTATAAGTAAAGTGTCATAGATAAACCATCCCTGAGAATGTGATTTGGATTGGCAGACACGTCCTAGGAGTTTCAATTCCACATACTCATTCTTTAATTTAACTATAAATTTTGTAATTTATTAAGAGACACCTTGATCTTGTCTAAGGAGATCCCAAGGGGGGTCACAAGTATCACTTTAGGGGATATTTATATGTCCAATGATATGATAGTCCATCCAAGGAAACACCTGAATGATATACCAAGCATCACTCTTGACATGGTGTGAAAATAATAATAACAAACCTCTGATTCCATCCCTGATATCTCATGTAGGGGTCATAGTCTCTCTCATGGAATAATAAAACCATCTCACCACCGATACTAGGCATGGGTTTCCCCCTAGGGAACCAGTTTCACTCATCTGGAGGTAAAATAGAAACATGCGGTGAGCTCATCCCATTCATATCTAGTTTCACCCCAACATATTTACAATTCCATTAGAAAACTATATATAAGTCATGAAGAGCCCATACAAGGTGTCCTTAAGTTGGGACCCTTGTATCACCCTTGGCCTAAGGTGATGGTTTAAGTTGGATACCAAGATTATACAATTACACAAGGCAAAGTACATAAGTCATGATTATCAAATTGGAACATGCATTTAATTAGTAAATAATTTATATCATAAGGCATCATGATAAAGGGCCTAACTCAAGGCCATACAATCCTATTATTTCAATTTATCATGTTAAGGAATTAATAATAAGGTAACACCCCCGAAGGGGTGTTTAAACAATTCAAGGTGAAGGAGAAAATATGCCTCTATGGTGGAACACACCTATTGGGGTGGATTAATTCAAGGTGATCAACCCATGGGGTTTATTCATCACTCTCTAGGGTCATATTAACCATGTAAAGGCTTTTAATTTAATTTATTTAATAATTTAGAGCACCACTAGGAAGGTTCGACACACGTCACAATGGTGCATGTTATAAAATGCATCGAAAATTGGGTAAAGATACTAAAACACATAACTTAGATGTGTAGAAGACTACTCATCCATTATCAACCCTCAAATCAATCTAAAACAAATGATATCAAAGAAATCATCAAATTACTTGAAAATGGGAAAAATGAGGTTGGTCCTAAATAGTGTAATAGAGGTGAAGAGAAATGAAGGATAGAAGGAATAGGAATGTAGAGATTAACTTAAGATTTACAATGCTTCTGATGATGAAGGATTTATATGAAGGAATGAGGAGCAATGGTGATCCCTAGATTAGGCAAGGTAGAAACCCACGAGAGAGGAGAGGAGAGTTCATCCGTTAGATAGGAGGAAGGTGAAAGGTGAGTTAAGGATTTATATTCATTAAGGGAAAAAGATTAAATTCACCCATCTAGATATGGGCACGTGGTTTGAATACATGGTTGGCCAAACCATGCGCCGACCATGTGCCATACCATTACCCAAAGAGGACCCCACACAGGTTAGGTGCACAATTTGGCTAACTATGTGTAGACTATACAAAAAGACTCTAAAACTTATCTGAGACAAGTTTTATGGTCTTGTGGGCCTCTTTTCATGGTTTTAGAGAAATCGTGTGGGGACCTTCCCCCCACTATCTCACATAGCACAGTTAGAGAAACTGTGTGGTCTGGGTGGCATGGTTTCTCTTAACTATACAACCAAGTCATATTTCACACATTTTGAGGATATGGGCTTAGAACAAGACCTAAACACTCTAGTTACCTCCATGAATCCATTAAGAAACATCACAAGGTCCAAACTAAGGAATTAAATTCAAAAAACAATGGTATATACCTTTGAGAAAAACCAGAATGTTACAGATTAGAGGTTAAAGGTATACATCAATTTCATTTCCATGCATTTTCATTCTAGTAATAATCATAGAAATAATGAAATATGTATTCTTCATACACATCCATGGAGGTAGATTCTATGGGATCAATAAAACTATCCATATTATATAAATAGTACTTAAAGTACCAAAATGGTTAAAACCATTAGAAGCCAATCCCAAACATACATTCCTAGGATCCGAAGAAAAATTGGATATAATGAATCAAACAACTTACATGATTTTGAATCTTTTGTATGTATCATAAATATATCATTTTTACTATCTTAATCATCAAAATTCATGAAGTATGAAGTCTTATATTACATGAATAATATTTTAAAGCATGGTTTTATAGGAAAGTAACGTAATACCTTTGTGTAAATTTTCTTCTTCTGCTTCTTCCTAGTGTTGCATTGATTTGTAATCTCATTTTTTTCATTGAATTCTATCTGTTTGTATGAAATATTTTTCATTCTTCTTCATCATACTATTCTCCCTAGTAAATCATGAAATCCTTAGAGAATTTATGTATCTTTGTATAATATAGTCTAAGTTTTTTGATGATTTTATTCATCTCATAGAATGATATAGAGATATTAGCTTCAATAAATGCATCATGAAGAAACTCTACAATCATAGATTTTTTTTAGTAATTCCATAGATATACTTCATATGATAAGACTTAAATAGAAAAGTCAAATTTAAATACTTGGTACACCCTTCATACAGTTCTTGTTTTCCATCTTCAAATAATTCATAAAACTCATTTTTTTGTTATTGAAGTTCTGAGAAATATTATACATAGGATCAAATGAAGGTTCTTTTGATCTAGTAAAATCTTAGACATTGTATCATGAAAATAAAAATGCTTCATTTATCAAGCTTTTAATTGAATTCTCCTCTGGCAGGTCACTTTGTGTTTCATCAATAGGATAGTCATTATTTTGAATTTCCATAGAATTCAATTTAAAATGCCATATCCAACATATATATCCATAAAGAAACTATTTCAATATCAAGAACTCGTATACTTCATTTCTATTCAACTGTTTCTTGAATTTACAATCAATACATAAAAATTTTATTCTATCATCCATTGATCGGTTTGAAATTGTAGAATCTAAAATTTCTTTCAAAACCTTATCATACCAAGGTCTGTTTTGAGGTAAATTAATCCAAATTTTATCCACAGGTATTGTATCATGAATCTTCTCCCTATACATTTAGACATAGAGATATGAATGTTTAATCAAATAATTACAATAATTTTTAACATCATCTAATTTCTTCATTGACTAGGGTATGATCTTGATTCAATATAACACAAATTTAACATGGAAATGATTCAATTCGATATGAATAATATAAACAACATAAATGAATAAATATCACCCCTCACAATAACATGTTAAATATTATAGAAGAAGGTCACTAAGGCATGAAGAGGGTAATGGATAGTGTGGAGGTTAGGGATTAAATTCTAGCAACATACATAGTTAGGGTAAATCAAGAAGGTAAGAAAGATTATAGGGTAGAGAATAAGGGGTTAGGGCTCAACACCCATTGGGGGTGGTGGTTGCTGAGAAATAGGGAATATGGGCCTCTTTCTCTAGAGAATACCCATTATGGAGAGTCTCCATGGTTGGCATTGAGGGAGGGGGGTTGGGGGTTGGCAGTCATCAATGAGGGAGGGGAGGTCAGGGGCCAATGTTGAGGGAGGGGGGTCAGTGACTGATAGTCAAAATTGAAGGAGGGGTGCTTAGGTGGTGTGGGGGTGGTCAAGTCCGCGAGGGTAGGGGTTGGGGTGGAGGTAGAGGTCAGGGTGTGTGGGGGGGGTGTTAATTAGGGTTTTTAAGGATTTAGTGGAAGTTTTTTTTTAAAAACTCCTATAAATCTAACTATTGGTGGTGGTTTTATGAAACCACTGATTCATTGAAATTAATATTCATGAAATTTTAATTAGCGGTGGTTATAAGAATTACCACCAATAAACTACTATTAAAGACTCTATTTTTTGTAGTGTATAGTCAATTGGGAACTGGTGTCCCTCTTGATTGTTTTTTCAAAGGAATGTGTTGTTATTAATTATGTAAAAAATATTTTATTTTTAAAATGGTTTTTGGATAAATGTAAATTTAGATGGAAAATAGTTTCTTTTTTTAAAATGTGATTATAAAAATAAAGTTTTATTGTGATGTAAATTTCAATAAAAATTGGTGATTTATAGAGTGATCTTTGAAATTCTATTTAAAAATGGAAATGGTGTTTTCTAAATAATATTTTATGGGTTTTGTTCCATGGAACATGTGTGAGTAAGGCAACATGAAATGAATTTTTAAATGTTTTAAAAAATAGAATTTTGATTGGTTTTAAAGTAAATACCAGGGGTTTAGTGTGAGTTGGTTTTGGTTCATTTAACTATGTGTGGGAATTTCCCTAGTTTTCTAAAGCTTGTATAATTTTGGTGCTTTCTCATTATGATTTACTTGTATGTTACTTTTTTTGTATGATGATGTTGTTTGTGTGTGTATCCCTATGAGAACTTGTTTTTCACTATGATGCATGTGTTTTGTGAGTATCCTGGTGAGAAAGTTAATTTATGGTATAAAAGTGATGATTGATCTAGATGGATGTGATAAAACCTTTAGATGATTAAGGTAAGTTTTTGGATGCATATTATATATGGGATTGGGTCCCTAGGGACTAGTTACTTGGTCTAGAGTTAGTGAGATGTGAGGAAGGTTTTATGCCCTATTTTCTATTTTCAGCATGTGATAAATATATTCTTATTGTACATTTCCTTTATAGGTTTCGATCATTGTGATTGATGTGACCTCCATAGATCCCATAGGAATTATTAGTGTTATTGATTGTGACCTACCTAGTGTGTGCAAGGATAGATTAGTGTTCTTGATTGTGACCTCCCAAGAGTCTATGATGATGGGTCAATGTGATTGATAAGAACTCTATTGATCATTCAAGTATGAGTTAGTGTCCTTGAGGAACTTTCCTTCAATGTATTGGGTCAAGGATCACCCTAGGGGTAGGATCATGGTTTATGTGACACATAGACAATGGAAATCTATTGATTAAGGAGGGGTGGGTCAAGAATTAAGGATGTATGACTGTTCCTCATTCCTTAAGGTAGTGGGTCGAGGTTTGGATAAAGCCCCACCCCGAGTCTTCTGGTGTGGACTAAACATAATTTCAGATGGAACCTTACCCTGTATTTTTTGGTATGGATAGTGTTACTGTATGAGGTGAATTATTCATTTATTATGGATCCAGTGAAGGTAGGGTTAGGATCTATGGAGGCCTGGTTGACATGTTATGACCTAACTTATGTGACTTTATGTGAATTATGTGTCATTTTTTAGGTGGGTGTGTTTCAAAAAAAAAATCATATTATATATATTTCATACATATCCACCTAATTATAGTATAACTCAGTATTGTTGAGGCATTGGGTATTATTTTTGGGTTTTTGGAGTCACCCCTACTCACACACATGACATTAGTTACAATATACTTTTGTAAACCTTCTTATTTTCTCTTAGGAAACATGTATCTCTTGAAACTGACACTCAGTACAGGTCTATTAAGTTATTGTGGATGAATATTTAGTAGGACAATATGTGAGTTATTACAGAGGATAGTGTTTTTAATTTTTAGTTATGGTTAATAATAAATTATCTAGTGTTAATTTATTTATATATTATTCCTATTATTCCATGATTTTTTATTATTACTACTCTCTTACAGATAATGCATCATATAAATAGATTCACTACTTTCTATTCTAGACTATGGGGCCTTATGAAGCTCCCTATTTTATGACTATATGTATTTTTGGTAAGTCTAATATATGGATGGGTCGTGAATAAATTTTTATTGAATTTGGGAATGAACTCATAGGTTTATTTTGAGGGCATAATTTCTCTATGACTATGGTAAGCCCTCACCCTTAGTCAGCATCCTCTGGTGTATAGGGAGGAGTGCTTGAGGAATTTTAGCATCCCTACATGGGATCCATTCAGTAATCCTTCTAGGGGTGTTATAGGTATGATAAACATCATCCATAGGTTGGTATATACACCACAAAAAATGAAACAAGTGGTAAATATGACATATGTCTCAAATAAAGAAAATCAACATGAGTAGAACCCTTAAAAATTTGGTAACAATTGAATCCAAAGGATTAAAAGGACGGATTAATGAAAATAATTGTAAATACCGTTAAATAAACATAAATAATGAGAATATAATCTAATGAGGTATTATATACACCATATAAAATAATAATAAGTTCATAACATGAAGAAACACCTCAATGAATGGAAATTGATATGGAAACCCTTACCTTGTATTCCCACTTAGTTAAAGGTGCTCTAACTTTCTATATAATAAAAATAACTCTATTAATCACATATTTTATAAAATTATTCATATTTATTAACTTTTATACTAATAAATTAAAATTATTTATTATACATTTACTAGTTTGTTATAGTTTATTTTCATCATCAAATGTTTGTAATTTTAGTTATTTTTCACATGCTTTATAATGTTGATGTCAATACTATTTATTTGATAACAATATCATCATTAATATATTATTTAAGGTAGTTTAATAAATTTTTTATAATGATTTATAAAGTTCTAATTTCATTTCATGAGAGTTTTAGTTATGCTTCTTGGAGATAAAGTTGAAAATATGCCCATTTTGTTAATTTTTAACTAACAAAGGGTGGTATATTAATAATAAATTAAATAATAATATAACCTTTAATAAACCTTAAAATAAAATCAACTTCTTATTTATGTATAATAATACCATTATTTATGTTTTTGTATTCATCCATGATAGAAATTTATAGTATTAGTCATGTAGGTGATTAAATTGACCCAAACAAGAACATGCTATAATCGATGGGTCATTATGGTTTATAAACTGATTATTTTGGAATAATATAATTATTATAGAAACACAATTATATTATTTAATTTTTTTTATGTTGGTGATTAATATTTTAATATATTTAAATAAATAAGAAAATACTAGAAATATTAAAAATGAAATACGTCACTTCGTGGTGGCAGTAGTCTCCAAGTACCCACAAATGATGTGTTCATTTTCCATAGAATGGGAGAAGGGTAGGAAGTTGTTTATTTAAAAAAAATATTATAAATTCAATATAAGTTAATTAAATACCTTTTTAAACCATCCATTGTAGCGGTGATGAAAAATAAAACATGTCGCTCCTAGAGGTTGTAGTATGCACGTACACATGATGCCACTTTCAATTTTCTAACTAAAAAGGGTGAAAGATAGGTAATGTTTATTCGATGAACATTAAAACATGTCCATATATAAATAAAAATAACTTCATCATGTTTTAATGTATAATATAGGTTTTATGTAGAAATATTGATAAGGCTAAATATTATAGTGTGATGAGTACTTACGTTGAGAATTTGAACTTTCTATTGAAGTACTTCATGGAAATAGAGGACATAGAAAACATTTTGTGACTAGGGGCATAGGGAAGTAGAAGAGGATTATTATGGAACTAAAATTTTATAGTTTAAAGGGAACTTATAATTTTTATAGTGGATTTTATGGGTAGTAGAAATCCCCTTTTATAAGTGAAGGAAATGACATTTATTTAAATATAACCTCTTAATATACAAGGAACACATGTTTAACATAGAAAGTGGATTCAAAATTAAAAAATAATGGTGATGAGATAAGGCTTGGTTGATATAAATTTCAACCATTATTTTTTTTAAAAATTATCATGTTTTATGTATTTTCTATTCAGTAAAACCATTTCTTACATTTTTTGACTTTTACTGTGGTAACTAATTTTTAACCTTGGAAATTAATTTTACTTACCAACATTTAAATTTAAATTATTAAAAAATTATAAAATTATTATTAAAAATATTAAAATCATTTTATCAAATATAATTTTAATGGTAAGATAAATTAATTTTAGTATTAATGCACATAACATGTAAGAACCCTTTTTTATAAAAAAGTGTATCTTTAAGAATAAAAATTATCTTTTGGATAAATTTACCAATGTTATTGATTTATATGGAATTTATTTATTTATTTTTAAACAAACAATAGTTACATTGATATAAAATAAATCCATAACCTAATCTCACCATGATAATATTTAATTAAAAGAAAAGGCTACAACAATTTTTTTTAATAAAATATTAGTCAAGCCCCAAAATGTTAAACATATGATTTATAAATAAAAAATAGTATTTTCAAATGCATAATATTATTCCTTAAATTCATACATAATCAATTATTTTTTTTATAAATTTCTAATTCTTCCATATATATATAATTTTAATTTCATTAAAGTTACGGTATAGGTAAAAACTGTATTTTTCACTATTTACCTAAACATCAACTATTTTTGAAAAAAATAATCCTAAGATAAAATTTTCATTATTAATCTAAAAATTAATTTAATTTTTTAAAATTAAAATTCTAAAAATTATAAATTTAAATTTTAAATGGAAATATAAAATATAATGATTTTTTTTAGGAAAACGAGTTTTTAAAATATAAACTGTTTATAATATTATTTTCTATGTTTTTTTAATTAAAATATTTTTATATATTATTCTTATCAATAATATATTTTATCATAATTTAACCACAATATAATTATTTTCTTAAAATAAAATTCAGTGTAGAAAAATCAATTTTAGAAAAAAAAAATTTAAGCATAAAATGATCTTATTAGTTTTTTAAAAAAACTAATTGAATTTTATATATGAATCTATATCTATATCTATATCTATATATCTTCTAAACTTGGCATTTTTCTGCATACGTGTCACCTCCAAATCGTTCCACGACTCCCAAACTTTATTTTCTCCCTCCAAAATTCGACCTCCTCTCCTGACGCATCATCCCGCGATGCATCATCCCGCAACTATTACCCCTCCAAAAGTCCTAGGGTTTCTACCTCCAGAATCATCTCTCCCACCTCGAGATCCCTCTCCTCCTCCGGTCCTCCGTCTATGGATGCTCCGCCTTAGGTTTCTCTGCCTCTGTCTGCTCTTCCTGCTTGGCGTCTTCTTCCACCTCTAGCCTCTCCACCAGCCCCGCCGCCATATGCATCACTTCCGCGCCTCCGATTTTCTTCTCATCACCGACCAGGTACTCCTCCTCTGTCTATCCCCACTCTTTATAGATCCAATCCCTACCCTCCCATTCTCGATTTCCAATTCCTTCTCCTACGGTTTGCTGTTACTATCATATACAACTGCTCGCGGTTCCTACCTGTAGACCTAGATTTCGCTCCTATGTCATCTGGTGCCTCTACCTCCACAACAACCCTCGGTGCCTCCGGCTTCTACGCCTCCTCCTATGTCTGCTCTGTGTCTGGATCCTCTTCCTCCTCTGATTCTATAGCGGTGACCACCAATTTCAGTGAATTTCAATCCTCTTTTAGTTTTTGTACACTTATGTGTAGACACACCATGAAATTATTCAGGCTGTCTATGTCAGTGCATCGATTCCACTTGAATTTTTTATTTCTACAACCATACATGTCTGGTTCATCACATAATCAATTCACCCAATGGACATACCGTCACATTACTATTGAATTTTATCATCTTTTAGATTGAATTAGGTAATTATCTTCATGAATCTTTTGTGTGGATTTCATCTTATATACAGGCATTATTTATTTTCATAAATAGGCCTTCAGCTCAAAACCGTCATGGAATATAATGGTTTCTCATGTTTTTATCAGCGTTCCCACAAGTTTTTCATCTATGGTTGTCTTTCTTATAGCATCACAGGCATTATTTATTTTCATAAATAGGCCTTCAGCTCAAAACCGTCATGGAATATAATGGTTTCTCATGTTTTTATCAGCGTTCCCACAAGTTTTTCATCTATGGTTGTCTTTCTTATAGCATCAAATCCAGTAAGTTGATGTTTTTCAATTGTTCATTTATTATTAGTATGTGATATTCAGAGTTGTTTCTGGTTTTTTACATTTAGGTAACATTGAATTTGTGAGACAGGAGGAAATGGACTTATCAATGCCAATTATTGAAAAGTCGATGTTTCACCTACACAACTGCAGAGATTTTCATGTATGTTGTGGGTTTTGTTTTCCACCTTTGATATATTGATGAAAGTTTGAATTTTTAATTAAAATTCTTCAGGTGTGACCCACATGGTCTAGCATATTCTCTCTGCAAATGTATAATTTTAACTCATGATAATACCATCACAAAATGTTTGGATCCAAATTATGCAGCTGTAAGCCGAGATGCATCGGAAAAATTAGTTTACTCAAGGTTATTTGATTGGTAAGCTTGGTCATTATTCATTATCAATTTGTTGTTTAAATATTTCTATTTACTATTTATGTTCTCATTATTCACTATAATGTAATCTATGGGATCAAATTTTCATAAGCTTATTAATTAATTAGTGTTTGCAGGATTGTGGATCAAATTAATAGCTCTATTAGTGAACACCCAGATACAATATCTTCAAGGGTTGCGAATGATCGCTGAAGTCTTCCACTCCCTCCAAGATCCATCGATTTCCAGTTACTCCATTCACGTGGTATGAATATACTTTTGCACTGTTGGTTCATCTAAACCCTCTACAATATAGTTTTTTTCTACCTCTACCTCACTTACGATTTGATATCACCTCCGTTAATTAGTGTTGTCTTCTTCTTTTCTATACTAACATTTTCATTTATATTATTTTTGAACTAAGTTTCAAGCTTGCAGGTTCAGGATCCTGCCCGCACCAGGCCTATACAATTTTTTATTGATAAAGTTTTCCACTTCATGTAGTATTGCTCGTAGAAATTTGAAACATCATATAACTTTTAATTAATATCCAATTTTAATTGACATCTCTATTCATTACGATGTTGAATTTAAAAATTTTCCATTACGCCTGACTTCTACTTGGTTATATTTAGATTTTGCTATTAGTTTATATAATTTATTGAGTTATAATATGTTTTCATTCATCAATAAACAGTTTCAAACTCCATTAACTGACTATGGCATCAGAATACATCTGCTCATTATGATATTTAATCTTAAGGGTTTGATTATGCTTCTGAAAAGCATCGATAAAATTGTAAAACCAGAGCTGCTACACTATGCTTTGGATTATGATCCCACTGTTATTAGTTTGCTTCGATGGTAATTTATGGTGACATCTTCTATTCATATCCATATGTATATTTACATCCCAAACTATTCATATGTATATTTACATGCATACATGTCCATATGTATAGGTGATTTCAATTATATAGAACTGCCCATATTTATTAGTGATTGCAATTATTTCAGGTATATCTACATGAGGAACTATCCATATATGTTAGTGATTACAATTATTCATTAATGTACAATGCAAATTATTTACATTTAGAACTGTAGATATGTATTAGTGATTTCAATAATTAGTTATTGCAATTATTTACATGTATTAGTGATTGTAATTATTTACTATTGTAGAACTGTCCGTATGTATTAGTCATTACAATTATTTTCATGTAGAACTGTACATATGTATTAGTGATTTCAATTACTTACATGTAGAACTATCCATATGTATATTTACATGAAGAACTATCCATATTTATTAGTGATTTCAATTATTCGTGATTGCATTTTTTTACATGTATTAGTGGTTGTAAATATTTGTGATTGTAGAACTGTCTGTATGTATTAATGATTGCAATTATTTACATATACAGTTGTACATATGTATTAGTGATTTCAATTATTTACATGTCGAACTGTCAATATGTATAATTATGTGCAGGACTATCCATATTTATTAGTGATTGAAATTATGTATAACTATCCATATATATTATTGATTGCAATTATTAGTTACTGAATTTATTTCAAGTATATTTGGTGAAGAGGATGGGTATTTTTCTAGGAATTCATAGAGGATGTCTTTGCAGGTTGATGAGAATTCATTGGAATATATTTTGCTGAAAAAATGATTCCTGGTGAGTCGTGCTATTTTATGAGCCTTTAAATAGATTAAATAATTATTTATTTATGGTGTATGACATCATATAGGTGATCACATGGAAATAAAAACATAAAGATGGGATGAAGGGGCTTGGATGAGGTTTAGTGAAGCTTAGAGGAGATGGAAAAATCAATTTATTGGTACATTATACCTTTAGTATTGATCAATACAAGAGGTTATTCACGATTTCCATATGAATGCATGTTTCATACACCAGTGGATAAAAGTGGAAATATTATAGAGATCGAGGATGCAATTCATCTGTCCCATTTTCTTTAAAATAAAACTGAATTTTCGGATTTTATAGATCAAAATATGAGAGATTGAACCTATCAAGTGCCATGTCTCATTCTAAAACCTTGGTTTTAGCATTCAAATAGGTAAGGTAAATGTCTAATATTTCCATTTATTTATATCGACTCATTTTTGTAAAACCCTACAACATACATCTTACAGTTTTACTATTATGTTTTGTTCTTGATGTATTCTTGGAATCCATCTTAGAAACGCAATGATATTCAATTATCTAACATGAAATTTAAAGGGTTTGATTATTCTTCTAAAAAGTATTGATAAAATTATTAAACTGGAGCTGTTCCACTATGCTTTCGAGTATGATCCCACTGTTATTAGTTTGTTTCAACGGTAATTTAAGGGGATACCTTCTATTCATGACACACTATTCATATGTATATTTACATGCAGACCTGTCCATGTATTAGTGATTTCAATTATGTAGAAATGCCCATATGTATTAGTTATTGTAATTATTTCAAGTATATTTACATGCAGAACTGTGATTACAATTATTCATACATATACAATGACAATTGTTTACATATAGAACTGTAGATATATATTAGTGATTTCAATTTTTAGTGATTGCAATTATTTACATGAAATAGTGATTGTAATTATTTCGTATTGTAGAACAGTTCATATGTATTAGTGGTTGCAATTATTTACATCTACAAAACTCATTTCTTGGTTTCATTACTGTTTGGAGAGCATTTGGTTATGTTGCTGCATTTGGTTATACTTCCATTGTAATCTCAGGCTAGGTTAATTAGATTTTCCCCTATATATTTTCAAACATATAACAAATGCACCCGTCTCTATTCAGATGAACTGAACAGAAACAAGGTACATTGTTCATCAATTTATTCCATATGCTTGGGATATTTTTTACTGTTTTACTAAAAATGATAAATTTTCCCATCCACATAACACCAGAAACACAGAGACATGCCAACTGCATAAGGCTTCAACACTCAGCACTAGCTGGGATGCATATACCGACCTCCAAGAATCTGCAATATAAGGTGTACTACTCAGTTGTGGACTCTCCTAAGTTAGTATGGCTTCCAATTAATTATTCTTTCATGTTCTTGTCATAATATCTCAGTGACATTATTTCTTAAGTGACATTTATAGTTATGTCATTTCATTCAAGTTCATTTTTTAATGAACTTTTCTAATTACTGTCCATTTGTTCTTTTTATTCATATACATAAAGATGATAACTTATTTGATCTGGAGTGAAGCTGTCATCATATTCTATATCTTCCTGGATTATGTTCACTTGAGTCTTTAGTTGGCAGGATTATTGTTTGAACGGATCTGACTGTTTTGGGTTTCCACCTCTATTTAGATGGTTTTGCGGCCTATTTTCCCCTTCAATCAGCTATATTCATGGCTATCCTAGTATGCTGAGGATCCTGAGTGCTTCAAGGATGGATCAAATCCAGGCAGATAAAGTGAAGTACTAATAATTATTCTGTAACAGGATTTTCTATATGGAGTTTTGTAGTGCTTTCTGGCTCGATGACTCTTTTTTCCTCATTATATGAAGTTTTATTATAAGTCATGTTTCTATCCTATTTCAATTACTTGATGGTGCATGCTCATTTCACCTAATGTTTTAACTGTATCTTGAACCATCGTTTTTTTAACTGGTGTATGGGTTAGAAATCAAACTCATTCATTTAGTCACTATTGTATTCCATTCTTTATGCATTTAATATTTACCTATCCGAAATAGTTAGCTTAAAATGGGTGTTCTTCACCCTGTATGAGGATAATGCAGGTGGTTTTTGATGATGGATGTTTTTATGCAGGTTGATTAGTTCGGGGTTTTCATGCTACACGCCATTTCATGATGGTCGTTTTGTTTTGTTTTACGTTCTTCATGTTGCTGGATGGTTTTCATGCTGGAGGTTAGTCAATTAATGACATATTTTCCATTCTCTTCGCAATTAAATGTTTACTTTTAGTTTTACTATACTCTAATTGTTTCCTTTGTAGATGTGATTACATCAATAGAAGTGTTTCCACGAATCCCTGCTACACAATGAAAAAGAACTGGTGCTGTTCAACAAGTGCCAAGCACACATATTATTGTTTCTTCTCAACATTTATAAATGCTAATTCTTTTTAGTTAATATTATTGTTTCTTCTCAATATTATTAATCAAGCCCTTCACTTTTTAGTCAATATTATTGTTTCTTCTCAACTTTTATAAATATTAATTCTTATTAAAAGAACAACACTATTAATTCTTATATTCTTCATCATGAATTTGTATTGTTTATTTTGTGCATTGATGGTATACTTATGTTTCTTTATGTATTATCATATATTCTCGAATATGTTTTCAATGTTATCCTACATATTCTTCTATGTTATTTTCTATTTCTTTTTTTTCTTATGTTTTCAATTCTATATATTTTATCCTATTACAGTTCAATATTAAGTATCACTATTTTTTTTCACTATATACAATATTGATGTTCTTTATTAATATTGAAGTATAGTTTTGTCTTCTTGAAAGTAAGCATTGAACGTATTGCCGTGCGAATGTACGGGTAAGTACTAGTTTGTATTAAAAGTTACCTTTATTTTTATTTATTTATATATTTTATAATGCGGTAACCTCTATTTATACCAACCAACTTTAGGGATACATTATAATAGTTATATTTACTACTTATAATAATATATAACACTATTTGTTTTAGTTCGATGCTACATATAATACAATATATTCAAAATAGTATTTATTTAAAGGTAAATTAAAACAAAAATCCTAAGGTATTATGATCAGGAATTATTACATGTAGCTCTTAGTTTATTTAAATATGAATTATTACCAACCTCACTTAGTAATACCATATGATAAAACACCTTTACCTAATGCATTGGAGGGTTATAACAGAACCACCCATCATAGAACAATAAACCATACATATGTGTTCCATAAGAACACAACACTCATGATTTTATTATCACTTAATTAACCCATGGAAATAAATGGATTTCATGATAACTTTCATAATGCATAATCATAGTCCTTTTAGAGAAAAAAGGTGGATGGTATCAATAGAGAATATCCCCAGTGAAGTATAATAATCCTTAAAGGATATTAACATTGATGAAAAATACTTCTATAAAACCATTTGAAATATTATTTGAAAAATGATGAAAAATCTCCTTTTCATAGGGTAAATTTTGAACACTAAAAATTCCCAAAATATTGGGGATATTATTTTCATTGAAAAACTAAGGAAAATTATAAAAGAAGATTCATGATGAATAAAATACATTACTGTGGGATAATTTATTCATGTTGTATATGTTAAAAATAAATCATTATTTTCACACTTTTAAAAAGTAAAAAAGTGAGTCATATAGATAACATTTAAAAAGATTTATTTTAATAATTTGTAAATAAATTCAATTTTAGTATAAAATTACTTTAAATATTTTTATTGAATATAAAAAAATTCGTAGTTTTTTTGGAATATGGATATGAAAAAAAAAAGAATCCAGAGCTTACTGAAGAGATAATAGCAAATTTTCTTAAAACCGTTATTTTAGTAATTTTGAGTACCAAAAAGAGGGAAAATTATACTAATACTTGAAACCATAGAAATAAAAATAGGATGATAAAATATTTTATTTTTAATATATAAGGAAATTACAATTTCCCATAATAAAAATTCAAACATAAACAATTCTGTTTAAAATGAGATTATAATATAAACCCTTACTTTAGGTCCAAATTTGTTTTGTACATTATTTATCCTCCTGAATAATAAATTTTTATTTATTATACATATATATAATAACCATATTCATATATATCTTAAAAAATATTATTAATTCATAATTTATAATCATACATTTAATAATAATTCACTACTAAAATAAATATTATGGGTGTTAAATGTTTTATTTTCATGCAAGTTTCAGTTTAAATATTACAATATTTTCACCTTGGTCATGGTTTTATTATCTATATAATATTAATAATGTAATAAATATCATATTTATTCATTATATAAAATTTTATAACAATCCATGTGTGGCGGTGATGAAAAATGAATTAAATCACTTTGTGGAGATGATAGTCTGTATGTACACACATGCGATGTTTTCATTTTTCAATGAATGGAAATAAAGGAAGGTAAATAATAATTTATATTTAAATAATCATAATTATATCATAAATATAACATATTTTTATTAAATCCATCAACATAACCAGCCATGTGTGGCAGTGATGAAAAATGATACACATCGCTTCATGGAGATGATAGTTTGTACATATGTATGAGCAACACTTTCATTTTATGATGCATGGAAAAGAGATATAAAATGGTTTTTTCATTAACATAAAAACATTTCATTATATTAAGGATAATTTTTTCATTATAATTAAAATTATTATTGATAATTTGGATTATTTTAAGAATAAATAGACTTGAAAAATACCAGTAAGAATATATACATCTTCTTTGGATAATCACCTTTGAAAAACTCCTTAAGTATTTTTAGATGGGTCTTTTTGGAAGACCAAAAAATCCTGGAAGTGGGGGAGGGGGGATCTAAAAGTTATTTGGGTAGGTATTGGTCAAGATATGGTGCTCATGTAGTTTTGAGAAGTGAGAAGAGGTGGTGCCCTTTTATACACAAGGGGAGTGACACCCTTGTGAATATTTAGAACATTAAATAAAATAAATTTATTTCTCTTGGAAAGTAGATGAAATTTGCTACAATTTTAAATATAAGGTGATTGTAGTTTGAAATACACTCATAAAATTATATTATTGTAATATTTCTATGATATTATAAGTCTTATCCCTTAGTTTAATCATTTAAACCCATTTTAACCTTAAATATGGTGATGAGATTTCTATTATGGTAACTATTCATTATGGATACAGGTTATGTTGAACTTATTAAATAATATTCATTTTCATGATTAAAAATATGGAATACATTTTATAATATTCAATTTATAAATATATAAAAAATTAATTCTAATACCAGTGCACAAAATGTGTAAAACCATTTTTTTAGAAATGTATTTTTAGCATAAAAATGATTTTATTTCCATTACATTCTTAGTAAAAAATGTTATATAAATGTTAATATGTTTGATTAAATATATTATCTATGTATTTCATTAATATTATTCATAAATAGTGATTAATTAAATTTAGTAAGATAAAATACATCATGCATAATAAAAATAGTTTTCTGAAAAAATATATCTTTTTTACCTTTAAATGATTTTATCTTGATTTATAACCAATTAATAATCAATGTGAAAATGATTATTAATTTGTTTATATAAATTATAAATAAATTTCATTATTTATCTATAGTGATAAATATATTTTAATGGGAATTATATTCTAAAAATATCAGGGTGTTACAATTACCTATGGGGAAAGATATGAATCTTGAATATGGATACTCTTTTCACCATCACTCTGGAGAGGAACATCATTTATAATTTTCCTAATTCGAAAAGACTCAATACCAATCCTCATTAAAGAAAAAAACTTCCATGAATACCTTCCCTCAATTGGATTCCCCCCACATATAAGGGCACGATTCAAATCCTTAGAAATAGATATTAGTTGAAAAATGTTCTACAAAAACTTTACTATATATTTAATGCCATCTTCTAAGCTCCCAACCCTAGAGGCCTCATCTCTCACTAATATAAGAGAAAATAAAATGAATCTCTATAAAATGAAATTTATAACACATAAAAGAAATATCTCTCTAAGATGCATAAAATTTTAAGAACTAGATACCTTTAGGGTCTTAGGAATAAAATTATCATATAAATGGACCTAGAAATCCTTCTAATATAACCCCTCATTCTAGTTTACCAACATAAAAATGTACCATAAGAATTTAATCATCCCTCTTAACATGTGTCTTGTAATATTTACCCTCTACCCAATGGGTGTCTCAAACTAGTCAATGATAGACTAGATGGAATTCAACCAGAAATGAAAAACTAGTGCTATAGCTTCACATATGATGAGTGGTGGATTCCACATCTAGAAATATCATTCCAAATCAGTTACGGTTCACTCAAATCATAGATCCTAATAATATATTTATGCTTTTATATGCTTTATGTTTGGTTGGTTAACTAGAACTCAACCTATTTTTCCACTTTCCATTCTTATTCATAGTGAAATCATTCTATCTCTACTTTCAGATGCATTAAATAATTAAATATAACCCATAGGAACCTATTAAGGTCCATTACATCTTAATATAACTAAGGAAACCCCTTGTGTCTTAAAATTTCCAATTTTTATAACACTTTAATCAAGTGATTAATCATTGGTGACCAAAAAATAACGTATTACACTAGGAATATATCAAATGGTCATAAACATTTCTATTATATTCTTTAGTTATAAATAAATATCACGTGGTTTTATAACGATGTATTCTTACATTCTTAGTAAGTCACAAACCTTATAACACACATGAAAAGTGGTATAAAATAATGTAAAAGGATAAGGATCACTTACCACATCATTTTTCATTCCCACTCATTGAAGATCATAAATTAATTTGGATTTAATATGAAAAAATAACAAAAATCAAATATAAGAAATAAAATTAGTGATCTCTAGTGAATAATTTTATAATAGTGAAAAATAACAAGAATAAATAATAGAGAATAAATAGTATGACCTCTATAAATTCTACAGAGTAGATGACTCCTCAATCAAAGATTAGATGAGAGATATATTCCACTTAGAAGAATAAAAATGGGGAGAGGTGGGGGCTATGGTTATGTGGTCTACTTGATAGAAGTGAAGAAGTCATTTTATAAGATTTATAATTTAATTCATTTGATTAAATTATATAAACAAATTACACATGGGGATATTATAGTGTGGATACATGGGTTACAACGCAACTCCCCAGCCTGTGGTCTCATTGTAGAATAACCCTTTGGTTCATGGTGTAACAACCCTTTTCTAGGGCATCACTAAGAAATCACACCTCCCCCTTTGCAGCATGATTATGTGATTCATTTCATAAAACCACATTTTTTAGTGTGACCTCCCCTAATAACTAGAAACTTAAACATACATATTCATAACACCATATCATTGAAATTCCACATAAGATCTTTAAAGACACTTGGGGGGGGGGGGTGAATTCAGGGTTGACTAATTTTCACAAATTTCAAATTATTCATTAACCCTTTTACCACCTTTGGAATTCAACCTATGTTTCTGATTCTTGAAAGTGGATCTATTTCATACTTTTATATGAAAAAATCTACCATATGCATGTAAATAATGTAAATAAAAGTAACATGATATTTATATGTGGTTTAGTATGAAGGTATTCTCCTTGCCTTGACTAGTTGTTCACCCTAATCAAATATTCCACACTAAAATCAATGTGACTATAATGAATGGTGTTTCTCATACCATCATTGCTAGAGCCTCACTAGAATTAACATTGATTGTTTCACATAAGAATTCCTTTAAAAACTTCTCACTTTATTCATAGAGTCTCAATGTAATCTACCTACATACATTGAGTCACACATAATATATTAAGTCCCACCATATATATAAAAGTGTTAAATTGATGTTATTCTTGGTAAAAGAACAATATATTTATACATGATGATTATGAATCAACAAGATAGATCCCCTTATTCTCACATAGAGCTTCTTCAAATGGTATCACAACATCAATAAAACAATACAACTCCATCACTACACACAACAAAAATTCACAAAACTTTTATTTAATCTACTAACCTAGATGTATTACCTAGTGATATCATGCGATCTTTAAACTTACTATCTATTTATCTTTTTTGAGTGATTCAATACCAATAGATGAAACTATATATAATAGGTCATAATTTCTATTTTTTTCTCTTCTCTAGATTTTGAAACATCAGGTATCCTAGGAATATCTTATTCTTCCTTTATCTTTAATACTTATATGATAATCAACTTTAGTGCTGGATAAAACTCTCCTTATTATTGTTCTTCTTTAAGATATATAATATTTTTTTAAATTTTCTCGGTCCCAATTAAACTTAGGATCCAATAACTCATCTCTCATTCTTTTTTACTTTTATATATTGGTCAATAGGAAATTAGGTTTTCCATTTTATAAAATAATATATCCCCTAATAATTTTTTACCCCAAAACTCATTTAATCTATCACATTTTTCATACGTGGATTTCCCCCATGATCTTGATATTATTTTTTCCTCTCAAACAGTTGTATCCTAGGAAATTCTAGGAGTACCCTTACTTTTTTTTTCTTTTCTTTCTCATTTTTCTCTCAAAATAATAAACTATTATAGCGTATTCAGTATCCCAAATAGCTCCTCATATTCTTTTCTCAAACTATAAAAGTAATCAAATGAAATCCATAGATTGAGTCATTTTTATTGGCTCTAGATAAATCATACAATAAACAAAGATGCATATTTACCTTATCTTCCCTATTGGAAACACATATAAGTTCTTCCCTATAATGCACACTCTTTTTTCTCACTAAAAAACTCGGTTACATCTTCTTCGACCTATATAAATATTCAACTCTTTATATATTCATGTATATTTCAAATTATTCATCATCAGGCTCTAGATTATATTTATTATTATAATTAATCACTTTAAATTGACACAAAACATTTCCCACAATTTTATAAGATATGCATCACTTCAGATATGGATCAAATCATTTCATTCTATCTTAATATCTTTAATTAAAAATAGTACTAACATTAAAGTGATCTGAACATCTGAATTTTATCTCATCTTTACTTATATTTATATATCTCAAGAATGAGTCACCTTATTCATTTTTATATTTAGAAAAATATAACACATCTTTATTATATTTATTATTACCTTATTTTGAAGTTTTAATAAATAAGAAGAATAGTTTCATGGACAATTTATTCCCTATAAATTCATCCTACATATTTATTCTCTTAAAAGTAGCTTGAATCATGGTTTATAATTTCATCATGATGTTTGGATCAATTTAGAATAGTTTTAGCATTAACAAAAATTATTTACACTATAATTCTGAAATTTCTTAGTTGAACGAGATCATATAATTCGAGTAATTCCACTCAAACATTAGTCTAATTCAATCATCATTGAAGAACAACACCTAAAAAATCAAATATTTTGTTAAATATATTTGGTGATTATTTAATCATTAAAAAATATCTCAATATTCATCCTATTAAATTTTCTCATTAGAAAGAACTTTTAGAATTCTAACTAGTTTTCACTCTGCAACATCTTCCGAATTTTTAGTAAGTGTAAGATCAACCACACAATGAGGAAGATAAGATACTATTAGTGAATGTATCACATGAAAATTATATTGACTACATGAGTAACTTGTATTGGCTTCATGGCTATGAGGATTGACCACATGATCATCTGAATTACCATGTTAATCAACCACGAGGATAGTGGGGTGATCACATGTACAACATTTAACTAACTATGAGTCAGTGGAGCAACCACATGTATTTGTGGATCGACCACATGATCAAACTATCAAACAAATTAAGTAACTATACAGTTAGTTAAGTGACCATAAGGTTCCACACTGGCCCAAATTTAGCACAGTATAGTCCAAGTCTACTACTTCTTCATTTAAGCTTAGGTCTTCTTCTAACCAACTCAAAAAACTACAAAAAACCAATGGGAGTGTATTATATGTCCTCAAAATATATCTTAATTCATATGTTTTTACGTATCATGCATACTCAAGCTTGATTATCTTTAATAAGATCCATATTTGTTAACAAAATCTTCAATGAAACTCTATTCAAGTGTTGTTCCACACTGATTTGAGTAGAATACCTCAATATCACACTTGGATGGATTCCTTTGATTGCATGGGTCTTCAAAATATAATAATATTACCTTTTAAACTTATTTAAAATAACTCTTGAATATGTTTACCACAAATAAAATTTCCTTAAATACTTTTTTAAACAGTATGGGAACTCATCCTTTAACACTTTTCATGTCCATCTAGGAATATTAGCTCATATAACTGTTTGATATAACGTGTTTCTACTTAAATCTATCCAGCCCGGTCTTAAAAAAAACTTTTTTGATCCCATTTCCAACATATAAATAAACTTTTTATTTCAAATAGAAGAAAAATATAATCTTATTTACATATAATGCGTGATAATCCTCTTTTCCACATACTGATTGGATACTCCAATCCATAAACCTTGTCTCCATCATAACTATTAACATGAAAATTGAAAAGAAATATAAACACAATCCATATGGAACTTAAATATCATATTTTTTTAAATACTATGATCTTCTATACTCATAAGGTGCATGTCAATATCCAATTAAAGTTCTATTTTCCCTCTCCCCCTTAATGAAAATAAATGAAAAAGAGATATAAATTTTTCTCCTCCTTAATGTAAGGGTGCTTTCATCCACTTGAAATCTAAAATTCTTCATCCTATGATCTTCCACTATCTTAAGAGAAGTTAGAAAAAATAGATTTCCTAGTAATGAGACATTAATTAATCACTCTAAGTATACTTGTGAAATCTTAGTGTATAAAATTAGAGTTCATAACATAAGGACCAAAGATATACATTACAATTTTCAATGTAGTGCCAACTCAATATTCAATTCCTAGGTATTTTAAAAATAAGTTTTTCAAAATCATTTGTAAACCTACACTCATCATCACAAACATATCATAATGTTCAAGTTCATGTAAATTAATTTCCCAATTTGTTAGACAAAATCTCTCCCTTGATAAGTATAATAACTATACACCATAATAAGGAATGGAGAGTGAATATCATACCTAGAGCTCCAACAATGCTATATAAATATAGATTATATATTTTTAGAATATAATAATTATTTTTTAGTATTCACTTACTCTGTAGCTCCCCCTAAAGTGATGCTTTCTATGCCCCATCACCTTGGAAGTTTTCTTTTAGAAATAATCTCCATGAAATTATGATACTAGTTGAAACTAATACCAAATGAAAATTAGTACCAATTGAAATTTTGCTCTGTTTTTGTTTGAAAATTTTTTAGTTTCACCATTGATTCCCTCTTTAAAACACAATATTCATAATGTGATACCGGAGTGAAATTATTCCCTTACTCAGTTATAGCAATGAGGCTGAGAGTTCTTTCTTAACCGAGACTACTTTTTCTTTGCATCTCTAAAGTGTCTGCACTTTATCATGCATTCTTCCTTATTTAATATCTATATTTATACTACATTAGGAAGTATGGTTTACTTATTTTTATCAATTTTCATCTTATATTGAATGGAATTATTTTCTTGTGCTATCATAGTGATTTCACTCTTTGATTATTTCTCCATATTCCTTTCTTTATTCAGTTATTCTGACTATATGATCAATATATCATTAGGTACATGAACTTATTTCATCACAGGGGTGGATTTATTCTTTATATTATATTTAAAACTAGATACCAATGTCGATTTACCTTATTTATTTAATAGTTCCATATGTTCTAGTTGGGTATTCATACACTTTTTTGTAGGGTTTCTAGTTATATTTCACCTTACAAGCACAATTACTTTCATCTTTGAGTCACCGTCCTTGGGAAAATTCTCAACTATATTCTATTTATTATTTGGAGTTTCATTATCAATATCTTATTCATTGGATTTTCCCCCAAGGAAGACATTTTTACCTTCCCCTAAATATGTGTTGATGGTTTCTTCTCTTCATCATGCAATTAATAACTAGAAGGATTGTACCAATATTTTTCATTAAAGTGACCACTAACTTTTCATAACTCAAAGTAGTTTCTAAGTAATTAAAATCTATTCATACAATATATATTTATCCCTTTATAATAATTAACCTTCTATCTATTTGGTTTTACCTTTATTTCATATTTTTCCTCCTTTCATATATCCCTCTATCATTTGAATACCCTAGCCTATTATGACAACACTCTGTAGATTTGTGTGAAAAATTTCAGTAGTACCAATTTTTCCTTATAAACCTCATTATTTTTTCTATTATAGTAGGATTTCTAGATTTTACGAATTTATATTCTTGTTTATTTTATGAACTTTCAACTTTTTTTATGGACACCTTTTTGGGGGGTGCTACTTCTATATCTTCTCATATACACCCTTGAGGATGTGTCTAATTTCTTCTGATTTTTATCCTTCCATATTTTTATAGATTTTTTCTTTTTTTCCTAAAATTTTTAACATCCAAATTTATTACAAAATAAATGAATTGTATTTTGGGATAAATTTTTAAATTTTCTTGTGATAGAGGATTCTTCAGATGATATCAAGAAATTCTATCCACTAATTTGAGTATTTTTTAAAGAAAGACTCTCATATGTGGTTTTAGAGGTAGCTCTTATCTTCTCAATATACAAGGAGTATTCAAATTATGTAACTTAAATATTTTATAATTTAAAATCTGGCTCAAGACACTTTAAATTGAAAGAGTTATTTTCAGTAATAGCTATACCAAGACTATTCTACCACTGAATCTTTATCTTCTGCAACTTATCTTTATGTACCTTTTTTTGTATTAACTAAGGAAATTTTTTCATATTTAAATCTCTTGTATTTCACATCCCACTAGGATAATTTTTCATTTAAGGAAATTATATGTAGACTCATCAATGCAAAAATCAACTCTTCAATAACAATATTCTCACATAAAGATCATTTAAATTATTCATTAGTAAAAGAAATTATTTCATTAGGATGTATATCTAATTTTCCCATTTCTTTAATCAGTATTGAGAGGGTATTGGAATTATTAGAATGTTTAACCAAATAATATTTCATTTTACTAGCCTATTTCTCTAATCAAGACTTCTCATTCTAAATAACCTTGATATATTCCAATACATGTAAAAGAACTTCCCTAGGAACCATTTTAAGATGCTATTTAATTTCAAAAAAAAATACTGATTGATCTATCATTTTATTTCTCTTAAGATATTGCACATCTTGAACCAACTCTGTCAATTGAATTTATCTCACTAGGTGTGGTAGAACAAAAATCACTCTGACTAATTTCAGCTAGTGGATAACCATCCATCTCATTTGAGTTCTTCACTTTCTTATCAATCTTATTCATCACATTTCTCAAATTCATGGAGGAAAATTCATCTTGAAGAAAAATAGGTAAATAATATATAATTATTATTTGAGATTGTTCTCTAATTATCCCAAATATTCACTATATTAAACAAAAATGAAATTTAGTTGGTCTTAAAAAATAGATCCAAACACAGGGTAATATCACTTTGATGCCAATAGAAATTCCCTATAGGATTAGTGTAGACACTCGAATGGGGGGGGGGGGGGTTACATGAATTTGGTGTTGACTAATATTTACCAATTCCAAATTTATATTTTGATTTTTAACCCTTTTGGAATTCAATATCTATTTCTGGTTAGTGAAATTGGATCTATTTCATATTTTTTCAATAAAATACCCACCCAATGAATGTTAATTTTGTAGATAAAAGAAGCACAATGTTTATAAAAGGTTTTATAAAAAGGCCTAATCTTTTCCTTTAATGGAAGCTCTCCCCAATAAAGGGTTATCCACTATAATCAATGTGACTACAATGGGTGGTGTTTCCCACACCTTAACTACAATTTCCGCTAGACTTACAAAATCTTTTTTCACATAATACTTCCTTCAATATATTCTCACTATATTCAAAGAGTCTCACTATGATCTCCATTCATACACTGATTCACACAAGTTTTATAGAGTCCCACTATATATATGAAAGTGTTCCTTTAAATTCACTTAAGAAGAATATAAAAAAAGAAACATTGGATGATTTTTAAATAATAAGATAGATATAATTTTTATTATAAGAAGCATATTTGAATGTAAAAAAGTCTTAAATAAAAAAATGAAACTCAGTCACTGCTCACAAATCAGATTCATATAACTTCAATTAAATATGATAACCTGGATATCTCACATAATGAGCCCCTATGATCTTCCAACTCACCCACTCCTCGTATTATTTAAGTGCTTCAATAGAAATAGGTGGAACAATACACAATAGGTCTAACTTGATCTATTTTCTTATTCTTAGAATTATATAATAATGGTTATTGCATGAATATCTTCTTCTTTATTTATATTCAATGCATATATGATATTCAACTTCAATATAGGCTTAAAATTCTCCTTCTTATTCTTTATCTTTGAGATATGTATTAATCTATCTATTATGATTAGTCTCAAATTAAATCATGAAACCACAACTTCTATCTCCTATTTTTCTTTTTTTACATAGGTTTCTAGGCAGTTAGGTTTAGCATATCAGAATATAAAGTATCCAAAACTAATTTCATGCATATTGTCTCATTTAATTTCTCATCTTTTTAATATGTGGGTTTCATCCATGATCTCATTATTCTTTTTTCTTCTCAAAAAGTTGCATCCTAGGAAATACCAGGGGTGAATTTACTTTTTATTTTCCTTTCATTTACCAATTTTATCTTGAAAAAAAGAAACTATTCTAGAGTATTCTAATAGTCTTAATATCTCCTCATATTATCTTCTCAAACTCTCAAAGTAATCAAATGAAATAAAAAACTTGTATAATTTTTCTTGTATGTAGATGAATCAAATATAAAATAGAGATACAAAATTATAATATCTTCACTACTAGTAACACACAATAGTTATTCCCTATAACTTATATTCTTATTTATTACTACAATATCTCAAGAACGTTTCTTCAATATATATAAGTATTTAGATCTTTATAGCTTCATAGATATTTCACATTCATCAACAACATGACTGAGCTTCTATTTCTTCTTTATATGAATCACTATAAATCAGAACATAAAATTCCCCATATATTTATAAGATATTCATAATTTTAGATGTGGCTTGACACATTTCACTATAACTTGGTTGTTTCAATTAAAACTAGTGTAGACATTAAAGTGATATGATCTTTTGGATAGAATATTAACTTGGACCACCTTTCAATATATCAAATTTGAATCAAAATATTTATTATGATATTTAGAATAATACAACACCACTCTAATATATTCATAATTTCATTCCTTTCAAGTTTCACAAAAATTAGATGAATAACATTAGGATTAATTTATTTCCTATAAATTCATCCTACACTTTGTTTCTCTTAAAACCACCTTAGATCATCGATTATAATAGAATTATGATGTTTAGATCAAGATATAGTAGTTCTAGAATCAAACAAAATTATTTTAACTTTAATTTTAAAATTTATCAGTTGAATTAGTTCATATAATTCAAGAAATTCCACTCAAACTATGATCGTTTTTAATCAGCCTTGATGACCAAAAACTAAAAAATAAAATCTTATATCACATCTATTTTTTTTGTTTTTAATCATTGAAAAATATTCCAAGGATCATCCCATTAAATTTCTTCATTAGATAGAACAATTATAATTCTCACTATTTTTCAATCTAAAACGTCCTCTATATTTTCTTTAAGTGGTGGATCAACTACATGATTAGGAAGACAAGAGAAAATGAGTGCATCGATCACATAAACATTCTAATACTTCATGAAGCAATTGTATTGACCACACAACTATATAGACTAACCACATTACCAATAGAATTAATGTATCAATCGACCATTAGGATAATGGATAAACTATATATAGAACCTTTAACTGACCATGGGTTAGTGAATCAATTACATGAATTAGAAGATCAACCACATGACCAAACTATTAACTATTTAAAGTAACTACATGGTCATTGGAGTGACCATAAGGTTATAGAATTATCCAAATTCAGTATTGTGTAGTCTAAGTTTATAAATTCTTAGTTTTATATTAGGTCTTCCTCAAACTACCTATAGACCCTCTAAACCACCTTTGGGAGTATATTAGAATTCCTCAACATCTTTAGCTTTATTACTAAGTACTTATACAACATGTATACTCAACCGTGAGTATCTTAAAGAACATAAATCCTCATTAACCCCACCCTAAATGAAACCTTATTGAACTTTTATTATGCATTAATTTTAGTAGAGTGCCTCAATATCACACATGGATGCATTACTCCAATTACATGTGTATTCAAACAACAATTAACTACCATTTTAACTTTGGTTACAACTTTTCTTGAAGCTAATTACTACAACTATAATTTCCATCCAAATTATAGAGGAATGTACATGAAATCCAACTTCAGTATATTTCATGTTCATACATAAAGACCAGCTCATACAATCATCTGATTTAATAGGCTGATACTCAAAGTTTTCCAGCCAAGTCTTTAAGCAACAATAATTCTTTCAAACCCATTTCCAACATATAAATAGACTTTTCATTTCAAATTTAATCTAATTCCATTATTCCTTATCCATAATTAAAAAAAACAGTCTCTCTTACATATATTGGGTGGATACTTAAATCTATCTACATTATCTCCTTTTTAACTATTCACATGCACATTGATAAAAAATATAAATATATTCAAAATGGAACCTCAACCATAGTAGCACCTGCTATGATGTGATATGCGACCTACACAAAAAATCCGCCATATTCTAGGACCAAATCCTCATACATGACCCCTAAAATCTTTCAAATCATCTAATATTTAAGAAACTCTAAATTACACATGTTTTAGAAAAAATTTAAATAGAATCATACCTAAAAGTACATGTGGTGTTACAATACTCAACCCATGAAAACTAATATAACCAAAAAAAATATAATCCATAATAAACAGAAATAAATTTTTATAAAATAATAAACAAACAAGTCATAACCCATAAATTTCTTTGTAAACCAATTAACACAAACCTTTGCACCACAAAACCAAGGAAACTCTAACCCATGACACACCCATCACTATATTTCCTACATCTCATATACTCATGTGGGATTTATAAACAAAACTTGAAGCCCTGAAATTCATGTAGTATTTACTAAAAAAACCTCATTGAAACCAATGAGGCCACCCGACTAAAGTGTTGTGGGTAAATCATACATAGTTTCATAAAAATATATACCAAATGACAATAAGAAATTTTATAATCACCAATTTATAAATTTATACATTTGTTAAACAATGCGCACAAAAAAATCATCATTTCTCTTCCTTTAATTGAAACACACCAAATTTTTTTAGCTCAAGCATCAAAACAAATGTATAAATCCTTTTAAATAAATGCAACAATTTTATTTAAAATCCAATATCCAAGATAAAAAAATTAATCACAAAATAGAGAGTACAAGAATCCAAATTCCTTATACCTCTGTTAAACATTTATCACTATCCAAATAAGTGATCACTAATTCCATTCTATACCATCCTAAATAAAAACCATAATTTTATTCTCTAATCATAAACTAAAAAATACTTAACTAAATAAATAATGGTGAAATTTTTATCAAGTTATTTAACGATGCTGATTGATGAGACAATAACACGAATACTCACTATGTAATAATTCTATAAAACTCTAAAACAACAGTCCTATAAATATATAGGGTTGTTTTTCGGAGTGAGTAAAGCAAGAGGTGAGTTAATTGAGTACACAATAAAAATTTATATTTAAAAAATTTAAAAATAAATCCCCCAACTTAATAAAAACATCCAGTTAATCAAAAAAGTAAAATTATATGAATTTGACCTTTCAAATAATTTCTCAAAGAAAGATTAGGGCCCATTTAAAATATTTTTTGAGATTAGTTTAACTTTTGAAATCAAATTACTTAATCAAAAACTTTATATAAACACATATTAAGATTAACTATCAAAGTATTTTTTTAAATATTAAATAATAGATACATTTTTAACTTATAAATGTAGAAAAAAAATGAGTAAATTACATATTATAATACAAGCAAGGGGGTTCATTCACAAGATGATACATAATCCGCTCTACTTAGAAATAAACTAATACCAAGTATTTTATTAAAAAAAACTTTATCCCCAACATGGTTATGGTTTTACAATCAACAATAGGCAAGTTTTTCCAAGAAAAAAACCTCTTCCACTGTTATATATGGGAAGAAAATAATAAATAGGTCACACAAAGACTCTTACAAAGTTATTGTGGGTATACAAATGAAGAAATTTTAGAGATCATGTTAATTACACTCTATTTTAGTACAAGAGACTGTGTATAGATAAATAGAGTAATGTAACACACAACACAAAAGTAAAAAATTAACAGAGAGAGAACATGAGTTGAAATGAAATAAGTGATGATGCTCAGCCGGGATATCTTTATATGTTTAAGGTTCCTCATATTTATCTTTTTGAGGATATCAAATAGGTTCTTCAAAAAGTGAAGGAAAATAGAGTATCATAGAGTTTAGAAAAATCTTCCTGTTTCATGTCTATATATGATCTAAAATACTTCTACATAGGTGAGTTAGGATTGTTTCTCTATAAAGTGTATGAAGGTTCTTGTTTTTTTCTATATATTCCATACTTCCAGACATGCACCATGCATAAGGGAGTTTAACAGAATATATAGTTCTTCATGATCCAAATATCCATTTAATAATTATAACAAAAAAATATTAAATCCTCATACCGGGCACTAAATCAAGAAATTATAACTTTTTCTTAAATGAATCTATGGAGTGGTTTAGGAATAATTATTAATAAATCCACATGTGACTAAAATAATTTAATTCCTTAAACTATATGTTGGAGGAATTAAATTTGAATGAGAGTGAGAACAACAATGGTAACATAATGAAGGTAGATTATACTAATGGTAGATTTCATCTGACTGTAGAAAAATATATAGGAAGATATATCAACAATAGATCATTTGAACTATCAAAAGATCTAATCAATAGTAAATCTAGTCTGATGGTAGATCTGGTCTATCGGTAGATCTGGTTTGGCAGTAGATTTGGTTTAGTGTCAGATGATCCTGTATTAGATATAGTTCACTAGTAAATCTTGATAAACTAACAATATATGTGTTGAAAAACTAGTAGATATGTTGAACTACTGGTAGATATGTTGAAATACTAGTAGATATCCTCAACAATAGATCCATCAATGGTAGATTCTGACGATAGATGTAATCCACTATTAGATCAGATTGAACTAACTCTAGATCATCATTGACAATGGTAGATCTATTAAACTAATGGTAGATCAATACTTTACCAAATTTGATCACAAAATTACTTATAAAATGATTGACTATCATAAAAAATTTAACTTTTTAGAAACATAATAATCATGATTTGTGAGATTTAAAATAAAAAGGTTCCAACAATCTCTCCCTTTTTGATCATAAAAAATCATGGCATTTTATAACCATGTATATGAAAATAAATACAGGAAATATAAACATAAAATATGATCTATATTTAACATATGAATTGATAAAATTAATACAAGTAAAGATATTATCAAAAATATTTAAATACCATCCAAAAATACTCCCCATTTTGGGATTATAAAAAATATTAAGACAATTAATATAAGTAAATAGAAATGATGAAGAATAGATAAACTTCGATAGATAAAAAAGTCATTGGATTAAATCTCAAAAATAAATACAAGGGAAAATAAAATCCCTATCAAGGAGTAATACTAATTATAATCACTCTCAAATCGATGATATATCGGAAAAAATGGATATTTTCCTTCTCTAGAGACAAGAGGCACATAGGTAGAAGTTAAGGGTGTAGAGATAGAAGTAGGAAACTCCTTGATCAAAATTGGCCTGATATGATGAAAAAATTCAACTGGTGACATGATAAAAGTCTGAAATTGAAGAGGCATAAGTGTAGAAGATGGCACAAATGTGAAAGAAAACATGGGAATGGATTTAGGTTCCACAATTTTAGTCCCAGATACATATAAAAATGGATTCATTAAATTCAAAAAATCCATAATGATGTTGTGACATATCTCCATCAATATGAATAATTTCATCTATTATTCTATAAAAAATTTGAGTAGAGGGGCCAAAACATCAAGAAGGTTCACTTTATATTTAAAGGACCTAGTTACAGGAGGCATCCTCAAATTATCAACAAGAAATTTAAAATTATAATTAATCTCATTCTTGATATAAATTCTAGAAAGGCATAATTTTATGACTTTAGTGATAGTATCTATATCAATTATAGCTTCATTTAAAAACTCCCTACCAAATTTATAGATATGATCACTATGTTTCCTGATCATATGAAGATCCTACCAATGATATGTAGTGATATCACCCAAGATAGCATGAAATTACTCCCTTAACATATCTATAATCACCATTTTATCAACTAAAGTTATAGGAGGTGTAATAGTGGATATAGAAGCACAATTTGTATGTAAGGTGTCCAACCTCTTTACCAGGGATGCCTTGCCTACACAAAAGTCTTCTCTCATATCCTCTAAGATAGAATTTATTGCTTCCATATCATTATACAATCTCCTATTCTCAATCTCCACTTCTTGAATCTCCCAGATTATTTTGGGCCGAATAAGGAAGATAACTAACTCAAAGATATGACTTGTATCTACTTTATTGAGATGTGTTACTATAAGAGATTTGGATCTAATAACTTTTCTGAAATTTGAAGTAAACCTCACTCTAAAAGATTCCGAATCATCATATGTAATATAGTATAAAGGTAGAGGAGCATCGGGTAGAGGTGAAGAAATAATCTCAGGTAAAACAACCTCTACATGATTAGATCTAGGAGAAGAAACATCTAAAGGAAAAGCTTCCAATTGACCATATTCACCAATTTTTTCTACCAGGGACCCTTAGGATCTTTTCCATCACTAGGAATGTAAAGTCCACCTTACTCAGATGGTCTTACATAATCATCATCATCACTATCATCATGATCACCATCTGGAATAGGGTAAGATGTTCCTTGAATCTTAGAGCTAGGATATAGCTCCACCTTAGATGGTGAATCATCCTCAGTAGTGGCTGAACTAATTGGTTAATCCCTATAAACCAACTTCTGACTAGTAGAAAACTAGGGGACCCCCCCTCAAAATATGCTTGAGGCTTATCTTTAACATTAGAGACATCAATAGAAAACTAAAACTCAACAACTCTCACATAATCACTATTCTAACCTGAAGTAGAAACAACTGGATATAGATGTGTCTATTAACTTTTAATAGAATCATAATCATAATCATCATGACCTTCTGATTTGTACAGTCCATCACCATTGCCATCTTCAGCTCCATAAGAACCATTTAAAACTTCAAATACTTCCCTTGATCTTTTATAATAAAACTCAACCTATTATTCTCCTGAGACTTCAGTCACCTCTTATTCACCTTCACTTAACAAGATATATTTAGCAGGTAGAGAAATAGTGGGTCTAGTAGCTCCATTGGAAACATATGGGCTCTTGACCACATTATGGTCACTCCCTTCCTCAACTAAAACAACTTCTTCTTTTTCTTCAACCCCTGATCATTTTTTGTCTGCTTCCTCATCAAAGTAAAACACAAACTAATCTAGTTACAATCCACGATCAACTACATATTTAGGTTTTTAGGGTGTTTCACATGATTGAAATACTTATATAACTTTTCATTACCCAAAACCCATTTATTTAACCATGTATTCAAATTTAACTTCATCCTATTATTGGTAAACTGAATGAAATAAGAACAAACACATTTTACTACAACTTCTTCATCCTCACTTATTAAACCCTTGGATTCCAACACAACTTATATCAGCTTAGGATAGATTAAATTATTTGATCTAGATGTGGTATTTATCATCTCCATCATATGTACCATTACATATCTAAACAAATTCACTTTATACCCTCTTCTCATAATGAATAAAATAAAAACATCTTTGTGCCTCATCATTCTAAATTCCCTTTTCCTAGTAAAAAGCATGTACTGGATGAATTCGAATAGAATCCAAAACTCTCCATCAAGCTCTATAGCAGTAGAACTTCTTATAACATTATTTCTAGTAAATTCCAAAATAGAATTATCATAAATGAAAATCTCACTATCACTTGGAATATAACCTTGATAGTCATCTGATATAACTATATGAGGTACATTTAGGAATCTAGAACATTACTTTGAAGAAAATACTTACATTTTACCATCAATAATATTTCAAATCACATATTTCTCCACACAAAATTCCTACCCTGCATACTAGTAGAACCGGTAAATCAATCTAGGAAATAAAGGTATATCATTCCTTGAAAATCATTCCATCCATCCCTAGTCTTGAATCACCTTCAGTACTGATAACTTACTAAAAATTATCTATTCAACATATATATCTTTCTCTATAATAACTAATTGAGTCGCATGCTATGGATTATTTGGTTTGACTATTGAAACTTCATGACTAGATTCTACTTGAGATATCTTCATAGTAAATGATCTACCAAGATATGACATAGAAGTATTATTCACTCTCACCACTACACTGAATCTAAAGGAAGGGATGATCATGAAGAATTTTTAAGGTCGTAAGAGAAGTGAAGTCGAAAGGTTTGAACTAAGGCGCAGATGAGAGTGTTCCCAAAATTGAATTTAGAGTTCGATTTCATAATTTAGAGATTTAGAATAATAAAATATAATAAAATATAAATAAATAAATGAAATAAAATTTTAAATACATATAATAGAATTGGTATAAAAATAAAATAGAGACTCGACCAGTAGATTACCAATAGTGGATCTCCCAATGGTAGATCACCCAATGGTGGATCTCCATTGGTGGATCACCCAATGGTGGATCTCCAAAAAATGGATCACCAATGGTGGATCACCAAAAGTGGATCTTCCAAAATTGTATCTTCTAATGGTGGATCTTCCAATGGTAGATCTTCTAATAGTGTAAATTTGAAGATAAAGAACTAACTGGAGTTTATAATTCCCATTTCATGTTTGATATAGCTCAATATCTTAGAACTCAAAGGATTTATAAATATATTATCAATATGATGTTCAATTCTTATGAATTCAAGAGTTATATCACCTTTTTGAAAATTATCTCTCAAAAAGTGATGTATTACATCAATATTTTTTTCCCAGAATGAGATACATGAATCTTGGAAATATTTATCACATATAAATTTTCATAACTTATAGGGACATATCTAAATTGATATCCATAGTCTAGAAATGTGTGTTTCACCTATAAAATTTGTGCGCAATAACTTCCGACAACTATGTATTCAGCTTCAGCAATGGACAATGCAATATAATTTTTCTTTTTTATTACATTAAGACACTAGTGACTTTCCCAAAATGTGGCATATTCTAGAGGTTCTTTTTCTATCTAAATTACAACCACCAATGTCTAGATCTGAATAAATCACTAAATAAAATTATTTTACTCTAAGATAGAACAGTCCTAAATTGGTTGTATACTTCAGGAATTTGAAAATTATTTTAACAACAAGTAAATGCGACTCTTTAGGATTTTCTTGAAAATAAAAAAAACATATACACACCAAACATAAATAAGGTAGGGTTATATATACCTTTAGTAATTCCTTTAGAAATTAGAAAATATATGATCCTATCATACAAAGCTCTAGGATATTTCTTTAAACCATATAAATCTTTAGTTAATTTAAAAACATGATTTGGAAAATGAGGATTTTAAAATCAAGGGGATTATTAAAAAAACATCCTTAACTATATAACCATTTAAGAGTTCTCTCTTGACATCTATTTAATATAGTTTGAAATTTAAATGTGCTGTATAAGCAAGAAACATTCTGATGGATTCAATCCTAGACACTAGAGAAAGGGTTTCCTCATAGTAAATTCACTCTTCTGGAATATATCATTATGCAAGAAAGATATATTTATTTCTGACTATAGTGCCTGACATATCAAATTTATTTCTAAACAACCACTTAGTTTCAATGTTCAGAGTGTCTTTAGGTATATCTACTAGTTACAAAACTTTATTTCTTTCAAATTTAATAAGTTTTTATTTCATTTACATCACCCATAACTCATCATTAATTACATCATTGATGTTCATAAGTTCAAGTTGTGATAAGAAGGATTGATGTTCAACCATATTTCCAAGAGAAGATCTGGTTTGTGTTCCTCTATCTAGGTCTCCAACCATAGCATCCAAGGTACAGTATCTATGTTTCCTAATAATTCTAGGAAAATAAGGGCTAGATATTTCATTGTCATCTATAGGTTCAAGTTCAGGTTGTTCCTCAAAACTAGAATTTTTTTTGCTTATTTCATAGAACTGTTAGAAGTTTTGGAATTTATATTCAGCTTTGAAAGATCTTATTCAAGGTTTTCTAAAGGATTATTAGGATCATGTGGATCTGTTTCATCAAATTTGACATGCAAATATTCTCCCATAATATTTTTTCTTTTATCAAACACTATATACGATTTACTAGATGTTGAATATCTAAGGAAAATTCCTTCATCACTCTTGGAAGAAAATTTATCAATAATATCCATTATATTAAGAATAAAGTCTTTTAAACCAAAAAATATAAAGTAAATAGCCTTTAGTTTTCTTCCATTCCACAAATCATAAGGAGTTTTCTTCAATAGAGGACTAATTAAATCTATAGTAATTATATAACAATGTGTATTCATAGATTCTAATAAAAAATAAATAGGTAAATCATACTCATTGAGTATAACATGAGAAATTTCTTGAAGGTTTCTATTTATTCTTTCTACTACACCATTCTTATGTGGGGTCCTAGGAGAAGAAAAGTTATTTTTATAACTATTTTGTGAGAAAAATGATTCAAAATATTGATTTTCAAACTCACAACCATGACCACTTCTTAAGTATTTAATTCAATGTCCACTAAGATTTTATACTGATTTAGAATACTTAGAAATATAGGTATAAGATTAACTTTTGTGATCTAGAAAGAGTACCCAAGTATATCTAGAAAATTCACGCACTAAAACACATATATAGTGCTTCCCGTTTAAGATAGAAACTCTTGAAGGCCCAAAAAAGTCTATGTGAACCAATTCTAGGGGTTGAGAAGTTGAAACTTATTTCTTTGATTTGAAATATATTTTGTGTTGTTTCCTTTTTTGACATGAGTTATATACTTTATCATTCAGTAATTATAGTTTAGGTAGATTCTTGACTAACCCTTTCCTATTTAACTTTATAAGTGAATGAATATTGAAATGTCTTAGTTTAATATTCCAAATCCAATATTATTTTTTAATTTCACTTACACATGAAATGTTTTGAGAAAAAAAAGAATCTAAATTAACAACATATACATTAAAATTTATTAAATCATTAAAAAATAAACCAATTTTAGAATAAAAAACATTGTATGAATTATTTTCAAATTTAACATGAAATCAATCATCTCATAACTATGATACACTAAGAATATTATAATTTAATCCATCCAAAAATAAAACTAAATTAAAATAGTGTTAGAGTTACCAATTTTACTGATTCCAATAAATTTTCCTTTATAATAATCACCTAAAGTGACATATCCACCATGCACCTTGATTAGGTTCTTGAAACATTAATAGTTCCTAGTCATGTGTCTAGAGAAACCACTATCTAGGTACTATAGGTTCTTATTGGATCTTTTCAAGTAGGTTTCCTATAAAATAGTTTCTAAACCAAAAATGAAATTGGTACCCAAATCTTATTGGGTCTAGAAATATTAGTAATCAAAGATTTAAGAATCCATAACTACTTAATAGGTTTCTGATAAGAATATTTTAGACTTTTAAAAACAAAAAATTTCTTGTTATTGAAGAATAGATTGATTTAGCAGATTTAGTAGATCTGGATCTAGGAATGAATTGTTTTTTATTGATTCTTCTTTGCCCAGGATGATATCATATTCCAGTAGTATATTTAGGTGTTTTTTTCTTTCCATGAATCTGGGTAAAATTATTTCCCCCATTTTTAAATCTTTCCAAATATTTTTTTTAATTTCTCATTAAATAATTTTAACTCATTTTTCACTTTTAGATATTGAGTATTTTTATCCTTCTCAGTAGTTAGACCAGTCTTTAAACTAGCAGTCAGAGCAAGACACTTCATTAAGTTTTTATATTTGTCTTTAAGTTCATTAAAAGTATCCTCCAACATATTACATTATTTTAACATATCTTTATTAGGAATGTTTTCATCACCATTTTCATAACTATATTTGTTAGAAATACAAAAAGGAGATGCATGAAAAACATTAGATACCTCATATGTATTTTTCATAAAACCCATGTTGTCTATATCATGGTTGTTTTCTCTATTTGAATCTAATTAAATTGAGGTATCCTCTGAAGCACTCAATGTTTTTTTCATAGATTTCTTATATATCTTATATTTTTTATAATATTTCTTCTTAAATTTTAACCTAGGGAAATCATATTTGGCACAACCTTTTCTCTTGCATTCATAATAGATTATTTTATTTGTAGTATTATTCTTATTCCAGTCCTTTCTACAATTACCTCTATTATCATAAATTACTTTGTAACTGGGTTTCCAGAAAAATTTATTCCTCTTGTAAAATTTCTTAAATATTCTAGATAAGTGGTTTATTTCTTAGTCACTATTATTAGGTGAATCTTTATCTCTAGCTTTCATATTTGATCTTCTCTTTTGTTTTTGAAGTAGTAGTTTTAAAGGCTATAGAATTCCTATTTGGTTTATCCTCTTCTTCCCTATTTACTTTGAGTTCCTCTTCATACATCATGAGATTTTCTATAATCTCTTTAACGAGAAACTTAAAAATGTCACATGAATCTCGGATTGAAACTAAAGCTCATCTCTATCTATTTGGTAAAAATAACAAAAGGCGCATCACTTGACATTTATTCAGAATTGGATTCCACAATGAATACATCATGTTTACAATATCATTAAACTTGAGATACTTATCAAAAATAGGTTCATAAAGTTTCATTTTAGAAGTATCATATTTAATAGTATAAGTATTTAAACACATTTATTTAGAATTAGATGTTCCTTCATAGAAAATAACTAAAGTATCCCAAATTTCAAATACAGTAGTACATGAAGAAATTTTATTAAATTATTTATCTCCTAAAGAAAAATTTAAAGAATTCATATCTTTATAGTAATTGTTTCATGATTCTTTAGTAGGATTGCTCCATTCAGCTCTAGTAGTTTTGGGTAATTCTTATTTTTCTTCAATGATAGTCCAAATTTCAAAACCCATGATTTTAATATGCATCTTAATTTTAATCCTCCACTTAGCATTGTTTTTACCATTAAAATAAAGAGGCCTATTTTTACCAAATCCCTTTTGTCTATTAATATCCATGAAGAATTAAATTCATAAATACCAAAAATTTAATATCTTTAAAAGAAAAATAAATCACACTTGAAAAGATATTTGAAATCCTCTCATACCAAATGTCAGTTGGACTGAGTAACTCAAGAGGGGGGGGGGGTGAATTGAGTACCCAATAAAAATTTATATTTAAATAAATTTAAAACTAAATCTCCAACTTAATAAAAAGAACCAATTAATTAAAATAGTAGTATTATATAAGTTTGACCTTTCTAATAATTTCTCAAAGTGGGACTATAGATTAGGTAAAATAAATTTTGAAATATATTTAACTTTTGAGATAAAATTACTTAATAAAAAATTTTATATAAACACAGATGAATATTAACTATCAAATCAATGCTTTGTTTACATATTTAATTACATATATAGGTTTAACTTATAAATGTATAAAAAAACTAATAAATCATGTAGTGGAATAAAAATAAGGAGACCGACATTAAGCCAAGACATAATCCACTCAACTTAGAAATAACCTTCTTTCAAGTAGTTTATTAAACAATAAACTTGATCCACAACTAGGATCAAGTTTTAAAATGAACATAACACAAGTTCTTCTAGGCACAAAGCCTCTTCCATACTTATACGTGGGAAGAAAACAATAAAAAGGTCACACACGACCTCTTCCATAGTTGTCGTGGGCATAAAAATGAAGAAATTTGAGAGTTTCAAGAACACTCCAATTTAGTATAGAAGACTGTGTGCACCGATAAATAGAGTATTGGAATAAAAATCTTAAAGGAAACATATCAACAAAGATATAAAATGAGTTTAGATTAAAGAAGTGTTGATTCTCCATTTGAATAACTTTATATGTTCAAATGTCCTCATACTTTTCTTTTTTGAAGTGCTCAAATAGGTTCTTAAAAAAGTGCAAGAAAAAAAAGTATCATAGAATCTGGAAAAATCCTTATGTTTTTAATCTGTATATGTTCTGAAAATTTCCACAGAGGTGAGTTAATATTTTTTCTCTACATAGAATATGAAGGTTATTATTTTTATGTATATTCCACACTTCTACACCTTCACCATGCATGAGTTATTTCACCAGCATATATAGTTATTAAGGATACAAATATCTATTGTTGAATAATAATAACAAAATCATAGATCCTCGTACTAGGAACTAAATCAGGAAACTATGAATTTGTCTTTAATACATCCATGGAGTGGTTTAAGAACAATTATTAATAAATTTACATGTTTCTAAAATCATTTAATTCATTAAAGTATCCATTGGTGAGATTAAATTCAAATGAGAGTCATAATAACAATGGTAGCATACTTGAGGTAGATTAGACTAATGATAGATTGTGTCTGACAGTAGCATAGTCCAATAGTAGATCTTTCAATAACTGTGTTGGTCAGAGTGAGCATATCAAGAGGGGGATGGGGGTGAATTGTGTACCCAATAAAAATTTCTATAAAAAAAGTCTAAATAAAATTCTCCGGTTTAATAAAAAAACATCCCAATTAATCAAATTAGTAGATTGATATATGTTTTGATCTTTTAAAAGATTTATAAAAAAAGTGATCAAGTCTCAGTTAAAATAATGCGAAAAATATTTTAACTTCCTAAATAAATTTACTGAATCAAAATATTAAATAAACACTAATTAAGATCAAATATCAAAGTATTGGTTTTGTTTATAGTTTAAAATAAATTCATTTTAATTATTTGAAAAAAAACACAGTAGAATTAAAACAAGGGGTTCAATATCAAGATGATAACTAACCCCATCCACTTGGATATCACCTTTTATGAGAAGATTATATAAATATAATCTTGATACAAAACCTGGATTAGGTAAACATATAGAAGCTAACCTTCCATCTAGGCTATGCAGGGGCCTCTTTCATAATAACCACATGAATGAAATAAACACATGCCAAACAAGGATCTCTTATAAAACATCGTGGGTAAAAAAATATAAATTGAGTGTATAAGATATCTTTTAGCTTCTATTTAAATATCTAGAGACAATGTGTGTTTAATAAATAGTGTAAATAGAATAGTTCTCAAAAATTAAATGAAACAGACAAAAAGAGAAAGTATAAAGGTAGAGAAAGGACGGTGTTTCTCAGTCTGATGTTCTTTAAATATTTAAACTCCTTAGATGTATATTGGAGTGGATATTGAGTCATTTCATAGAAAACAATAGTAAAATAGATCATCGTAAACTCTCTTTGTTTTGACTGTAAGGAAAGTTTTGAATGTTCTATGTACTTTACTCTTATACAATCGGTTGTAGGTAAGAATTCTTCTTGTAAGGATATTATTAGGTGGGACACTTTATCATGCATTTACCATCAACCTGAATTTATATATTCATTCCATCATCTCATTTCACATGAGGGAGACTTCTTAGAATATATATTGTTATAGATAGTGGGATCGTTTGAGGAACAATCATCCGTGTATCCTGCATCCACATACTCTGGTATGACACAATCTTTAATAAATCCCTAAAATATTTAATAAAACAAATATAAAATAATCCAATGAATTAAATTAAATAATATAGATATTCAAAACATTTAACATAAATTAAGCAGAATAGTTTCAATGACTCTTTTGGCAGTGAGACAACTCAGGTGGTGATCCTGGTGATGACTTAAGCTGGCGGCGAGTCATACCAATGGCGATTCAGGATAATGGTAGGTCATCTGGAGGTAGGTCATGCCCAATGGTGACTTAACTTAGTGATGAATCATCTAAATAGTGAGTCTTTTTTGGATGCAGGTCCTTTCAACATTTTGCAAAATTTCTCATCAATAGATAAAGTGTGACAGTTGGTCATACTCAATGGTGAATCAAGTTTAACAGAGAGTTATGACTTACAGAAAGTCATCCTAAAAAGTGAATCCTTTATGGAGGTGGGTTTTTTTAATACTTTTCTAAATTTTCATCATGATGGTGACTCAATGCTACTAGTGGGTCTTTCTTGGCAGTGACTCATCTTCAACGGTGTGTTATTTCTGGTAGTTAGTAAAGTTTGATAGTAAGTCTTTTCAGCACATTGTCAAAATTTATCTAAATTTCCTTATATTATAAAATTCTATAATAAAGCATAAAAACCATTAAAAAAACAATTAACATGATTTTTGATCATTAAAACAATTATGTTACAACAATCTTTCCTTTTTTGATGATAAAAAATCATGGATGTTTATAAACCATGTAAAGAATAAATGTTGGCTTAAAAATATGTAGTTATAAAAAGTAGTTATATATGCTTAACACACTAAAAGATAATGTGAAGGTTTAAACATAAACTGTAAATTAAAGGATAATGGTTTCGAAGATATTAAATAAAAATGATATCAAACTAAAGTAGGTTTAAAAGGGTAACATAATCATAAAAGTAAATACCCATTATCAAATAAGATGGTATCAAAGGGATAAACTAAATACTTATGGAATCAAAGGTATAATATCAAGAAACAACATGAATGATGGTATCAAAGGATAATTAAATTGTAAATAAATAAATAAATTCCATATTTATTCTCCCCCTTTTGGGATTATAAAAAATCAGAAAGAAAAAGAGGGGAAAAATAGTAAATAAAAATAGAAAAAATATGAATAATGATAGAATTTCTATTATAGGACAAGAGTAATTAAAGTATATCCAAAAATAGATACAAAAAAAATCCATAAAAAAAATATCTATAAAAAAATCACAATCTCAATGCTTCTAAGGTTGGGTAGTTGGAAAAATAGGTTCATATCCCTTTCCCTTATCAGAGGTAGAGGGAACAATGATAAAAGATAAGGCAATTGTAGTGGTAATTGTAGGAAAAATAGGTAGTAGAGGAGGATCTTGATTGATAATCAGCCAAATATGTTAGACATATTCTATGGGAGATAGGATAAAATGATCGAACTGAGAAGGTAAAAGTGCATTGGGATATTAGGTAATAGATTCTCTAAACAACTCTAGAGTAGTGGATAGAGGAGTGAGATGAGGATTCACTAGAATAACATCCTGAACCACTACTTAGATGACCAAAACATGAATAAAGGGATTAATAAAATTGATTAATTCTAGGATAATATTTCATTATCTTTCCATGGCACTAAAAAATTATTTTTTCTCTTCCATAAACAACTTGGGAACACGGGTAATCAATTTCAACTGGCTGACCTATTCTTTAAAGTATCGAGTAACTAGAGGAATCCTAAGGTTCTCAGTAAGGAACTTAAAGTGAGAGTTGAGATCATGCTTAGTATACATACAAGATAGTTAATACTTTACTATCTTTGTGATGGTTTCTCTTTAAGCTCTGACTTCATTAAGACATTTTTTGACCATCTTGTTCATATGATCATTGTTGTGCCAGATCTGCCTCAAAATTTCCTAATGGACCTATGGAACATAACTGGAAATAGATTAAAGTTCCTCCCAAACCACTGATTTGATCAACTCAACATCTAAAGGAGGATGTGGATCACTATAAGTAGAAGCCATAGAAGACATAATCTCTACCCTTTATAACAAAGCATCCAAACATATAGAAAAAGAAGTCTGCATCCCCTCTATCAATAATATAAAAGACTCCAGATCACTAGAAAGTCTTATATTCACTATTTCCACTAAATGTAATACATCATCTTGGGTTGAATGTGTTGGATAAAAATCTCTAATAGAAGTATAGAATATTTATCAACCTTATTTGTGATCATAGGAGGTTGATTATTCAACAAAATACCAAAATTGGAGAGAATAATTTATCTGAATGATTCCAAGTCAGATCTGGATACAACCTCTACAGGTAAATGAGAAACAGAAGGTGGCATAATAGTAATAGTAGAAAAGGGTACATAATTAAAAATAGGTGCCTCTATAAGCTTAGATATGGAAGGCACATCTGAAGAAAATATCTTTAACTCTTCTATAGCATCTATATGTTCTACCATTGATCCCTTAGAATCTAAATCCATTCGAATAAGAACAACATGTGTCTCATCATCAGAATCAGTATATTATAAACCCATCTTTACATAAACAGGGTACTTATCCCATTACTCAAAGGATGTGACATCCAACCTTGCTGAAGAAACAACAGAAGTATCAAAAAATACTATCTCATAAACTGTAGGTTCATAAACCATATTCTCAAGCACATGACCCTCAGCCCGGTTGGTGAGGACTCCTTAAGTGCAACCAAGCGACCCAGGATCAAATCCAGGAGGAGGCATATTTTCAGGTACTGTAGCAGGTACTGTAGTGGGAACTGTAGCAGGAACTATTTGGCACTATAGCAGCTAGGACTATTCCCCCATTTGGGCCTTCAGACCACTGATTTGGTCCCCAAGTCCTTTCAGGCCTTCAGGCCACCCAGGCCTTCGGGTTAGTTAGGCCTTCGGGCCATCTCAAGGCCTTCATGCCACCTTAAGTGTAGATGAAAACAAGATAACCTATAAGGAACAAGCTTTATAACAAGGATGAGTAAGAAGATTTCACCATAGCAGAAGCTAAATGGATTGCAAGAATGAGAGGGTATGGAACCTACCATCTGGACAAGCTTGTGCATGCAAGGGAAAACCTAGCCGAACAACCATGAAAAGGTGGAGAGATTATTTCACGATGAAGATTATAGGGAGGATCAGTTCCAAGTAGTTAGTCTGGGTTGTATGTAATGTTTAAAGCCTATGGGAAATGGATTCCTCTAAGGCCTATGGGCCATGTAATACTTATGCCTACGGGCCTTGTAAGGGTTCCACCTCACCCCTTGAAAGGTGGATTATCAAAATAAATAAAAAACGAAGGCCTTCGATCCATTGGAAGAGGATAAACCATATTCTCAACAAAAATATACACATAAGATATTTTCTTAGAAGATTCACCATTAGTATGCTCAATAACTATAGGTTAAACATGGTCTCCATCAACATGATCAACATGGTGACTATCAAGGCTTGGGGATTCCTCCCCCTCAAAAGATACTTCCATTGTATCTCTAGAAGTTCTATCTAGATATTTAACTAAGGTTGGTCTATCCTTATACCAAGAGGTAATATATGCACCTAGAGAAGAAGTAAGTAATTGGGGCATCTCAATAACCTCATCACCAATACGGTCATTAAGACCATCATGATATAAACCACCATCACTGCTATCCAAATCACCATCTCCCTCATCATTTCCATTTCAATTTTCTTCTTCATATTCATCTTATTAATCATCACCATTTTAATCATTTTTTATCATCAAACTACTCAAAAAAATATTCAAAAACCATAGTTTATTTCTATTCACTTCCTTCACTTAAAAGAGTCTCTATAACAGAGAGATATCCAAGAGGACTAGAAGCACCAAAATAGATATCTGGAGGACTCTTCGAAATATCTGGGTCACTACCCTCATCAAATGAAAACACTTACAACTCATTTCCTAAAATATAAACCACCTTTTATTCTTCATGTTCCCCATCATAATACTCTACCAATTCATCCGGCTCCAAGCCAGGATCCACTAAATGATTCAATTTTGAAGGGTGATCAAAATGATTGAAATCCTTATAAAGTTTGTCATCATCATCATCATCCCATTACCTATTCTAGGGGTTCTTACTTTTCTTCATTCACTTACAAATGACTCTTGTAAGTAAAAATCCCCAACATTTTACTTCCACTTCTTATTATTCATCTACCAAACCCTTGTCCATAATTATGGAAAAAATAAATTTAGGGTAGATAAGGGAGTTTGATCTGGAATATTTCTGGAACATATCCATCATATGATTAATTAGATATATGCAAAAGTTAATATTTTATCCTATTTTCATAGGACATAATAAATTTACATATTGACACCTCATCCTGTTGAAATCACCTTTTCTGGGGCACAACACATGCTGAATAAATTTGAACAAAAAATTACACTCTCCATCAATATCAGTTGTAGTTTGTATTCTTACAATTCCATATCCAATAAGCTTATAGAAAGCATCTTAATATATAAAGGTATCACTTTCATTTGTAATAGAACCATGATAATCATTTGAAACTCCTTATTAATGTAATTTAATACATATGAACCATTTTCTTGAAGAGAAAAAACATTGTATCAGTTTATTCTACTTCTAACCCAGTATTCATCTTCCTCAAAGTTAAAATCAACATAATGATAGAATTAGTGCACTAACCTAGGATATAATGACCCATCGTTGTTTGATAACCACTACACCCATCCATGGTCTTGTATAACTTTAAGCACTAATTATTTTCTTGATAAAAACAACTCAACATTCATGCCATTCTTGGGTACCACAATACACTTCACAAGCTGTGGGTTCACTGGATCGACAGTTGGGTGGATTAATTCTCATATCTTATTATCTGAAGTATGTAACTCATAAAGAGATGAAACTATTAATCACTTGACTCTGAACATTGAGAATAGATCAGAAGTTTTGGACAAGGCTGAGGGAAGGTAAAAGGTTATGAGAGAAAGGTTGCAGTGAGGTCCAAAGGTACGTCGTGAAAAAGAGTGTGTGTTGAAACTAGACCAGTGTCTAATTTCTATCATTTCGGTATTTTTAAAAAAATCAAAATAAAATTTAAACCATAAATAAATTAAATATTTAAATTAATATGTAATAAAAAACAACCTGAATAAAATTATTAATTAAAACTTAAAATCCTACGGTGGGTAAAATTCCAATGGTGGGTATACGCCAATGGTGGGTAAAATTCAAGGTTGGGTAAACTTCAACGGTGGGTAATATTTCAATGGTGTATAAATACCAATGGTGGGTAAACTACAATAAAGGGTAAACTCCAATGGAAGGTAAAATCCAATGCTAATTAAACTTCAATGGTGGGTAAACTCCAATGGTGGGTAAAACCAATAGTGGGTAAACTCCAATGTTGGTTCTTCAAACAATCATGTTTAACCAAAATTAATCAAACCTAATTCATGTTTTATGTAGTTAATTCTCACATAATTCAATGGATTGGTAAAAATATTAGAAAGATGATGTTAAATACCAATTTATGCAATATTTATATCACCCTTTTGAAAATTACCTCTTAAAAAGCGATGTCTTACATCAATGTGTTTTTATAGTGTTATGCAGGGTTCTTAGAAATTTTTATATTACTTATGTTGTCACAATTTATAGGGATTTGTTGGAATTTATATCTATAGTCTAGAAAAGTGTTTTCATTCCAAAAATTTCAGAACAATAGCTACCTATAGCTATGTATTCAGTTCCAACAGTAGATAGTGAAAAAAATTATTTATTACAACACCAAGAAACTAGATACTTTCCCAAAATATGACATGTTCTAGAGGTTCTTTTTTGATCTAACTTGAAACCACCAAAATCAGTATCCAAATAACAAAATAGGTTAAATGATTTTCCTCTTGGGTAAAACAATCCTAAATTGGTTGTATATTTTAGGTATTTTAAAATCCTTTTAACAACAAGTAAGTGTGACTCTATTTGGTTTTCTTGAAGAAAATCACACGTTCACACACTAAACATAATGTCAGGTCAGCTAGTAATTAAGTAGAGAAGACTTCCAATCATACATCTATAACTGGTTTGATCCACTAATTTACCAACTTCATTAAGATCCAACTTACATGTTGTACTTATAGGAGTGTCACTACTCTTAGTGCTATCCAAACTAAAATGTTTTAAAATATATTTATTATATTTACTTTGATTTAAAATAATTTATTCTTTATTATGAAAACTATAAAAACCAATAAACAATTTCTGTTCACCCATTAAAGTCATTTCATATTCATTTTTCATTATCTTTGAAAAATCAATACATAAATATTTTTTAGAAGATTCAAAGATAATATATTCTACATATATTTGAACAAATAAAATATATTTTGATATTATTTTTATAAAAAGAGTAGGGTCAACTATACCTCTTGAAAATAATTTAGAAAAATGAAAAGAGATGATCCTATCATACTAAGTTCTAAGATCTTGTTTTAAACTATATAATTCTTTTTTTAGTTTGAAAAAATTATTTAGAAAATGTGGTGTTTGAAATATTGGGGTTTTTTCAACAAAAACACACTCAATTATATAACCATTCAATAATTCACTTTTGACATCTATTTGATACAGTTTTAGATCTAAATTTTTAGAATAGGAAGGAAATATTCCGACAGCTTAAAGTTTGGATACAAGCAAAATGGTTTCTCATTGTCTATATCCTCTTTTGACTATACCCTTAAACAACCAGTTTAGACTTATTTCTTGTTATTATGAAAGATTTATAAACATTGTTTCTAAAAAACCATTTAGTTCCTATAGTCATAGTATATTTGGTTATGTCAAAAAGTTCCCAATCTTTATTTCCTTCAAATTTATTATTTTGTTCTTACATAGACATTATGAAGAATTCATCATTAATGGAACCAATGATATTATTAGGTTAAAGCTTTGACAAGAAATCTTAATGTTTAACCTAGTTTCTTAGAGAATATATAGTATGTGTATCTCTATTTATGTCTCCAACTTCAGCATCTAGAAGGTTATATTTATGAGTCCTAATAGATCCATAAAAAAGAAGCGCTAGTCACCCCATGGTTTTCAACAGATTTTAGTTCAGGTTTTGGAAGTTCCTCAGAACTGGTTTATTTTTCTACATGTTTTATAGTAGTATCAGTAGGGTTTTCATTTATGTTCAAAGTGGAAAAATAATCCTCAAGGTTTTATAAAAGGGTCTTGGGTTTATGTGGATCTGTATCATCAAACATGACATGGATAAAATCTTCCATAATCTTGGTTCTTTTTAAAAAAACTCTATAGGATTTACTAGAAGTTGAATAACCAAGGAAAATTCCTTCATCACTTTTAGAGTAAAATTTTTCAAGATTATCCTTAGGGTTATGAATAAAGACTTTACAACCAAAAACTATAAATTAATTACATTATGATTCCTATTATTAGAAAGTTCATAAGGGGTTTTATTTAAGATAGGTATAATTAAAACTTTGTTAATTATATAGTAGGCTATATTCATAGACTCTACCCAAAAGTAGGTAAGTCATATTAATTATAAATTTTCCATGTTATCTCTTGAAGTGTTCTATTTATTATTTCTACAAATTCATTTTTTGGGGGTCCTAGGAGAATATAAGTTATGGTTATATCCATTTTTTTAGAAAAAGGATTAAAAGTCTTGATTTTCAAGCTCAAGGTCATGGTTACTTCTTAAGGTCTTAATTATAAATCCACTTAGGTTTTCTATAGATTTACCATACTTGGTAAAGTGAAAGAAATATTCACCTGTATGAGCTAAAAAGAATACCCAAGTATACCTAGAAAATTCATAAACAAGTACATAGAAAAAGTGATTCCAACTTAAACTATATACTCTAGATGGTCCAAACAAGTCCATGTGAACCAACTCTAGAGGCTGAGAAGTTGAGACATATTTCTTTAATTTAAAATAGATTTTGTGTTCTTTCCCTTTTTTATAGGGTTTACAGAATCTGTCATTTGGGAATTTAAGTCTGGGTAGATCCCCAACCAACAATTTCCTAGAAGGCTTTCTAAGCGAGTGAATATTATAGTATCTTATTATCTTATGCCAAATCCAATATTCTCTATAAAAATAAGTAAGAAAAATTTTGTGAAATTAAATATTCAAGATTAACCATATACACATTCTCATTTCTCAAAACAATAAATACTAAATCATTTTTATAATTGAAAAAATTACAATCATTATTTCCAAATTTCACATGAAAACCATAATAAAATATCTATGAGATTCTAAAAAGATTTTATTTTAGTCCATCAACAAAAAGTACATTATAAATTAAAAATGAATCAGTGTTACCAATTAGGAAAAAGACAATGATTTTTACTTTATAATTGTCACCAAAGGTGACATGTTTAACATCAACCTTTATCAAGTTCTTTAAGATTGAGTAATCTCCTATTATATGTTTGGAACGACTGTTGTCTTAGTACCATAGAATTTTACATGAGCTCTTCAAGTAGTTCTCATAGAAAAAAATGTTTATATGAATACTGATTTTGGTACCCAAATCTTCTTTGGTCCATATATGTTAGTAATGAGATGCTTAGGAACCCATATTTTATTAATGAGTTTCCTATAATTAGAATTTAAAATATTATAAATAAATATTTATTAGGTCCATTTGAGTAATAAATTACAGTAGAATTTCTATAATTGGATTTATGAATAAATTTTTTATTTACAATTCATCTCTATCCTGGTTGGTAGCCTAGAACAATAATATATTTAGGAAAAATTTGTTTTATTAATATTTGAAAAAGAGTTTCTCTCCCATTAGTGAATGTATATAAATACTTTTTAGTTGATCATTTGAAAACTTCAACTCTGCATTCTATTTTAACAGTTGAACATTAATCTATTTCTCTACAACATAATGTGATTTGATATTAGCAGATAAAACATTTTTTTATTTATAATTTTTTATTTGTCCTTAAGCTCATTAAAGGTATATTAAATCATATTTCACTATTAAAAAATTTACTATTTTGACATATAATCATCATTTTCATCTACAGAATGATCAAAATTATATACAAGAGATACAATAGGTACCTCTGATATGTTTATCATGAAGCACATATTTGATAAGTTAGGATTTTCTTCATGAATTGAGTCTGATTCACTAGAGATTTACCCAGAGGCACTCCATGTGGGTATAATTATTTTATTATATTTTCTATCTTTATCATCATGCTTCTTTTTATACTTCAACTTAAAACAGTTATCCTTAACATATCCTTTTCTTTTACACTCATAATAGATAATGTAATTTTAATTATCATACTTTCCATTATTAATATATTTCTAGAAGAAATTATTCTTCATGTATAATATCTTAAACCTTATGGTCAAATGGGCCATTTCCTCATCACTTCCAACTAGTGATTCCTCATCACTAGAGCTTTAAGCTTATACTTTTTCCTTTTCATTCTATTTTGATACAGTAGTCTTGAAAGCTTTAGATATCCTATTTGGTTCATATTCCTCTTCATGATTAACCCTAATATATTACTTATACATCATCAAATTCTCAATAAATTCCTTAACATATATTTTAATGATGTCACATGATTCTCTTATTGAAACTGATGTTCCTCTCCATCTCCCTGGAAGAAATATCAAGAATCGCATGATTTGATCTTTGTATGACACCAAATTTTCCAAGGATCTCATTATATTCACTATCTCATTGAACCTTAGAAACATATCAGAAATTATCTCATTAGTTTTCATCTTAAATGTATCATATTTAATTGTATAAGTATTCAATATCATTTCTTTAACATTGGTAGTTCCTTCATGAGAAATAGATAATGTATCCCAAATTTTATAAGCAGTTTTACTAGAAGACATCCTTTTAAAATATTAATCTCCCAAATAACATTAAAGAGAATTCATATCTTTGTAGTTTTTGTTATAAGAAATTTTAGTATCATCATACCATGTATTCCTAACAGACTTAGGTAATTCATATTTATATTCTATAGAAGACCATATTTAAAAAACCATGCTTTCAATGTGCATCTTCATATTTATTTTCATTTGAGAATAGTTATTTCCATTAAAGAAAAGTGGTATATTGGTAGAAGAACCTTCTTGTATATTATCCATTTAAATAAATAATCTTAGAATTAACTGAAATTTAAGATATTTAGAACACAACTGAAATCATAGTTGAAAATATTATGGAATCCTCTAATACCAATGTTGGTTAGAGTGAGTATCTCAAGAGGGGGGGGGGGGGGGGTGAATTGAGTACCCAATAAAAAGTTCTATCAAAATAAATCTAAATAAAATCCTTTAGTTTAATAAAAAAACCCAGTTAATCAAAATAGAAGTTTGATATAAGTTTTGATCTTTTAAAATATTTCTTAAAGAGTTATTAAGTCTCAGTTAAAATAATATAAAATCTATTTCAAATTTTGAAATTAATTTACTGAATCAGAATATTATATAAACACTAATTAATATTAATTATCAAATTAGTGATTTTGTTTATAGTTTTAAAAAAATTCAGTTTGATTCTTACAAATTAAACAAAGAAAAACACACAGTGGAATTAAAACAAGGGGTTTAGTCTCAAGCTGATACCTAATCCCCTCCACTTAGAAATCACTTGCTGCAAAAATAATTATATAAATATAATATTGATCCAAAACCTAGACCAAGTAAACATACAACAACTAACCAGCTATCCATACCATGCAGGGACCTCTTCCACAATAATCATGGTAATGAAACAAAAACAGGAAACACAAGGAACTCTTCCAAAACACCATGGGTAAAAAAATATAAAGGTAGTGTAGAATATATCTTGTATATTTTAGTTAAAGTGTATGAGAAGGTTTTAATTTAATAAACATAGTAAATCACACACTGCTAAAAAATTAAATGAATCAAATAAAAAGAGAATTTATAAAATTAGAGAAAAGATGGTGTTTCTCGGTCTGATGTTCTCTGAATCTTGAGACTCCTCATATGTATCTTGGAGTGGAGCTCAAGTTGTATCTAAAAAAATAATAGTAAAACATAGCATCATAAGAAAAATATGTTTTGACTGTAAGGAAGGCTTTTAATGTTTGATGTGATTTACTCTTCCACAATCAGTTTCAGGTAAGAATGATTTATGCAAGTCTCTTAGTAGTTGGAGCACTTGATCATGTATTTACACTCATCCAAAATGCATGTATTAAATCCATCATCTCATTATGCACGAGGGTGACTTATTCAAATATATATTTAAGAAAAAAGAGGTTTCATTTGAGTAACACTCATCTAAGTATCCTATATCCTCATACTCAGTTCTAAAAAAATATTTAATTCATCCCTGCAATATTTAATAAAACAAATATAAAATAATCCATTACAATTAAATTAAATAATATAACTATTAGAAAAATTTAATTTAAATTAATCAGAATAGTGATGATGAATATTCTGGAGGTGAGACAACTCTGGCAGTGACTGATCCTGCTGGTGACTTAAGTTGGCAGCGAGTTATGCCAATGAAGAGTCAGGCTGACGGTATGTCATATAGAGGTATGTCATGTCCAACGGTGGATCACCTCAACAATGATTCCTTTTTTTTTTGTGGTAGGTATTTTCAACACTTTGAGAAATTTCTCAATAGTAGATAATGTGTGACAATAGGTCATCTTTAATGGTGACTCATGTTCAATGGTGAGTCATTTCTGGCAGCGATTCATCCTCAATGGTGACTCATTTCTAATGGTAGGCATGTTCAATACTTTTCCATTTTTTCATCATGATGGGGACTAAATCATGACATTGGGTATTTCCTAGTGGTGACTCATCTTCAGCAGTGACTCATTTCTGGATATGATTAAAGTCTGACAGTAGGTCTTTTCATCACTTTTCCAAAATTTCTCTAAACTTCCTTATATTATAAAATTCTATCATAAATCATAAAAACCATTAAAAACATAATTAACATGATTTTTGATCATTAAAATGAGGATGTGAGAACAAGTAGTTCATCTAGACTATAAGTATATCTAATTAGCTGAGGATATAGTCTTATGGTAGATCGATTCAAGTAGTAGATCTGGTCTGGTGGTAGATCTAGTTTGGTAGTAGATGATCTAGTAGTAGATATAGTTTACTATTAGATCTTGATGAACTAACGGTAGATGTGTTGAACTACCAGTAGATATGTTAAACTATTTGTATATATATTGAACTATGATAGATATCCTAAATGGTAGACCCATCAATGGAAAGGTCTGATGATAGTTGTAATCAACCAATAGATTAGATTGAACTAATGATAGATCTCTTGAACTAATAGTAGATCAATAATTTACCAAATTTATCAAAGAATTACTTATAAACTTATTGACTATCATAAAACATCGAAATTTTTAGAAACATAATAATCATGTTTTATGAGCATTAAAATAAGGAGGTTCCAATAAGGGTTCTTCCATACCCTGATGAAACCATCGATTTAAAACATTATATGCCACATGAATAATGAGAGAGGGAGAACTAGGGGAAACATACCAAAAATATAGAACCAAAACATCCAAATATATAAGGTAAAAAATATATATAAGAAGATATCAACCAAAAATCATCCTAAAATTTTCCATGGAATCCCATCCCATGAGTTAGTGCCAAAACAAGGAAAAAATAAGGCTATCCAGGATTAAAAATTTATTTTTTGGGGTAAATTTAATCTATGGATAACATGAATGCATAGTCCTAGGGACTATGAACCTCTAATAGTCCATTTTTACCAAGAGACACAATCAAAATGCATAGTCATATGGGACTATACAACATTGAATTCATAATTTCACCTCTAAACATCATTAAACTCCTAAAAACTCCTCCAAAAACTTCCTCAAACATTCCCCACACTTCCAAAGGCCTCCAAACACTATCTACCCTAACTAATAAAGTTAATTTCTTTTTTCTCCAAAAACCAAGCCTCACAAACATAATAATGAAACATCATAGACACAATCCATGTATTACTACCAAGGTATCATAACATAGTGGGAAAAGTTAACCACACCAAATCCACTTAAAACATAATAAAAAAATATAAATGATTCAGGTTTATACATAATGATATTATATGACATATAACATTACCCAAGGTATTTAGGGATTATATAGTAATAATACCATCATTCACATCATATTTTTTCCAAAATCATCCATGTTACATTGAAAAGAAGAGTACAATGATCATACATCATGGAATAATCATAACATAGATAAAACATATTGAAAAAGAATCCGGCTTCATAAAAATCACATATATCATGTCATTTCATTGATCATAGAGAAAATGGTGAAAATTTAGTTAAATACCCATGAATGAAAATGGGGTTATTAATGGTACTTCATTTTTTATAAAATAAGTTATACATTGACTATAAATAAATAAAAGTGAATCGAAAGTTAATGTAAGAGGAAATCGAGGGAAGAATTCTGAAGATTATCTAACTAAAATTTGTTTACTAAAAAATTATTTCAAAAGTATTTTATAGTTATTTAATTTATTTTTACCATTTATTCCATTGAAAATTACTCATTAACTTTTATTTATCGATAAAAAGGTATGATTCCATGTTTGTTTGAATTATTCTATTTTCATTTTAATATCACGATGTTAATCATTATTATTTATTCATTAGTTTCATTACCTTGATGATCTTAAATATACATAAAAATACATACATATATAAATAAATACATACAAATTTATATTTTTTATATAAGGTACACTAATAAGACATGAAGTTAGTGATAAATAAATAATTGACAATGTCTATATAGATGTTAAAACTAGACATTAATGAGAAGTGATAAAAGAGAGATAGATAGAGATAATATAAATAATTTATAATAATTATATTATAGAATAATAAAATTTATATCATGTATATTTAATAATTTATTATCTTGGGGAGGGTAAACTGTAAGTAAAAATATGAAAAACGAATATGGAAAAAAATAAATAAAGAGAAATGAGAATAAATGAAATGAGGAGAAAGGGGAGTTACATATTCCATGAAAAATACTACTTTTTTAGAGGAATAAGGACTTGAATAAATGATTTGGGGTGATAAAAGAAAATATCAAGGTTTCATTGGACTCTTACTAGTAGAAATTTGGGATTTTTTTGGAAATGAGTTTTATTTTGGAATTGATTTATCATGGGGATGAGGAGTATTTATATTTGGAGGGGAAGTGTATTTTGAGTTTAAATTTTAAATATAAAATTAATTAATGACCAATAATGGAAATTATGGTATTTTATTTTAAAAAATAGAATTTTACACTATTTTGGATAAACCTAAATATTAATGACATCATGAAATATGTTTTTATACGATTATATCATTATTACATCATTATTGCATCACATTTACACATTTATATTTTTTTTGAAAAATAAAAAATTTCATCTAAACCAAATTTTGATATCTCATTTATAAATATAAAACTTACATAATGAAATAAATTTATATCTATGAGAAAATATTTTTTTAATAAAAATACTCTAATATGTTAAAAATATGATTTTCATAATGTTACAATTTTCCTAACCTCTTAAAAAATATTCCTCTAGGATTAAATTTATTTTATAAATTTAATAAATAAAATTAAAAATTTGAAAATAATTTATTTAATTAATAAATCATATTATTTTTAGAAAAATATTATTGCAAATATAACATTACTTATTTTATTTTTCACCTAAAAATTTCAATATTTAACAAAATTAACAAAAATTAACTCTTGATTAATTTTTACCTAATTATTCTAAGTTCATAATAATTTTTTCTAGAATAAATCTAAAAATTAGATAAATTAAATATTTTTGTTAAAATTAAAATTCCATGTTTTTATTACTATAGATGATGCACAATACTGAAATAATTTCTTTTTTTTTTTGTAAAATGAATTAAAACATTTTTTTCATTACTTTAAATATTAATTTATGATATTTTGATATTCATATTTTGGGATTTTAATTACATTGGTTATTTTACAATTTAAACTTTCAAGTTACTCTTCTAACAGTCTAGTTATTATTTTAACAGCCTTATTTCCAATGGTTACATAGCCTTTTAGTACCTTGTATACTACTCTTGTTATTTAATTATTTTTATTATTTCACATAAATACTCTAACTTTACTATCCATTAATTACATAATTTATATAAATTATTTCATAACTTACATACCCAATACCTTTTAGGCTTTTAGATTTAGATAATAAGAAAAACCCCTTACATAAGAAAACCTATACCTTTCACTTAGTATACCTATTTTCCATGAGAATGAGTTCTTTAATTTTATTAGTCATCCTATTATATACTTAAATCATTCATAGTACTCTTCATGTTTATATAAGGAAAAGTAAACAAAATAAAGGTGTGACCTGAAATAATCAGTAAGGGGTAACATACATTGAAATCTATATTATAATAAACAATTAATGAATAAGTAATAATAAAATAATTTCATATAACTAATAGTATGAGAATTAAATATATGCATGGATAATGTACAAATATAAATAATCATAAGTAAAATAATAGATGATTCCATATTTATGGAATGAATAATTCAAGGAATATTAATCTTATGATCATTTCATCATTCCATAACATCATACAAAAATAAGTAATACATATTCCAAATACCCAAACTAGTTTGTCTCATGAGACCTACCAATGCATCGACGACCTATATAATTTCGGGCCCCAAGCATCACTAAATAATTCCAATTATAAACCAATAATTTAAAACTTCAAGTCCTTGGCCATACTATTATAAATAAATGTGTTTTTATACATTATATACCTAAAAACATTTCTTTATGAGGCATATAATTTCATCAAGGGGCTATATATTTTCAGACCCCACCCATCACTAAATAAGACTAATGTGTTCATCGTATGAAAATAAAAAATAAAAAATACTGTATATATTCAACATGCATTAGTAATAAATAATTATCCATGTTGAAATAAAAAATTATATTAAATTTTAATATTTCCCTAGTCAATAAATAGAATAACCTTTTTGGTAAGCACCTTTCTAACTAATTTATATAGTATAAAGAATTTACACCATATATAATAATAGATGTATATTTAAGTTATTATTATAAATATATATATAAATTAATAAAATGATATATAATAAATTAATTATATAAATAGCATGTATATGAATGATAAAAATAAAGTCACTAGAGAGATAAATAGTGATTGGAAATATAATCTCATGAAATACAATTAGTGGGGGAAACCCCCTTATGATCAAAATGGGATATAAATATAAATTCATAAGGGAGGAAATTAGACCATAAATTCATAATAAATAAAGGTAAGGTATAAATTAATATATTCAATACCTTGGGTAATAGGCATATAAATCAATATAGGGAATAAAGGAACAATATCTAAAAACATTGGAGATTTGGAAATAAAACTTTACCTTGAGTATTTGATCACTTCATATGCTCTATAACTTATTAAAAAAAAAGATTTTGTTAATTATTTACTTTATATAGAACATTTTTCATGTAAATTTCTATATTAATATTCATTAAAATCATTTATTAAAATGCCTCATTTATTTACTAATTTTTTATAGTTCGTATAAACTATTTTGAGGTCGTTTGGTTCATAATCTCTAAAAACTTTATGATATAATATTAATGGTACAAGTTAATTATGAAATGGTTTCATAATATCTATATGTTTCAATGTATTTTATCTGTATCATTATATAAGTAAGGGTGTTGAATATTTCATCAAATATTTAGCATTCATAGAATCTTCCTTGATAAGCTTGTTTTTGACAGTTAAAAATTGATGTGATTATTTAATCTTAATTCATTGTTCTGATAGATGTTTTACCATTCAAGAATCATATAATTACTTAAAAATTAATGTTATATTAAATAATTAAATTAATTTTTAATAATATCCTTTAAATATTTTTATTTAAGAAAGCATCACCAATCTCTTAAGTAACATAATATCACCATAAAGAGAAATGGTTTTTTCAAAAGAGTTTAAAAGAAAGGAAAACCAAATAAATATTTTATATTTATAAAACATTAAATAATAGTTAATATTTATTTTTTTTGTTTCTTTTAAATATTACTTATTTCATTGAAAACAATAATATAAGAATTGAATAAAAAAGATACAATTTTGAAAAACCAGTATTTTGATGTAGAAACGACTTATGAAAAAGAGTTCTGTGAGAGGAAATGGGTGATATATCATCATTAATGGATAAAATAATTTACAATAACATAAAAATGGAATCATTTTAGAAAAATAAATAGAGTTCTAACAATTTTTAAAGACAATGAATCATGAATAAGAAATGGGAAAGAGGCTTGGAAACCCTTAACTTGCTCTTCAAATGAACTCCTTTGGTTTTAGTGTAAAGTCTTATAATATAAGTTTTTTGGAAATAATATAGATTCATTAACATGAAAAGGTATGTTTATAGATGAAATTTTATATGATATAAATAGAAAATATAACATTATATGAGTCTCGAAAAGGCTAGAATGATCCTTCTTTTATAGGAAAGATTTAATGGTGTTTTCTTAAATATTAAATTTTTAAGGGTTAAAAATGTAATATTAAAAGTTCAAGTGGTTATTAAATATAAAATATATGATATTACATACCATTAAAAGTACCCAATTGTCTCTTGTTAATATTTTATGATATACTATTAATTTATAAATCGTTTTCAATATTAAACACCCTTTAAAGTCATTTTCGAGTTTATTCATATAATTTTAATTTATAAATATATTTGTATCTCTAGAATTAATATTTAAATATTTAAATTAATAAATATTTATAATATATATTCCTATAATCCATTAAATACTATAGATACTCAAAATATTGTCTCTTTAAATATATTAAAATACCATTTATTTGACTTTTCTTTTGCCTGTACAAGCGCTACATCGACACTATGTAAGAGTTTTGGATAATTATCCTATTATTTAAATATAAAAATAGATTAATTACATAATTATAATTCATTATTGTTAATTAAATTCATCTAGGACCATTTTAAATATATTTTTATTATTATCCTTAATAGGATAACATTTTTAAGTTATTATTATTTTTTCTCACCTCATGCAAGTACTGAGTATGCACTTGGATAATTATCTTTTTATATAATTATAAAATTCATAAATATAAATTAAAATAATTTATTAGTTAAATTTTTTAATCTCATAGTATATAAAATAATTAACCATTTCTAGATACTGTCTTAAAGTCATCAATTTTACTTTTGTAATGTTGTGTAAGCATTACATCAACACCATTGATTATTTTAAAATTTATGTTAAAATAAAAATTAATTTTCATTAATTGAATAATATTTCTATGATATTTTGAGTATGAAATCATGTAAGATATTTTAAAAAATATTTAAAAATCTTTATGTAATATTTATATCATGAATATGTTAAAAGAGATACAATATTCAAAAAAATTATATTTTGAAACTATTCACACAAAACCAAATTATATAGAAACCAATTCACCTTAAGATAATATCAACATAACAAAAATAAATTTCATTTTATCAAATTAAAATTATTAAATTTATAAATTTAACTTTTAAATAAAACCGTGTATTATATGAAAAAAAATTATTTATAATAGAACTATTCTTTTCTCAAATGAAAATCCTTATTATTGTTTTTAAAATAAAAATATTTATTCAATATAGTAGAAAATAATATTTTTAAAGGATGTTGTACTCTTATTATTTATAAAATATTTATTTATTCTTAAAAGGTTCAAACTTTCATTCCATTTAGGCCTATCAAACTCCATATATTCTTGATCATTTGAAATAATTGGGATCCTCTTAATTCCCATAGTCGTTAAATCTCCATAAAATATATGGGTTTAGATTTAGGGTGAATGTTTAATTATTTCAGTCAATATATCATCCCATGAGGTTTAACAAGTTATTTATAATGTATTCCATGTGATTGAATATGATTGTATTCATGGAAACTGATGTGGAATCCCAAGGCATAAGCTCAAAGTGAAGGAAAATATTTATTTGTGGTTGCAGTAGAATATTATGTAGATGGAAGATCCACACATAAATTTTCATATGTAGCTAAATTTTATTTAATAAAATTCCCATATGTGTTTGAAAACATTTCCAAAATTTGGTTATGTTTCCGAGAACATAAAATTACCATACATTGTTAATCACATATGTGGATGACTGGATTTCGCAATTCCCATACATGGATAGATTCGCATCCATCAAATTTTATTACATGGTTAATTCAAATACATGGATGGTTATGTATCCAAATTCCCAATTTTTTTCATAAATAATTTCTATAAATATTTATTTAAAATATGAACATATTTGATTCTTCATAATAAAGTCCACACACCTAAACGATTCATAAAAATAATGATAATTAAATTTAGGATTTATTCTCATAATTATAATGATAAAACAATCAATTATAAATCATTTTTTAAATCCATTTTCATAATTTAATAAAAAATAATATTATATACCAAATATGTGATAATTACCTTTAAAATGATAAATTTGTGAGATATAAATACTTAAAATACTAAGATAAATATATGAAATTATTGACTCTACAAATTCCCCCATACATAAACATTTCACTTTGGGAAATCATCTTATACCATGGTCCAAATTTTTTATCAATATATAAATGTCACCACTTTTCATTTTTAAAAGCTAAATAATTATCATGCATCATAAATATATTTAAAATATCTATTTACTATATGAGAAATAAAAATTAATTCAATATATTTTTAATTATCATGTTCATTTTATTACTACCTCCCTAGAAATGTATCTCTCTTGGCCCAAGGATTTGGAATTGACATTTTCTGATTCTCAAGAGAATGCATTATTTCCATAGTCTTAATGATTTCCTAGAATCTTCACACCATGGAATCATAAAAATTTGTCACTCATGAAGACTTTATCTTGGTTTTTTATGGAAAAGGGGTTTGTAGTATTTAAATGAAAAAGTAGTTGAGTTCAAATAAAGAGGATTGGCTTTAAAGTGATGTAAAATGCATGAAACCTTATAAGCTCAAGAATGAAAGATCACTCACTCCATCTTTGAAAGTAGATAAACTCCAAAATATTATTTATTTTATTTTTCAATGCACACATTGGATTTTTTAGCATTGATGAGTAGATTTATTCTCTCTCCCAACCTCGTGGCAATGTTTCATCCTATAGCTATATCTTCAAAATCGAATTTTTGAGTGAATGAAAGAACGATGTTTGATCTTAAAGTAATTTGAACTCCTAAACCATCTTTGAATGATTTTTTTTTCATCATCACATATTTACAACATGATTTTCTACCCAAACAATAGCAGATAATAATGTACAACAACTCACAAAGTAGTCTAGTAGATTTTTTTAATGTAGAAGAATCCCCCCATACACTTGAGTTCAATCATGTTTATATAGTAAACATCTAGATAATGTGGATAGGTATTTTTTTATCTTAATGTGGCTACCTAACATAGTATTTATGGTTACTACAAGATTAATAAAAAGGTTTTATGTGAGGGAAGTCTTAAAAATAGAGTCCAATATAAAAATGGGATTTCAAAATGTTGTGTCTATCATATTTGACATATTTCTTGAATTCTAATATATTTAAATAATATTAAAATAAAAATTTCTATATTTCATATCATACTTCTAGAATCTTAAGAAAAATTGAAATATAAAGAATATGCTTAAAATGCATAGAAACATTTAGGGTGTGGGAAAAAAGCTTCATTACGGACAACCATAATGCACAATGAGTTTCACATTTTATGAAACATACTTAAATAATAATATTTAAAATAAATAAACAAAATTATATTTTAGAAATGATTTAAAATTTTTAGAAATTTAAATCAATAAAATTTTTCAAAAACATAAAGATAGCCTCAATTTGTATTTATATTTCAATAAACACCAAAGTTCCTGAAAACACACCTAAAATTAAAAAAAAGGAAACATTAAATTACTAAAAATATTGATACCACTCCCACACACATAGATTATTAATACCATTATTTTATCTCAAAATTGACCATAAAAGTTTTCATTAAAAATAAAAATTGGGTAGTAAAAAATCGATAATTACATAGTAATACAACCAAACTTATTTATAGGAATAAATATGAGTTTTTCTCTAAAAAGAGGTACTCTAAAAATACTATAAGAAAAAAAATAACATAAGAAACTTATTTAATTAAAAAATAAAAAGAAATAAAAATATAATGGGAAATTAAAGAAGGATAAAATCATTGTTTATCCCCCAAGTGGGCCCTTGGTTTTGGATGCCCCTGGAAGGGAATTTACAACTATCATTTGATGTTTGATGGTGGTTATATATTTGTTGATTTGAAAAACCACATATTGTTTGTTATAGAATGATAAAATTATTGTTAGTTGGAGAGAATCCTGTAGATATAGTTCATCAGTTATATACCCATAAAAATAAGATATGACTTTAAAGGTGGGGGTAGGACATGGGTGGGTCTTCTTCCTTTATTTCAGACATAACATCCCTTTTCCACTTCCTTCAATTCCAAGGATTTTTTATAATTGTTACATCAAAAAATTTATAAAAGGGGAAATTAGATAATAATCATATTTAAACAAGATTATTACATGAAGAATGAATGCCAAAATATTCCCCTTTAATGCAGGTGGCTTGTGTCTTTGTTTATTTATGCCAATTTACTAGGATTTTATTTTGTGATCCCTCTAAAAAATGTTCAATAGTTTTAGAGAGCTATACATGTTCTTCATTAGGTGATTTTTATTCTCTTAATCATCCTCCATATAAAACCATGAGTTAGTTAAATCTAAAAAATTCAAGAAATGGGAGTTAATAATCCTTTTAGTTTCAAAATAATTAGATAAAATCGTGTCCAAGAAAGGATCATCTCCTTATTTGTTTCAAATTTAATTATTTATTCAATGGTAAGTTCCTGTTTTATTAGATTTATTTTGGATAGAATCAGGTAGTCCAAATCCTCCACCCTTTCTTTAAATTTTACCTTTTTATTGGTGTCATCTTATAAATAAGGTGAGAGGAAGATATGTACTTATTTTTTATTATAAAAAATGAGAGAATCACTTTACTTTTTAGTTTTTACAATGTATTATTAATATTCATATAAACCTTATCAATATCATTATTGTATATCATCTAAAATATATTCTTTAGGTACCTCTTCAAGAAATGGTTGAGAAAGGTCAAATGGATCTTTTATGAATTCACTAATGTCCTTCTTAGGTTATTAAACTAATAATGTAAGTGGAAAAATTTTAACTTCTTCTTCAATATGTTGCAGTTTTTTCTCCCACCATAAATGTTTGATATCATTAAGATAAGTAAAATGGATCTATATTTTTTGTTCACTTATTCCATCAATCAAAAGTTCTTCTATATTATCACCTATGATGAATCTTTGTTAATAGACTTAACATTAGGACATATATATGTGAAATCACTATAATAATATATCTTTTCCTAAGAATGGTATACAATTAATTTTTTTTTTGTAATTTAAGATTTTTTTGGGTTTTTGATGAAAAATAGTGTGTAAAAGTGCTTGGCCTTCCCATAAACATTTCCAAATTGATGTGTGGTGATTTTATGTGGACCCCAAGTCAATAAATTATTATTTTTATCATCATTAAGTGTAGTGAAATCCATATGGTCAATATCTTAAGGAGGCTATTCATATAAAATATTATTCTATTATCACTATTTTATTATATTATATATACTATGAAATAAATAAAATTAATAAAATAGGGGTTTTATAAGAATTCAGATGATATATAAATATAAATGGATGAAAAATAATGATAAAACAAAATTATGTTATCAAGAAAGTAATTTTTCCTGAGTTTGGCTACTCGAGTCCCTTCATTATCCATTTATTATTGACTAAATACTATTTGATAGTTAATCCCACCATATATGAACTAATACTACCTACTCTATTTTTGAAACATAGAATGCATAAGATACCTCTTCAACAATCTAAATCATACCTCCTCCAATATTCAAGAATGATGAAACACATCAACCAAGAGTGTAACCCCTTCCAATACCTCACTATATTTTATATCATTTCATCCCTCAAACACACTCAACTCCAAAATATGATGAGTTTTATAGAGAGAAGGTATGGAATGGTTACTTGGTATAGAATATTATTGAATTAAAATGTTTTATTAAGGAGTGTTGGAAAACCTCCACACCACATTTATAAATTGTCTCTCTCTAGCCACAAATAAAATATAATCTTAAAGAATTGAAAATCAAGGATTTAGTAACATCGAGAGAACCACCCCTAAGGCCAATCCTTAGTTTAGTCACTCACCATGGAGAGTGTGAGTGGTTATGGTGAATAGGATAGAGACAACAAGAGATAGAAAGAAAACAAAGAAAACTTGTTAAAATATACTCTATGTTACTATAAAGAAAAATAAAATATAGTGAATCAACTTTAAGAAGAACTTTGGCCAAATATTCAATGGATGAGTCCCTCTTCTATTCCAAAGACAGTGTACTATTCTTATTTATAAGTGATAAATTTATTATTCAAAATTTTGAACTTTCATTCCTTTTGGAATTGTAAAACTCCCAAGATCCTAGATCATTCAAATCATCAAGACCCTATTAATTCCTTTGGACTTTGAATCTCCTGGATATACATAGATTTAGATTTAGGATATAGGTTTCATTGTTTTAGATGATAAATGATATCTTTAGGTCTAATAGGTTTTTTAATGTTTTACATGTGTCCAACTATAATTGGATGCATGGATGATTAATTGAAATCCCAATGCCTCATCTCAAAGTTCAAGTAACTCTTAATTCATGCTTGTAGTAGAAACTTACCTAGCCAACAGATCTGCATGTGTATTACCATACACAACTGATTTTTCTTCCATTATAATTCTATACGTTCTTCACAACATATCCAAAATTTTGTTATGTGAATGAGCTAATAAAATTACCATACATGGTTAATCACCTACATGGATGACCGCATAGTCAAATTCCTATACATAGATGTATTTTTATAAGTTGAATTCTGTTACATGGTTAAGTTATGTATGCGGATGGTCATGTAACCAAATTTCCATATGTAGATGTACATAATTTCCATACATTGTTATTTAAGCTCCTAACTTCTTCGATTCTTTAGAATAAATTCCAAACACCTAAAAGATTCATTAAAACACAAAAAATTAAATTGAGGATTTATTTTAATAATTACAAAGATAAAATAAACAATTTAAAATATCTTTTTTGAACCATTTTCATAATTTGATCCAGAAATACTCTAATAAATCAAATGTGTAATAATTACCTTCAAAATATAAAATTGGTGGGATTTAAATCACTAAAATACCAAGAGAAATATATTAAAATATTTAATCTATCATGGGTATCATATATTAGAATATTTAATAGAATAAATAAGTCATGACTAATATAGTAGTCATGAGTAATAATAAAATAATGCCATATAACCAATAACCAGATCATGAAATATATCAACAAATTGCATAAAAATATAAATAATCACATTATTAATAATAAACGATTTTATATGTATGTAATTCATAATTCTAGATATTGTAATCTTACCATTAAGTTCTCATGATAAGACAACATACATAAATTGGTGATGAATGCATCAAATACCCAAAGAAATTTGTCTCCTGAGACCAACCAACATATCTAAGGGCTATATAATTAAAAGCCCCGCCAATTACTAAATAATTAAAATTCAAGACATCTAATTCAATTTGACTAGTATTTTTCCAAGACATTATAAATAAATCGGTAGTCATACACCAACTACCAAAACTAGTTTTCTCATAAGACCTAATGATGTATCAATGGGATACATAATTCTAGGACCTATCAATCACTAAATAACTCTAATAAATTCATCATATGAATTTAATGAATAAAAAATACAATACAAAATAAAAATTCATTAGTAATTAATAACAATTCACATTGAAATAAAAAGTATACAAAATTTCAATATTTTCCTAGTGAATAGATGGAATAAATTTCTTGGTAAGCACCCTTCAAACTAATTTATACATTATAAGGTATTCACACCGTATAGGGTAAAAGATACATGGTTAAGTAAATATTAGAAAAAATATATTTAAATAATTTAAATAATATTGAATACAACCATGTTATTAAATAACATGGACATTAAGGTGAAAAATAATGTCAAGAGATAGATAGAGATATATAGAGAATATAATCTCAAGAAACAATATAAGTGGGGGAAACCCCTTATGATCAAAAAACGATTTAAAATATTAATCTATAAAAGTGGAAAGAAGACCATAAATTCATCATAAATAAATGTATGATATAATATAATTCAGTCAATAACTTGGATAATATATATGGAAATTAATATAGGAAAAAAAGAGAAATACTTGAAAATAATGAATATTTAGAAATAAACCCTTTCCTTGTGCCTCGAACCATTTTTTATGATCTCTAAATTCATATAAAACCAAATTATGTTAATTATTAAATTTCATTAAAACCATTTTTATTTTAATTTTCCATATTAACACTCTATTAAAATCATTTATTATCATGTTTCATTCATTTATTATGCTTTTATAGTTCACATTGATAGTTTTGAGGATGCTCAATTTAGAATCTCTAAAAATAATATGGTATAATTTTAATAGTCAAAGGTCATTATACAAAAGTTTCATAATCTAAAGACATGTCAAGGTATTTTTTCCCATCATTTTGAGGAAAATAATATAGCGACCAATAATTTCACACATACATATTATATCTTATAATATGCATATTCAATACATAACATTATAATCCATGGTAGAATAGTAAATGATTAGTATCTTTGGGTACTAGATACATAATCCTATTATTTAATTAAATATGTTCATCATTTCCCACATATAACACTAATTAGGTATACCCTAGTTTAAACTTTTCTTCTTAACCTGGGGAAGGAAAAAAATAAGAAAGGGTGAGACCAGATGCTCACTAAGGGTAAACATTGGAGATATTGATCAATGATTCTACATGATCATAAGATAAACATAAGGTTATGAGATCATGATCATAAATTACAAAGTTTATACCAAATATATCATAGATTATATACATGAGTAATGGAATTAAAATTTATCATAATAATAGAAAATATTCATAAGAGTGTGGAATAATCAATAATTAGTCATGGTCCAAGAGATCGTAACATATAAACATAAATGTGTCACTAAATAGAATCTTATAATATTGTGAACATGTATAAATAGAAATAAGTTCACTAATTAAGTTAAGAACATGAAATCATGACCTCACATAAACACATGGACATGAAACTTGGTCAAAACATAATCTTATAGACATGAAAACTAGGTCTATGCATAATCGTATGACTTAAAAACTAGGTCCATGCATAATATTATGGATATGAAAACCAGGTCCATGTATAATATTGTAAACAATAAATTAGGTTTACACACAACATTTTTATTTCAAGAGTTATTTTTATTTACCCAATGCATTATAGGTTTTTAAAAACCAAACCATAAATTAATCATAATCCATTAATATGTATTCCATAAGATCATAAAAACATTTAATAATTCATCATAACTTAATCCATGAAAAATAAAATGGTTTTCATAAAAATATCATAATCATAATAATGAAATAACTAGAGAAAGAATAATGATAGTATCATAGAATCATATCCCCAGTGAAATATAAGTAACATTAAATGATTTCATTATAGATGAAAAATTCCTTTAAAAAATCACACGAAACATTTCTTGAGAAAAATACACTTTTCATTTTTAAACTATTTAAAATCCAAATATTTTAAAAAATTTAAGGAAATTTTTTTCATTGAAATATACCATAAAAAACTATAAAAGAATCTCCAAATCATTGATAAGTCATAAAACTGGTAAATTATATTCATATTTTATACATTAAAACAAATATTCCTTTCACATTTTTAGTGGAAAGTCAAAAGTACCTCATTTTAAAAAATGATAAGAATATTCCTTTGAAACATTTTTATAAAAATTCAACCATGGGTAAAAATGACTTCAAACATTCATCAGAGAATAGTAAAACATTCTTGAATTTTTTTAATTAAAATATTGAAATAGAATAAAATTATTCCGAACTAAAGAGGGTATAAAGTTTTTTTATCAAAAACATTTTCCCAATCATTTTTAGTAGCAGATAGGAAAATGGTAATATTACATGAAAATTACATGAATAACCATAGGATAAGAAAATTAAATGGTATTTATAAGATAAGGATCATATAATTTCCACAATATAAATTTAAGAATAAATGATCCCAATTAAAATGACATTGAAACATAAATCCTCTTCTGCTTTTGTAACATTTGAATCATAATCCCCATGAAATAATAAATTCAAATGAAAGTGTAAGGTATTAATTTTTTTTCAAATAGGTATAAGAACTTAAAATATTTTATAAAACTTTAATTTTATACTAGTAATGTTCTTAAGAGGATAGGAGTGGTTTGGGAGAGTCTAGGGATCATTTAGAGATCGAATCTTAAAATTTTGGAAAGACTGATTGAGCCGTATAGTTAGCACATAGTTAGTTCTAACCATGTGACTCAATCATGAAGGTGCTGCAGAAAATTGCAGAGGGGTTCAAAATTAGTTCTAACCATTCACCTCAGGTTTCACAACCTTGTAGGGATTTTCAATGGGTTGAAAAGGGCTGCATAATTTTTCCAAAATGTATGCCCATAGAAGCACCCTTAGTGCCACTTAACCAGTGATGCCACATATTTTAGGTGCACAATTTGAAAAACCATGCCTCCAAACTATGTTCCTCTTAAAAATGTGCGAAAAGAACATTTTACCCTTCCTTTATTTAAGGTTTCTCCTTCATTTTCCCTAACCATTCAAATTCATCACCTCTTATGAGCGTGGGAGTCTTCCACATACCTCCGACCTAGGCTCTGAGTTGGTTTCTTCACCCAAGATCCAATTTGGTCACCATCAATTGTGTTGGATGCATATCGATAAGATATCCATTCCTCTTCCTTTATTTTTTATTCCACCATATCTGATACTATTTTTGTGTGATTTAATATGATATATTTTTAGGTTATTTTTATATTTCTCTGATTTCTTCTATTATACTTTTTATATAAAGTAGATAATGGTTGTGGGTTCATCTACCACCCTAATGTAGGTGGTATAGTTATTTTACCCTAAAGTATCATTGTTTTATATGGCGTAACATTGTGCTGCTTGCTAGAACCTTCTAGCAACACCTCATAAATTCCTAATTAACTAAATTAAGTGATGTTTTCATGCTTAGGGTATTCCTAGTAACATTAAAATAAACATTGGAGGTTGAAAACCTTATTTTGAGACACCCCTAAGGGTGTTCCTTAAATTTGAAAGAGCCTCCTGAATTTGAATTTAAATTGAACCATTTGAGGTGTGTTTAATTTCCATTGTGAGTGAAATATATTTTTAATTGAAATATAGGGAAATGGTATTACATGTGTATAGAATCTTTATACCCTTATTATAGTTGAATCAAACATAATAAATGAGTTAGCCAGTATGAACAAATTGTATTGTTGAATGGTATGAGTTTATTGCTAGCCATGAACATTCCTTTAAACTAAACCGAGGGTGATAAAATGGTCCCGATTATGGATTCCTTGGATCGGATCATCAAGTTTAACAACTAGAAGTTATTAAATTAATCATAGTATACTGGGAGTGATACACGAGTTCTTTATAAAATACCATAGATGGACAAGTTAACCAAGGATATGTATTTATGCTACCCATGAGTTATACCTGGTTCCCAATGTGGTATACCTTGGACATACTCAAAGGGTAATGCCTTATACCATGCCATGAGTGATACTTGGATCCTTATACATATTCCTTGGATATACTCCTACGGTGATGGGTTTTGATAGAATATACTTGGATCGATACCTAGTTTCTATATATGGAACAACTTGGATGGGCTCAAGATGCTAATTAATTTTAGACTAAGGATAGGTCCTCCAAGCTAAAGAAAAATATTGAGTTCTATACATGATTATAATTGTTCTTTATAAAGGCCCATTTACACCTATATTCTTATATGATATTAGAGTTATGAAACTCTTTATAAGTATGTATGTATGGCTGGGGATTATGCCTTGGGTCCTGACTCTTAATATGTATATATATATATATTCACACACACATATATATGCATATATATATATGTATTTATATGAGGCATATATATATACATAACTTTGTTTATATAATTATATATATAGGGTGACATATATTCAGAGACATCTGACTTAAACCGAAGTAGGTAGTGTCAGTTAGGTGTCTCGTGAGTAATTCAATCCATTATGATCTATTTATTTATCATCTTAAATTTATTATTATCCGCACACTGCTCATCTTATATGAATAGACTGGATAATTCTAGACACTGTTGGTGGTGGCCTATTGAGTATATCTCACACCATGTTTGGGCCGCCAGTTGGTACCTATATAGACCATATAGATGTAGGTAGGGACAAAGGGAAGCATACATATTTGGATACCTAACTTACTGTCCTTGGATAGAGTATGAGGGAAAATTATTGAGGCAATTATCATGATCCTAATGGAGATTTATTTTCCTTTTGATATTTTTTATAGTATGTTATATATGCATGTACCTCTGTACCCCATGTATATCCACTTTGATTAGTATCATGACATGATAATCATTTTTTATATGATATTAATTCTATCCCAAATGATTTATTTATTTTGGATGATTTATTATTCCACTTTTATAATTATTGTATTCCACAATGTTATACTCTAACCAGAGGGAATAGTCTCCCCACTGACACACCCTAGGCCCTCACTGCTAGTCTTCTGCCTCTGGTGAATGGAGAGTCGCGCTTTAGGCCATGTGGACAACCTGGTTTGGTTACTTATGAGTGAACTAAGTCCAAGGCACTTCAAAGTGGCATTAGAGGTCTTTTTTCCTTTTTTCCTTACTTCTTTGGTATTAGACATGCGACTAGGAATGTGTTGGAATTTTTTAATGATCCTCTGTCCGGAAGTAGCTAACCCATGTATAAGGGAAATCCAAATTATCTGGGCTGGGATATTACTATTTTGGTGTTTGAATGTTACAATTGTAATAATTTCACCATTTGGAGACACACATGAGTTAGTAAGTTTTATATTATTGCAATTTTTCCTTTACACTTGGACCAATGAGGAAAAGAGGTATCATTTCATGCATCATTATAAGAACCTAAGGATTCACAAGTCATGAATTATGCCATACCATATAGGTGCATCTCATTTCTTTCATTTATTGTATTTCCTATGATTTCTATTTATAAAATGTGATAACATTTATTATTGGGATAAAATAATTATATTAATTAAAGTGTCTATATTATCCTAAATAGTGTTTTCCCATATAGATTGATGTTATAACCTTAATTAACAAATCATTCCATGTTTGAGCTGTGGACCATTACTTCCATGGGATGAAACACTAAATGATTTTGATTACTTTAATTCCAATTTTAATTTATAAATCATGAAATTTTATAAATTAGTAATGGTAATTAATTTAGTCAAATCATTTTCTATGACCTGTTATACCCTGATATCATATGTAAAGGTTAATTTGTAGTTATATAACGTTCCAACTACAACATATAATGCTTGAACCATTATAACTTGGGAATGGTGATGCGTCTAACCGGGCCATGATATATATATATATATATATATACACATATAAATGAGTATAAACCTAACTAAATTTAAACTCTTTAATGAAATGGTTACCATTAAACTGGGATACCAATTGCAAAGTAAAGAGTGTTTTACACTATACCTTACAATTGAAACTCCATATACCAGAACCTATACTATGTGTTGTGAGAACTTGAACCTGAACCGACATTAGTTGTGGGTAGTAGGCAGTGCCTCTTATGATCCACTGATCTTATTATCACCTAGACCTAACTTTAGGAGTAGGAAGATAGGTGTAAATATTTTATAGAAATTATATGTACCTATCCTATTATGTTACCTTTTATCCTTTATTATGATTAATTATTATCTAAGACACGTGTATGAAATTTTTTGAGCTATTCCTCCACAACATCCTTGAGTTATTCTCTATGTGGTGGTGATGAATATACTCCAGAGGTTGTGGGACCTAAGCCACCAGTATTTCCTCCTATAGTTCAATTTGAGGCACCTCCTACTATTACTCCATGCATCAATTATCAATTATGAGAGATATTTCTATTCTGTATGCAGTCTTCATTAGTATCTTCATGAGCCACCCCTACTATGAGAGAGTTAACCTAGAATTTCAATAGAAGATTCTTCCAACTTTTGAGGGGGATGGAGGTCCTCAGGCTGCTAAGTTATGGCTAGAGGCCTTGTTATCCATCATCAATAATTTGAATACACCTTCAGAGTAGAGAGTTAAACTTGAAATTTATATACTTTGTGATTATACTAATCATCGGTGGGATGTTATCATCCAGGATAGTCGATATCAGAGTATGATCTGGTCAGACTTCCAGAAAACCTTCTTTGACTACTTATTCCCTCATATGCATAGAGAGGACTGCAGTAGAGAGTTTATGCACTAAAAATTGGGTGATATGTTTGTGGTGGAGTATTTATCTTATTTTAGTGAGATTCAGGGTTTCATGAAAACACTTTATAGTGATTATCTAATGACAATGAGACAATTTGAGGATGTGATTATGTACACCATACGATTGATGGTAAATGTGCTTTGGTTGACCACCATTTCTGAAATAGTGAACTAATCCCTCATCACTAAGAAGAATCCAAGGGAAGGTGGCAGTGTGATATAGGGTGATTCAGTATTGAGATAGGGAGGTGTTTCTTCTAGTGGTAGGATACGTCACTTCGAGTCTGCTCATGGGGGAAGTGCTATCCATATGTCATGCAATAACATTTACGTTGTGTGTCACCAGTGTAGTAGGCTAGGCTATAAGAATCCCCTATGTACTAAGAACCCAATTAAGTGATGATATTGTAGTATAATGGGGAAACTTCAATGTTTCTGTCAAATTTTCCCTCCATTACTTAGTGATAAGGGATCTGCACCAACTCAACATCCAGGTACAAGATTAGTGACTTCATGTCAGACATAAATCTAGACTATTACTGGCTAATTAGGTTAAGAAGCTAAATATGGAAAAGGTAGCCAGAATTTTGATATACAATTCCTAAAGAGAAGATATGACCAAGTTTTTCACATTTCATCTCATGTCCACAAATATGATCACATCTATATAATGAAAACCACTATTAAGAAGAAGAGTCTAGGGACTTCTATAGTTCTAGGTACTATTCTAGTAACTTCTAATTCAATTTCTTCATTATTTAATATAGATGCTTCACATCCATTCATATTTATGAAAATTATGGAAATTATAGGCTTATAAATATACTAAATTAGTGGAATTATGACTCTCCATACACCATTGAGAATCTGAATTGAGAGCGTACACCAATGAAATAGATTCCCCTTGAGATAAGTTGTTATCTATTTTTATGGGAACCCTTTTTCCTCAATATGATGAGTTTTAACATCATAATCAGGATGGAATAATTAGTACTTTATCATGATCATGTTGATTTCTATCAGTGGAGGTTGTCTTTCACATCACCTGAGGGTGGCAACTATATTCATAAGGGTGAATGGGATATCTAAGCAAGTCGATCTGGACAAGAGTAGTGTGGGTTGGGTGAAGGGATAAACTAGATGTATTGTATCCTTATAAGAAATATGGGGGAGTACTACGAGTAATTCCCTCCTATTTTTGATCATTTTAGTGAAGTATTCCCTGATTAATTTCTTTGTTACCACCTACGAGAGAGGTGGAGTTCACCATAGAACTAGTTTTAGGAGAAACACCAGTATCCATTACTCTATACAAGATGACACCTACTTCGAATTGGGAACCTAAAAGGAAATTAAAGGATTTGGATGAAAAGGGTTTTATATGATCGAATACTACACCTTGGGGTTAAAAAACCCTTTCCCCAAAATTTGGATGGTACCCTCAAGCTTTGCATATATTACCATCGGTTGAATGAACTTATGATAAAAAACTAGTATCCACTGCCTCATATAGAAGACCCCATTGATCATATCTGAGGAGGGATGGTTTTCTACAAGATTTATTTGAGGTTAGGATACCACCGGGTTCATGTCATACCATTATACATACCATATAAAACTTTCAAGAGTATGTATGGATTGTAATAATATCTGATAATGCCATTCGGGATGAAAAATTCTCATGTAATTTTTATTTCTCTAATGAACCGGGGTTTCCACCCATATCTGGATTCTTTTATGGTAGTCTTCATAGAAGATATTTTGGTGAATTCTTGTACTCTACATGACCATACCAAACATCTTGAGATTATGTTGAATACACTAAGAGAACACAACCCGTATGCTAAGCTCACAAAATGCCACTTTTGGATAGATAAGGTTCATTTTCTAGGTCACAACATCTTAGAAGAAGGACTATATATTGACCCAGAGAAGGTTAGAGATATGGTTTCCTTGGAGAATCCCAATAACTTTTTTTACATACAATTTTTCTTGGGAATGGATAGCTATTACATGTGTTTCATTCAGGACTTATCCCACCTAGAAGCACCTCTCATGGGCTTGACTAAAAATGGTGTAAAGTTCTTATGGTTTGAAGCCTATGAGGCTTCTTTTACATAGATGAAAGGGGGACTGACTTCAGTGATAATCCTAATTCTACTAGATCTAGGTAGAATCTATATAGTTTATTTTGATGTATCATGGATTAGGCTAGGAGTAGTTATAATGTAGGGAGATTGAGTTGTAGTATACATGTCCCCCTAACTAAGACCTCATGAACAAAATTACCCTACACAGGACCTCGAGCTGGAAGTTGTGGTCCATTACTTACACTATTGGATTAATTAAATATTGTGGGAGTGGTTCATCATTTACACGGTCCATAAAAAAATCAAATACATTTCAACACAGTGTCAAAATAATCTCATGCAGTGTAGGTGGGTATAATACCAACAATTATTTGAATTTAAGCTCACTTATACACAAGAGAATGGAAATATAGTAGCAGATACACTGAGCCAGAAGACTCAGACATAGGCCATCCAAGAGGCCATTTGTAATACCCAAAGATTTTATGGTATGTCTATTTTAAAATTTGACAGCTTTGATAGTTTATGCTTCACACAACACCGAGTTTAAAACCATAATATACAATTACATATGACCATTGGAATAATAATGTAACCATTGGAATAGTAATATGAACAATAGAATAATTACTTAACCTATTAAAGTATACATAAATTTTATTCATCTTATGAATGAAAATATAAGATATTTATATAATGGAATAAGTAAATAAATGTTTTAAAAATGGTAAATTAAGTATTGGTATTTTTGAGAAACATAAATGTTTATTCATAATTTTATAATTAAAATAATTATTTAAAATAAAATTAATTTTCATAAAATAGATTCATAAATTAATATTTAGTTTTATTATGATTACAATATAATTTTATTATTCCTTAATTAATTTTGTAAAGTTTCATAAAATTGGTTATAATATTAAAATTGGTATTTTTCGAGTAAATGATGATTTTATTTAAAAATTAAATTCCACATATTTAAGAAATTATGTTCATAAAATGGAGTAATTTTTTGAATTATAGCCATAAAATAATGTTTAGGTTGATTATTTGGTATTTTTCTAAAATACTTGAATTTTTTGTGAATAGTGAAAAATGGTAATTTACGGTATTTGACAAATACATGAATTATTGAGTCATAAATGATGTATATTTGATATAATTCCATAATACCAAACTATAATTATCTATTTACTATATTTATTAATGGGAATTAAAACTATTCATATTTTGGAGCCAAAATAATAAACTAATGAATAAAATAATCAAAAAACACCCCTATCCTCCACTATAAGTACTACCCCTCACCACCTCTGCTCCTCACACCTCCAAAGACTTGAATATTTCTTATATTATACAAAATTACTATCAAAAACCTCTTCCCCATGTCTTTTTATTTTTGGTCTTACCCAATGACCACTCTCAATTTTCTTAAGGAGGTTCTCAAGGAGAAGAAGTTCAAGATGTAAAATCCTCTTTCGTTTTCTTTTAATGTTTTTTTAAATTATTTTATTTTATTATACTATCCTCAACTCCCTATAACATAGTGTCATGATAACTCCAATATCTTTTATATACTTGAATTTTATTATGATAATTTTATATCAACCATAAATTCTCATCTCTTCCCATTTTATTCTGAAAATGAAAACATCATTCATGAGGTGCCGATTTACAATCTTCATGGATGATGAGTTTTCATTTTTAAATTCAACCTACAAGGCTGGTAATAAATCCATATTATGGTTAAAAAATAATATAATATATTTATTAAAATTTATTTAACATTATGTTACTAGTATATATACATAATATTAATTAATAAAACAAAACTAGTACGTGATGATCGAAAAAATGACAAAATAATCTAAACGGTGATCATTAATGTTTTATCTAATGAATCATACTAATATATATATATATAAATAATATATAAGACCATTAAATATTATATAAGTTCATTAATAACATATAATTTCAATTCTGGATAACAATTCCCATTTTACATGATCTTTCATACATGTATAAAAGTGAACCAATCATGAAAACCAAGGAGACAAACACTCCCAAATAAAAAAATTGAATCTTATAACTCATAAAAAAATCCATAAAAAACTTAATAAAAGTATAATAAATAAAATAAATGTTTAATAGGTTATGAATTAACTTATTAATTAATTTAATTTCATTATTCAGGATACTAAGTGGAAGTGCAGAATTCTTTCAGACATAAGGTATATGTTTCTTCAAGAACCTCCATTTTTCCTTTCGGATACACTTTCTCTCTCTTTAACCCAATGTAATTATTAATTATTCTTATTTAATCATCCTAAATTTCGTTTTAATGTTATAAATATGTTTACATATCTAAATTATTCTTTTTTATGGGGAAATACTTGTTTTATAAGATTTCCTTTTCAATTTATCCGGATAAACAAGCTCGATTAAAGGGAACTTTCCAATTTATTACCCATTATGAAGTACACTCCATAATATATTTTAATCCACCAATATTTTTCTAAAATTACTCTTTTTATCATGAAAAAATATCTTAGTTAATTTCTGGTTTTATACAAAAAGTTATTCCTTTTTCTGCTTTAAAGGCTCATTTATATTTTCCCTTAAACTTCACTGAAGTGGCCCATTTATAAAGTTTCTTAAACACCATTTTTACATGATTTCACTTTAGTTTCAAAATTTTAGTATGAATATTCTTTTAATATTCCTTAAATATAATTTCATTCCCTTATATTATCATGTATTTACATGTTTACAATCTTATTTTTATGACAAATACAAATGACTTTCCAAATGAACTCTTCTTTTCAAAGTAAAATGGTATTTCCCTTTAGAATTTTCTCAATGATTTCATTATAGTAATTTATTATATTTAAACAACCTATTTTTAATATTATTATTAATTGGGATTGATATTTTATTTTACCATCCACTATATTTCATTGAATGGTTTATGATTATTTTTGGGGATGTACTTTATTAATATCATTCTTCATATTACTCTGGATGGTTTATTATTATGTTTATTTTTGAGTAATGTTATTAATATTTTATATAATAGTTTCAATATGAATGTATATATTGAGTATACTCCACCCCTTTCATATAAGTAATGAATTGGACTTAGTAAGTGATGAGTGAGGCCCACTATAGCTCGTCGATGCATCAATAGGTCTCACGAGACAAACTAGACCGCATTTTTACCCATTTATGTATGGTGTCTTGGATGAATACTTGAAGACATGTTTATGATGTCTTTAATTATGAATTCCCTCATTATGATATTTGTAATTGACAACCCATGTGATTATTTGACTAGTACAATATCTATGGTTAAGTTTTATTTTCATGTGATTATTTATATGGAATTATTTTGATCAACTTTTATTCCTACCATATTATGTTTAAGTTTATGATTTAATGACATGTGTTGTTAGATATTCAACTTTCCATATTTCTTTTGTTGATATATTCTAATATATTGTATAAAATTACTAAGAATATGATCTCAAACATTTATTATGTTTTATTTTCCCCCAATATTCCAAGATGTATAATATGATTGACTTATAGGGTTAATCTAGGAGTTTATGGATGTTTCCAATTGAGTTTATTTTTTGTTTTTCCTTTATATAATGTAAAACTTATGTTTTTATATGGTTTTACAAATCTACTAAACTATTCGGTACTTTGGGATGTGATCACTTATTTATAGTACCAATGTAATAAATTAAGTCATTAACATGAGGCTACTGGGTTAGGATCTTTACAGTTGGTATCATAGAAATTTTAGTAGGAACTTTGGAAAGTAGATTTAGAAAAAATAACCCTAGAATTAACTTTGAGAATAATATCATTGTAACCAATTTTATAATGTTGATATTAGTTATACTTTAAGTGTAACATTAGTTTTAAAATTTTATAATCTAATCTAGTGCATTCTATTATTTAGAATTGGAACCTAGTGAAAGGAATGAAAATCGTATCAATGCACATATTCTATATATGGACACCCCTTATATGTAAGATAACTATATTGGATATGGAGCTTCAATATGAGTAAAAAACTTATAACCATACTAGGAAAACTGACTCAGGTTATGAAAAATAACCTTACTCGCATGGAGAATCCCGATCCACAACGCGGTGTAACAATGTTAGAACGATTCATATGACAAAAACCTCTATCATTCAATGGGACTAAAAACCCATTTGTAGCTAAGAAATGGATAAGTTCCTTAGAGAATATATTTCTCTCTTTGGGAAGTGAAAAAATGGAGAATTTTATAATGGAATTCTATCATATCTCATAATTTGAAGATAAATGGTGGTCATTAACTCAAAAAACAAAGGAAAAAGAAGAAATTTAAAATGTGGAATGGAAGGATTTTAAGGAAATTTTCTTGGAAAAATATTTTCCTTGCGAATAATGAGTGGATATGGAGAGTAAATTCTTGATTCTAAGATATAAAGAGGATGATGATGTTTCCAAGTACGAGGTCAACTTTACAAGGTTATCAAGACATGTTGTATACTACATACATAATCCAAAGAGAAAGATTAACCATTTCTTTGACGGTCTTAAGAAAATTATAAAAAGGGAACTAGTCTCCTAAAAATTATCATCATATGAGGATATAGTATCATGTGCCATAAATATGGAGAAATAATTTTCCAAGACATATGGATTCTAATGGATGCAAGATAAAAATATGGGTGTTGAGTAATCTAGAAAATGAAATAAAGTAAAATGAAATAATAGAGCGATAAAATTTCCAACTTGCAATAAATTTAGAAAGAAAAATCATGGAACATGCCTATTGGGAATGATATTTTGTTACAAGTGGGGTGTAAAAAATCCATCAGGCTCATGATTGTAGCATCAATAAAAAAACAGAAAATGTGAAATTCTTCGTCTATAAATAGTTAGGACACTACAAAAATTATTATCGTAGACATTAAGGTAACTTTCCCCATAAAAGTCCAAGGGAACAAGTCTATGCTATGTAGCCACAATAGATGAGGATGAAGTTCCTAATGATGTGGTGGTAGGTACATTAATTATCTCCTCAAATTTAGCTAAATCCATATTTGATTTTGGATCATCAAATTATTTTATATCTTCCCAATTTTATATAAAAATTAGATATTTAAAATTCACCTTAGTGAGTGATTTTTCAGTCAAAACTCATAGTGTAAACCTTATTGTAAGAAATATGTTTTGAGAAATTCCTATTATAAATCATAAACATGCTCTAATGACTGATTTTATTATCATACCTATGGTTGATTTTGATATAATCCTTGGTATTGATTGGATTCCAAAGTATAATGAAAAAAATTATTACAAGGATAAAGAAATTATTATTTTTGATGAAGGTATATAATTTATCATCTTTAGAGGGGTGAATTCATCATCTAATTCATATCTATATCGACCTCCAATAGCTATTCTAAATGAGATTCTTAGAGCGGAAGAATAGATAAAACCTATTGATGAAAACTAAGATCTTAAAATTGATAATGCGCCAATTGTAAAGGAATACATTGATGTATTTTCTGAGGAATTATCTGGACCCCCCAGAGTATTAATTTGAGTTTACCATTGATTTAATCCCTAATATAAGGCCAATATCAAATATTCCTTATATAATGGCCATTGCAGAATTAGTGGAGCTTAATAAACAACTAAAAGAGTTGAGTAATAAGGGACTTATTCACCCTAGTGTTTCTCCATGGGGATCCCATGTTCCCTTTATTAATAATAAATATAGATCCATGAGGTTATGCATTGACTATAGAGAAATAACTGCTATTACAATAAAGAACAAGTATCATCTGCCTCACATTGATGATTTATTTGATCAACTTCATAGAGCTCAATATTTTTTGAATATTGAACTTCGTTCTGGATATCATAAATTATAGTTAAAGAAGGAAGATATTCCAAATATATCATTTTTAACAATGTATGCACATTACAAGTTTAAATTAATTCCATTTGGACTGACTAATGAACCCTTTTTTATGGATCTAATGAACATAGTATTCAAGGAATATATTTATAATTTTTTTATGGTAATAATTGATGATATCTTGGTGTACTTTAAAATCTATGAGGACAATGAGAACCACTTATGGATTATTCTAGAGACTCTTAGAAGAAAAGAGTTATATGGGAAGTTTAACAAGTGTGAATTTTGGATTAAAACTGTTTCTTTACTTATCCATATTGTCTCCAAGGATGGAATCTCAGTTGATCCTATGAAGAAAAAGGTAGTCCAGGAATGGCCTACACCAATGAACATAGCTAAGGTACATAATTTCATTAGTTTAGTAGGTTACTATCAACATATTGTTCAGAATATTTTTTGACTAGCTAATCCCTTAACCAAGATTACTCATAAATGGGTTAATTTTATTTTGAAAAAGGAATGTGAAGAATGATTTGATGAATTGAATAGGATATTAGTGAATGATTTGATATTGAATATACCATTGGGAAATGGTGGACTTTTTATTTATAGTGATGCATCAAATTAAGAACATGGTTGTATCCTTATGTAGAATGATAGAGCTATTTCCTATGCCTTAAGGTAGTTAAAAAATAATGAATAGAACTATCCAACTCATGATCTTGAGTTAGTAGCTGTAATATTTGATTTGAAGATATGGAGACACTATATCTATGGTGAAATATGTGAGATATATAGAGACAAAAATATTTTGAAATATATATTCTCACAGAAATAGCTCAACATGAGGAAAAGGCGATGTCTTGAGCTACTCAAGGATTATGTTTGTTCAATACACTAACACCCAGGGAAGGAAAATAAGGTATCAGATGCATTAAATAGGATGAATCCTGGAACTCTAAACAAAATGAGTATTGAGAAGGATCCTATGTACATGGATCTAGTAAATATGGATATGAGAATTATTAAGGAAGGTGAAACATCACTACTTTTTCAAATGGTTTCCAAACCATCTTTATTAGAAAGGATTAAAATTTCTCAGTCAAATGATGAGAATTTTCAAAAGAAACTTAAAACTGTGAATAATGGGAACTTTGCGTACTTCATGTATGAGGATGAAATTCCAAAATTTGGGAAAAGGATTTTTGTTCCCTCTATACCTGAGTTAAAAATAAAATTATTGGATAATTATCATAGATTGAATTTCTCTATACACCCTAGTAGCATTAAGGTGTATATAAATTTTAATAAACATTTTTGGTGGGATAGTATGAAGTGGAAAATTTCTGATTATGTATCAAGGTGTTTAGTTTGTCAAAAGGTGAAGGTTGAAAGACAAAATCCTAGAGGATTCATGCAACCTATACCTATTCCTACATGGAAATGGGATGAAATTACTATGTATTTTTCACTAGATTACCAAATAATACAAGAAATAATGATGTAAAATGGGTAATTTTTGATCAACTTACCAAATCTACACATTTACTCACTATAAGGGAGGATTTTTGAAGCATCCCTGACCCGATTAGACACCCGAATAACGCTATCAGGCTGGGTTCCACTTTCCTTAGCAGCACCTCCCTATATTCCAATGATTTTAGACTAGTAGAGAGGGTGTAATTAGTAATAGTGGGGAGAATACACCCTCAAGGTGATGATATAATAATGGTCTAAGTAATAATATATAACAAGCAGTAGAAATAAAGACTCAGTAGACTCTATCTAGTCCCACCAATGGTGGAAGCACAATCATTAATAAGTAATAGAAAAAGAATAATAATAAATAGTAGGAGAAATAATAAACAAACCAACATTCCACTTGTAGATACTAAACAAATCATGTATCTAATACAAGTCATACAGAACAATATACAAAAGGGGTCTCTAATGGATGACCATAATATATACATATACAAAGCAACATACGGAAAAAAAGGAAAACTAAAAAATAAAACTCAAAAGTAACTCCTGAAAATTAAATAACCTCAAGGTCCCTTACCAATATCCCATTCTAAATAACTAATAAGGTTCAACTCCTGAAGCAGATCCATTACCTGAACCTAACAAAATAAAGTCTACACATGTCCCGAAGGGCTTGTATAGGGTTTGAGAATGAATCTTAGTAGGATACCACCCAAGTGTGCATACTCAAAATAAGTGTTTAATATGGTGTGAATTATAATAAAGAATAAAAAATCACATGATTAAAGTAAACATAGACATCCCTGGTGCTCAACATCCACCAGGAAGTCATCACCTGCATCAACCAATGCCAGAATCATTGAAGAAGAGAGGATCCCTAGCCCATGGACCAAGGTATCCCATGATATAAAATAGTAAGTTGAAACATTAGGTTCCACATCATAGTAATAAACTAGTAACCTCGTGACTCCTAAAACCTCATGTATCAAATAAATCACTGCCATCCCAAAGGAACACCCAAACAAAAGTAACTTGTCCTTCAGACCCTTGCTTGAAAGCACCTGTCGCCTCGAAGCCCGACATCTGAAGGAACATCAATATTTTTCCTCAAATAAAATCATTTTTGGATCATATCATGACTTACCTAGGAATGGATGCCTCCATCTTCCCAAAAATAGCCCAAGCCCAATATCCTCAATACAGTAAGTCTCATCTCCCAACCGATAACCTCATGGCTATCAACCGAAGGCTCCTCACCTTTCTTGTGGATTACAATGACAACCAAACCTAATTTTTTTCCTAATATGTACTACTAGGGGTCTCTATCCACACGAGTGGTAAAAAAAATCTCATAATTGAGTCAACCTATGTTCACATGACTTCAATCAGTGCTTTGGAAATCACATGCGAGCATCAATCACCAAATTAATACCTAAGTCACATCCAACTGGCACCTCATGCCCCTGTGACCATGTCACTCATGTTTGATGGCCATTATATCCAATAACTTGGGATATTATCTCAACTTGATAACCTCACCACCTCAAAAAAATGTCCACGATGCCCGATACTGTGATCAACATCACTTGAAAGTCCAGTCCAAGCCCAAATAGAAGACCACGTCACCTCAATCCTGATGTCCATACCACCTCAATCCCTCAAGTTATGACCATCATGATCCAATGGATCACATAACATAAAATTCATATATATATATAAACCAATTCAATTCAAATATTAAATTCAATTTTATATGATTGAATTGAAAAATTTAGATAAACATAAAATTTCAATATAATTGAACCATACAATCCCAATTAAACAAACGACTCAAATTAAATCTAGAACTCAACTTGGGCTAACTACCCAAGGTGGTCAATGACCTCAAACATAACCTCACACATATAAATATGGTTAGAGAATTCCCAATGACACCCTATAAGGTCATACAATCAATTTAATATAAATCATGAGGGTCTTGCTCAATTACCCTACAATGCGCTAACATCCGCACCCCCAAATAGACCAAGAAAGCATGAAGAAAGGTATGAAACACCTAAGTTAGACTCATATACATAAGGATATCCAGTATTATCCTCTAACTCAAAGTGACTCCGAATAAATAGGCGTTTCTGTTGATCACCCTAAAAATAGGGGAAAACAGATCAAATGGATTTAGTGCTCCATGATATGCAAAAAAATAATGGAATAGGCATCAGAGAGGGGAGACTCACCAACATAGTTCCAACACACTTGATGGATCTGAAAATGGAGAACTGATGACGTATAAAGGCTACACCCTAGAGGAGTGGAGGAGGAGAGTGCCTCCTTTACTACCGTATGACCCATGAATGAAGAAGGAGAGGAAATAAAGAGAAAATAAAAAAGAAAAATAAAAGAGGGTAGAAACCATAAATTTACCCCTTTAAGAGTACACATAGTTATCTCACATGGTTTTCCAAACCATGCAATAACTGTATGGGATATAATGCACATGTATTTCCTATATGACACTACTCATGTGGCTTGCCTCATGATTTTCCCTATCTATGAACAAACCATGAGAAAACAACTATAAAAACTATAGACATGACCACATGGTCATGAATATCCCCCATACGGTTCACCCGAACTATGTGAAAGTTCAAATACAGGGCACACAATTAGCTGGAAGAGGCCGCATGGTTTACCCCAAACCACATGCCTTGACCTGCAACCCCAAAACAGATCTTTGGGCATCTGATGCTCTTAAAACCACTTCTGAATAGGAGATACTTGGAATAAACATCTAAACCCATCCAAAATAGGGATATTGAATTGAGTAAACACTCATAATTGAGTTCTGATGCTCGAAAAAGAATTCACCATACTCACTAATTCAAAAATTCAAAATTGGTGAGGTTTTTGACATGATTCAAATACACAAGATATTACAATCTCCCCAACTTAACATATCTCATACACAAACTATAAAATGAATCATGGAGATGGTATTGAACATACCCATCCTATTAAAAACAACCCAAACAACCCCATTCTCAAGGGCCCAAATACACTACCTCAAGGGGGCTCCCCACCTTAGGAGTGACCTACCCCGATCTCATCTCGAACAAAACTCAAATCAAACAATAGTACCTCAATCAATTACTAGACTCAAATTTCCCCTTTTGATTCATCATCACTCTCTCACCACATCGAATGTTCCCATTTCATACTATATACCCATCAGAATCCGACACCTCATCATTTCCCACCTCATTCCCATGGCTCACATGGAACCCATGAGGCCTTGCATCCTAATAGATGATCAAATAAAAACCCTATGCCTATAACATCAATAATTACCACAAAAAAATGGTTCCCAGATGCCTCACACCTCATGTAACCACATATCCTCAATTCCTTGATGCCAACACACATCAATAACCATGTATCCAATGATGCTTAGTATAGAACCTGGTGCCACACACCTCATATATATATACATATCATGCACCTGAATCGGTTCCAACCTACTAAACAACATATGATTAATTCATAATTATATCATGTTCAACTCGTACATCCAAAATTGACATTCCTCAATAGTCCATTCCAAAGAAAAACAAAAAGAAGGTCTAACCATTCCCATGCCATACCTCAGACTATTATAGGCTTTCTATCTTGATCAACACCTAGAAGTTCCCCAGTATGCACCTGGTCTGAAGCCCAATTTCCTAAATTCTAACATAACTATAGTGATGCACCATCCACCTACCACTAACCCGACTGTTGGGTTCCACTGTCTCTACCAAGACCTCCACATGCAGATAAAGATTGGCTACCATCACCTGGTACCGATCACGGTCTGCTTCAGACACCTAATTATTTCCTGTTCACTGACTATCGACAGTCCGAGAAGGATTCCTACAAAACCTCTTGAGATTCCTGACCTGTCCACATTTCTAAAACACCTTAGGAGGCTTCTTACACTAAGTTTGTACATGTATTGGCATCCAAAATTGAAAGAAAACCATAGAAGACCCACTCCAAATTAGCCTTCCCAATTCCTTTTCCTGACTTCCCTATTGAAACTCATCTCGTATTAGATTCCTTCCATTTGAAGAATCACCACTAAAATTACCTGAATCTAGTTCTCAGATCGAGTAAGACCTGTATGCCAGTTTTCCCTTAGCTATGAGTTTCTGGTTCACCACTTTTGAGAATGAGCTCAATCTAATGATATTTACCTACACCTGATTGGAATTTCGTAAACCATCCTCAAAATTTCTTAACCCTTAAGGTATCATCAGACACTATACCAGGTGACATGTGAGATAATTCGGTGAATGTTGTAGCATATTCCATGATGGACATGTCACCCTACTGAAGCCTCAATAACTCTCAAGATCTTTCTACCCTCAGCGTCTTTGAGAAGAAATGATTGAAGAATTTGTCTTCAAAGTATTTCTAAGAAAGTCCCCCATGTTTGCATTTCTACACTTGAACATCCCAACAATGATTTTTCATCCCTTTGATCATATAGGATTCTAGTTTCACTATCCAACCTGGAGGACTCTCAAGATGCTTGAAAATCATCTGTATGGACTCCATATAGTTCTAAAATGTCTGAAGAACACCCTTACCCTAGAAAAGTTGTGGGTTTTGTGACTGGAACTCCTGAGTAAGATACTCCATAGATGTCTTTGATCTATGATCACCCCTACCTATCCCCTAGATCACACATACCAGGCTTTCTATGAGTTTCTCGTCATACCATGATCTAAATTCTGTAAGATCTAGTGGTTCCCACACCTGAATTGGAACCTGTTCCCGAGCCTATACCTATAGTGGAGCCTGACCCTGATCTTATACTTTCTCTACCTAAAACTCAGGGGTATGAACCTACTTTTTCTCTAGCGACACCCTATCAACACCCTCTTAAACAATCTATCCATTCCGTCAAGGAGGAAACCCACTGAATACCATACATGGCTAGGCAATCCATATATATATATATATATATAGACACATACATACAACATATATAGAGAAAAGAGTATCATAAAGTTCATCCTCACTACCCTTAACTATTCCTATATCAACCATTCCACATGGAATCCCGACCTCATGGCCTCCTTACCCACCCTAAATAGAGCCATGTTTAAAAATTTCCCATGTCGTGCCCATCCTGACAATCACATTGCCTCAAACGGATGACCTCATCACCCAACATGGTGATCAACATCACCCCATTTCACTATCCCTACATGATCCTATAAGATTCATGCCCATATTATATGTCACATCACACACATTTTTATCTATATCATTGTAAAAATAGTTCATGTTTCAGGCACATCAAATTTCACAAGTCATATCACATTTTTCAAGGAAATTTCATATCACAGGAACTTGGATATTTAAAATTGAAACATTATAATATGTGCCTAATAAAAAGCATAACCAAACACCCCTTGAATCACTGGACCAAGGATCAAAGTCTCATCCCTTTCCTACCAAGCCAAGGTCATATATCATAACAATTAACAATTCACATCTAATAATACCACTCAAGGTAGAAATAAACAAACCATTAAATGAGCATGATAGAATAGTAATTCCCACCCATGGTAACTTGTTCTGTCCCTTGTACATGGGACTGAAGACACCCATGCATGAGCTATAAACACAATTCAACCACATCCTAATATCTAGTCTACCATAACCCAAAAAGTAAAACCATCGTAAAAGAAAAGAAAAAAAATATTGATCTCATTAGTAGCCAACCTTACATTGCTACTAAATATCAGTCAATAATGCCTCTAATACCACTTGTAGCACCCCCAAACTGATTATCCACCCGAACAGTGCCGTTGGGCTGGGTTCCACTAGCCTTAGGTACACCTCCCCATATTCCAAATATTACCAACTAGTGGAAATGGTGTAATAAGTAATAGTGGGGAGACTATAACCTCAATGTGATGATATAATAATGTTTTGAGTAATAATATACAACATGCAGCGGAAATAAAGACTCAAAAAACTCAAACTAGACCCACTAATGGCAGAAGAACAATCATTAATAAGTAATAGCATAAGAATAATAATAAATAACAAAAATAATAATAAAAAAATAAAAATTACTCTTGTAGCTATAAACAAAGCATTCATCCAATACAATTCATATAGAAAAATATTCAAAAAGGAGTCGCCAATGGATGACCACAATATATACATATACAAAGAAGAATGATGAACAAAAGTAAAACTAAAATAGAAAACTCAAAAGTAACTCCTTCAGAGGCAAGAACCTCAAGGTACCTTTCCAATATCTCATGCTAAAAAACTACTAAGGTCCAACTCCTAATGCTGATACCTTACTTAAATGTAACGAAATAAAGTATACACGCATCCTGAAGGGCCCATGTAGGGTGTGAGAATGATTCTCAGTAAGATACCACCCAAGTTTACATACCCAACATAAGTCTTTAAGAAGGTGTAAATTATAATAAAGAATAAATTAGCACATGTGGAAAGTAAACACAGACTTCCCTGGTGCTCAACAACCATTAGGAAGTCATCACCTACCTCAAAAAATGCCGAAACTACTAAAGAGGATAGGATCCTTGGACCATGTTCTGAGGTATCCCATAATGTCAAATAGCCAGGTGAACCCTCATGTTCTACCTCCAAATAAGAAACTAGGAACCTCATGTATCATGACACCTCGTGCCTCAAATAAATCACCGAAGTCCTAAAGGCACACCCAAATAAAAGTAACTGATCCCTCAGACACCTTCTCGAAAGCACCCGTCAGCTTGAAGCTCGATGTCCAGAGGCACAACAATATCTATACTCAAATAAAATCACCTTTATCTCATATCATGATTTCCTGAGGAAGGATGATCTCTATCATCCCAAATTATTCTAGGCCTAATGACCTCAATATGATGAGTCTCATCCCTCAACCGATAGCCTCATCACTATCAACCAAAGGCTCCTCACCTTTTATGTGTCTTTCTATGACAATCACCCCCAAAAAAATTTCTTAATCCGAACTAATGGGCCACTCTTACCACATGACTGGTAAAAATCACCTAATCACTAAGTCAACCTATGTACACATGACTCCAATCAGTGCTTTGGCCATCACGGGTGAGTGGAAATCCCCAAATTAGTACCTAAGCTGCATCAAACTTGAACCTCATGCCCTTGTGACCATGTCTCTCAAGTTAGATGTCCATTACACCCAATAAAATAGGCTATTATTTTAACTTGATGGCCTCACCACCTTAAATTGGAGTCCACGATTCCCAATCCTATGATCAACATCACTCAAAATTCTAGGACAAGCCTAGTGAGATGACCAAGTCACCTCAATCCTAATGACCATTCCACCTCAACCCCTCAGTCCATTCCCATCACAATCCCATGGATCACATCACATGAAATTCATATATATATATATATAAACCAATTAACTTAAAATAAGAAATTAAATTTGATATAATTGAATTAAAGAATTTAAATAAACATAACAATTCAAAATAATTTAATTGTACAAACCCATTTAAATAAACAACTCAAATTAAATCAATATCTCACCTAGACTAACTACTCAAGGTGATAAATGACCTATAATATGAACCTTTATGTATAAATATGGTTAGAGATTGCCCAATGACACCCCATAAGATCATACAAACAATTTAATACCGAGTGTGAGGGTCTTGTCCAATTACACTACAACGTGCTAAAATCCATTCCCCCAAATAGAATGCAAAAACATGAATAAGGTTATAAAACACCTATCTTGAACTCATAAATGTATGTATTTCCATTATTATCTTTTAAATCGTAGAAATTTTTAAGAAATCAGCATTTTTGTTGATCACCATGAAAATAGGAAAAAAAGATCAAATAGATTTAGTGATTTGTGAGGTAAAAGAAAAGAATATATGATACGTGATAGAGGTAAGAATCACTAACATGGTTCCAACACAACCAAAAAATCTATAAATGGATCACTTATGATAGATATAGGCCACACCCTAGAAGAGAGGTGGAGGAGAGATCTGTTTTTACTATGACACAACCCATGAACGAAGAAGGAGGGGAAAGAAGGAGAAAAAAAAGAAAATAGGAGAAAGATATAAATTTATTACTTTAAGGGGATTCACGGTTAGATCGTATGGTTTTCCAAATAATGTAACAACCATTCAGGCTATAGTCCATAGGTACTACCTATATGGAACTACCCATGCGACTTTACACATGGTTTTACCTAACTATGCGTAAACCCTGTGGAAGCCTCTACAAAAAAATACACACATGGATGCATGGTCGTTCACCTCTCTCACATGGTTTACCCAAACCATGTGGTAGTTCAAAACCAAGGTGCATGATAAGTTGGAAGAGGCTTCACGGTTTACCCCAAATAATGCACCTTGACCTACAACCCCAAAACTGGTCTTCGGGCCTTCGAAGCTACTGGAACCCCTAATGAACACCAAATTATTTGAATAAAAATCTAAATAAATCTAAAATAGGTATATTGGATTGATTAAACTCTTATAATTGAGTTCGAATTCCCGAAAAATAATTTAGAATATCCACTTATTTAGAAATTCAAAACAGGGGAGGTTTTCGAACTAATTCAAAAACCCAAGATGTTATAATTTTCCCCTAGAGTTACTTGCATGAATTTATATTAATGAATTTTTAATACTTCATGGTGCACCTATATTGATTGTGTCTAATTGAGATCCCCTCTCTACATCAAAATTATAGAAAATTATTCAAAAGGACCGTGATACAGAGATTCATTTAAGTATTTCTTATCACCCTCAAACTGATGGGAAATATGAAAGGATGATCCAAACATTAGAATATATGTTTAGATAAATATCACATGAATTTAAAGGTATGAGGGATCAGTATTTTATTTTGATATAGTTTTTCTACAATGATATTTTACATTAAAATATTCAATTTTCACAGTATGAAGCATTATATGGAAAGAGATATTGTATACCGATTTGTTGGGATGAAGTTGGTGAAAGAAATATTGTAGGACATGATCTTGTGGAGGAAACAAAAAAAAGGTAAATACTATTCAAAACCATATAAAAGTATCTCAAAATAAGAAAAATACTTATACTAAAAACCATATAAAGGATTTGAAATTTCTAGTTAGAGATCATGTTTTTCTGAAAGTATCTTTATAGAAGGGTTCCATAAGTTTCTGTAATAAAGGAAAACTAAGCCCCTAGTACATCATACCTTTTAAAATTCTAGAGAGAATTGGAGTTTTGGATTATATTTTGGGAATTCCACCTATCCTTTCTAAAGTACATTACACATCTATTTGTCAAGGAAGTAAATTCTAGATCCAACGTATGTTCTCACTTCTAAATAAATAGAATTGGAACTTGATTTATCTTATCGTGAAGTGCCTATACAAATTCTAGACACTAGAGAATAAGTGTTGAGGAATCAGATGACTTTATTGATAAAGGTACTTTGTAAAAATCATAAAATTGAAGAGGTGAAATGAGAACTAGAGGAAATTATGATGAAGAACTACCCAAATATTTTTATAAGGTGACATTATGGAAATTTTATGGATGAAATTTTTTGAACTAGGGGAGAATGTAATACCTGAATATTTTTTGGTATGTCTCTTTTAAAATTTATCATCTTTAATATTTTATTCTTCACACAACACTGAGTTTAAAACCATAATATACTATTAAATATGACCATTTGAATAGTAATATAACCATTAAGAATAGTAATATGACAAATAGAATAGTAACTTCATCTATTAATTTAAACATTAAATTTAGGTATCTTATTAATGAAATTATAATATATTTATATCATGTAATAAGTAAATATTTTTTTTTAAAAATGATAAATTAAGTATTAGTATTTTTGTGAAACATAAATGTTTATTCACACTTTTATAATTAAAATAATTATAAAAAATAAAATTTATTTTCATAAAATATATTCATAAATTAATATTTGGTTTTATTATGATTATAATATAATTTTATGAGACCTGAATTAATTTTTGAAAGTGTTATAATATAGGTTATAATATTAAAATCGGTATTTTTCGAGTAAATGATGATTTTATTTAAAAATTAAATTTCATAGATTTATAAAATTATTTTCATAAAATGGAGTCTATTTTTTAATTCTACACATCTAAAAATGTTAAGGGTTAAATTTTGGGATTTTTCTAAAATAGTTTAATATTTAGTGAATTGTGAAATATAGTAATTTATGGTATTTAACAAATACATGAATTATTGAGCCTTGGATGATGTATAGATGATTTAAGCCCATAATATCAAAATATCATTCTCTATTTAATGTATTTATTTGTTGTAATCATAACTATTTATATTCTTGATCCAAAATAATAAACTATTGAATAAAATAATCAAAAACCACCCCTCTCCTCCAATAGAAATACCACCCATTATCCTCACACCTCTAAAACCTTGAATATTGCTTATATTATGCCCAATTACTCCCTAAAAACTCTTCCCAATGTCCTGGTATTTATGGTCTCACCAAAATACCATTCCCAAGTTCTTTAAGGAGGTTCTCAATGAGAATAAATTCAAGTGGTAAAATCCTCTTTCGTTTTATTTTTAATTTCTTTTATTTTATTATCCTCTCATCACCTAAATATAACAAAGTAGAATGATAACTCCATTATATTTATATAATTTAATTTTATTACGATAATTTTATATTAACCATCAATTCTCTTCTATTCCCCTTTTATTATAAAAATAAAAACATTGTCTGTGAGGTGTCGATTTACAACCTTCATGGACGACGAGTTTTCATTTTTCAATTACGCCTTAAAAGCTGGTTATAAAAACATTTTATAGTTAAAAAGACTATAATATATGTATTAAAACTTATTTAATTTTCTAGAACCATTATATATATATATAATATTAATTAATAAAACAAAACTAGTGCGTGATGATCAAAAAAATGCCCAAATAATCAAAATGATTATCATTAACCTTTTATCTAATAAATTATCCTCATATATAATAAAAAATGATATATAAAACCATTTAATCTTCTATAAGTTCATTAATAACAAATAATTTCAATTCTGGATAACTATTCTCATTTTACATGATCTTTTGTACATGTATACAAGTGAATCAGTCATGAAAACCAAGGAAATGAACACTCTTGAATGATGAAATTGAATCTTATAACTCATAAAAAATGCCATTAATGAACTTAATAAAATTATTATAAATAAAATAAGTGTTTAATATATTATTAATTAAATTATTAATGATTCTAATTTCATTATACTGAATATTAAGTGCAAGTGAAGAACACTTTCAGACATAAGGTAAGAGTTTCTTCCCAAACCTCCATTTTCCTTCAGGATACACTTTGTCTCTCTTTACCCCAATGTAATTTTTAATTATTATTATGTAATCATCCTTAATTATGTATGTATGTTCCAAATATATTTACCTAGATCAATTATACTTTATTTTACGGGTAAATACATGTTTTATAAGGTTTCCTTTGCAATTTCTTCTGATAAGCAAACCCGGTTAAAGGGAACTTCCCAATTCATTACCCATTTTCAAGTACACTTCATAATCTATTTTAAGCCACAAATATTTTTAAAAAATAAAACTTTTTATCATTAAAAACTATCTTATTTCATTTTTTTATTTAAACAATTATTGCTTTGTCCTTTTTAAATACTCAGTTATATTTTCCCATAAACCGCATTGAAGTGACTCATTTATAAAGTTTCTTAAACACTATTTTTACATGATTTCACTTTAGTTTCCAAATTTTAGTATGAATATTCTTTCAATATTCCTAAAATATAATTTCATTACCTTTTATGTTTTGGGATATACATGTTTACAATATGAATTTTATGAAAAATAGAAATGACTTTATAAAAGAACTCTTCTTTCCAAAGTAAAAGGGTATTTCTATCAAGAATTTATCAATGATTTTATTAGAGTAATTTCATATATTTCAACAAAATTTGTTTAATATTATACTTAATTGATATAGATCTCTTATTTTACCATCCACCATATTTTATTTAATGGTTTATGATTATTTACGGGGATGTACTATCTTTATACCATTCACCATATTACTCTAGATGGTTTATGATTAAGTTTATTGTTGGGGGAAAGTTATTAATATTTCATATGATAGTTTTAATATGAATGTATATTTTTATTATGTTACACCCCTTTTTTTATGAGGAATTAATTTTAATTAGTAAGTTATGGGAGGGGCCCTCTATATCCCCTCATTGCATCAGTTGGTCTCATGCGACAAACTAGACTGGATTTTTACCCATTTATATATGATGTCTTAGAAAAATCTTTTGTGGTGTGTTTATGATGTCCCAAATTACGAATTCCCTAATTATGATATTAATAATTGAAAATACATGTGATTATTCTAATACTAAAATATCCATGGTTAAGTTTTATTTTCTTGTGATTATTTATATGGAATTATTTTGATCAACTTTTATTCCTTCCATATTATGTTCAAGTTTATGATTTAATAACTTATGTTTTCAGATATTCACCTAGAATTATTACTAATGTTTATACATTCAATTTTATTTTTTAACCTTACTAATAATCTAAGATCACCCCTTTATTATGTTTTATTTTTCACCAAGATACCAATATGTATATTATCATTGAATTCCAGGGATAATCTAGGAGTTTATGGATGTTTACAATGAAGTTTCTATATTGTTTTATATTCAAGTTGTAATTTAAAACTTATGTTTATATCTAGTTTTATAAATATACTAAACTATTCATTCCTTTGAGATGCGATAACTTGTTTATATTACCTATGTAATAAATTAAGGCACCGAATCTAGGCTGCTGGTGTCAGGGTATTTACACCAGTAGTGAGTGGCAGTTGATGGAATTTTTTTTCTAAGATACACCTGGAGGTTTAGGAATATCATGTGAGGTATGTTTTAGTATATTTGGAAGTGACATAATCCTTTCTATAATGGGTAAGTATGAGAAAAATTTCAAACCAAGAGGTCTTAGACCTAAGTTAGAGTGTCTCAGGTGAGGACCCAACACCGGGTTGGGTTATCAATAAGGATGATATCCTACACTTTGATAGGTGTGTTGGTGCCTATAAAAATATGAGAAGAATTAAAGTGGGAATATTATACCTCTATCTGGTCAGTACAACCTAGTCTTACCAAGATATACTAAAATATAAATGATAAATATTGGTGGATAGTTATGAAGAGGTATATTGCAGGTTTTATCAGACAGTGTTCCACTCATTAGTAGATGAAGGTAGAGCACCAGTGGTCTAATCGACTTCTACAACTGCTATCCATTATTGATTGAAAATGGCATGAAAACATCATGTATTTTGTGATGGTTTTTCTAAGGCACCCTTGAGGTAACAATGCGGTATGAGTGGTCATCTACAGTTTGACCAAGGTCACACACTTTTTTTCGATCAATGAGACATTTTTATTAGATGATATTGGGAGGATTTAAATTTGGGAGACTGTATGTATTCATATAATTCCCCATTATATCATATCAGATAGAGATAATTGGTTTATATCATAGTTCTAGAGTGGTTTTAAAAATATACTAGGTTTATAGGTGCTTTTGAGTACAACATACCACCCTCAGATTGATGATCAATCCAAGCGTATGATACAGGTGTTAGAGGACATGCTCAGACCATACATCCTTGATTTTGGGGGTTCTTAGGATAAAAATATATATATCATCTAGTTTTTATACAACAAAATATTGTAGAAAACTATTCATATGGATCCCTTTGAGGCCCTATATGATAGGATATGACGTTCACCCCTGTGATAGTTAGAGGTAGGTGAGGTGTTGCTACTGGGACCTCATCTTGTTTAGAATACTTCAAAATAGGTGAAACTTATTTAGAAGTGTATGAATACAACTCAGTCTAGGAAGAATTATTAAACCAATCATCATTTTTGGCCTCTATATCTTATGGTGGGACATTGGGTCTTTATGTGATTTTCTCCTAGATTGGGTAATACATGGATTTGGGATAGGGAAAGACATCACCTCATTACATTGGACCTTTTGAGATCTTAGAGAGAGTTGGTTGGTAGCCTATCAGTTTTATTTAACTTATAGGTATTGGTACATGAACAAAATCTTCCATGTATCACAACTTTTCTATTATTATTCTAACCTATCTCATTTATTGATCTTGATGATATTGAGTTGTATGTAGATGTGTTGTTTGAGGAGCATCATGTGTACATCATTGATCAGATCATGATGGATCTCTAAGGCTGAAAAATTCATATAGTGTGGGTTCTATGGAAGCATAGTCATGTATAGGATGATACCTGATAGAGAGAGGCTGATGTATATGCTCAGTGGTTGAAAATTTTCATTGGTGATGTTTTACCTCCCTCTAAAGGGAAACATGGGAATGGATTTTTTAAGGAGGGGAGGTTGTAACATTTTTATTTTTTTCAAATAGGTAAGGATACTTAACATAGTATAAAAAACTATTATTTTATTCTTTTAATATGATTAAGAGGATAATATCATCTTGGGAGAGTCTAAGACTCGTATGAATCTTCGATCTCCAAAAATTGGAAAGAAAAACTGGGCTGCATGGTTAGTGAAGGGTTAGTGCTAACTGTGAGACTCAACCATGCAGGTGCTATTGAAAATTTTAGATAGTTCATGATTAGTTCCAACCATGAACCTTAATATGCACGACCATGTAGATATTTCTAGTGGTCTATAATGGGCTACATGATTTTTCCAAACGGTGTGCCCAAGGATGCACCCTTAATGCCACTTAACCAATTATGCCACATAGTTTAGGTGCATGGTTTGGAAAACTGTGTGGACAAACCACGAGACTCTTAAAAATGTGTGAAAATACTATTTTTCCTGAACTTAATTTAATGTTTTCTCTTCCCCCCATTCACATGCAACACCTATCCCAAGAATGGGAGTCTTCCTCCTTCCTCCAACCTAGGATTTGAGATATGTTCTTCGTTTGAGATCCGATTCTTTCACCATAGGCTATGTTGAATGCATATTGGCAAGTGATTAATTTATGTTACTTACTTTAATACATTATTTTTAAATATTTGGTGCTATCTTGGTGTAACCTAATATGCCATATTTTTAGGGAATTTGTACATTTTACCAATTTCTTCCATTTTCCTTCATATTTGAAGCCAATAATAGGTGTGGGTTCATATAGAAACCTAAGGTAGGTGTCCTAGTTCTTTTTTACTAAATTATTACTGTTTTATATGGTGTTCTATTTTTCCACGCACTGGAACCTTCCAATGATACCTTTTAAATGTACAATTAACTAAATTAAATGATGTTTCAATTCATAGGGTAGTCATAGTAACCTTAGAATCAATTTCATAGGTTTACCACCTCACCGAGATCCATCTATAAGGGTGTGCCTTCCTTAAATACCTAAGAGCCTCAGGCCAGGGAATTTAAATTGAACCAATATTTGAGGTGTATGGAATGGGCCTTGTGAATGTAATGCATTTTTAATTAAACCAAAGTGAAATGGTAGGACATGTGTATAGACTCTTGATAACCTTTTTTTAGTTTAATCAACCATAATAAATGAGTTTTCCAATATGAAAAAAATTGTATTGTTTAATTGTATGAGTTTAATGATAGTTATGAAAATAACATTAAACTAAGATGAGGGCGATACAAGGGTCTTGATCAAGGATTCCTTGGACGAGCTCATCGATTTTAACAATTATATGTTATTAAATGAATTATAATATATGGGGAGTGATACAAGGGTTATTTATAAAATACCATGGATGGGATCATCAGAAAGATGTATTTATGCTACCCATGAATGATACCTAGTTCCCTATTGGATTACCTCAAATGGTCTCGGTAGACACTGTTACTATATCATGAAACGATCGATACCTAGTTCATGATGTATTAAAACTTGGAAAAAGTAAAATGGTTATGCCTTATACCATTCCATTAGTGATACTTGGGTCCTTATACAGACACCTTGGAAGGACACCTATGGTGATGGGTTTTAATAGAACATACTTAGAGTGATACCTGAGTTCCTTATACGTAACACCTTGGAAGAGCCCAGGATACCAATTAATTTTAAACTAAGGATGCATCTTCCTAGACAAATCACAAGAACTGGTTCGATCTAAGCTTACAATCGACCTTTATAATGGCCCTGGTATTCTTATATTCTTATATTCTATGCGAGTTATGAAACTCCTTATAAGTATGTTTGGTCACTTAGGGATTACACATCAAGTGATGACTATTAATATATATATATATATATATATATATATATATGAACATATATTTCTATATTTATATACATACATTTTTTTATATAATTATACATGTAATGTGACATTTGTTCAGAGACATTTGTCTTAGGTTGAAACAGGTAGTGTCGGTCGGGTGTCCCGTGAGGAACTCAGTCCAATGTGATTTATTTATTCACTATATTACATTTATTATTATTGAAAAACTGATCATCTTATATGTATATACTATAGAGTTATAAACATAATTGGTTGTGTCCTACTGATTATATCTCACACCCTGTTTGGGCTACCGATTAGTACCCAAACAGACCTTATAGATGCAAGTATGGAAAAAGAGAAGCATCCAACTTTGGATGCATGGATTACTATCCTTGGATGGTGTACGGGGGTAGAGGATCAAGCCTATGATCATGATGATAGTAGAGATATTTTTTTCATTTTTTTCATAGAATGTTTTATATTCCTGTACCTATGAAACCTGTGTATATCCCCTTTTATTAGCATCATGACATTAACATCATTTTCTATATGATATTGATTATGTTCTAGCATATTTATTTTATCTAGAAGATTTATTATTCATATTTTAACATTATTTTATACCACTATGTTACAATATTAATTGAGGTAATATTATCCCCATTTAAACACCCTATTCCCTCACTTCTAGTCGATAACCTCTGGCGTATGTGGAGGTGTGCTTTTGTCCATGTGACCAACCAAGTTTAGTTACTTATTAGTGAATCAGGAAAATAATTATACATAAAGTTTAAATATTATGAACTTAAATAAATTCCTGATATGTGATGAAAAAGGTATGTAATTACACCTCATCAAATAAGATAGGTTCATAACATAACCTATGTCTCAAAAAACACATTTTGAGATGATAATCCCTTACCTCAAGTTCACTTGCTTTGAAAGCACTCTAAACTCATATATAATAAATTTAAGATTTTTATAATTTTATAAAATATTCATATACATACTTATATTATTATATATTATCTAGTTATAACATTTCAAAAACCATTTATTAATAATTTCTTATTAAAATTGACATTTCCATATGTTAATAATTTCATTTTTCATGAGAATTTCTATTTGGTAGTTCTAGTCCTTTTACTTTAATCATGGTTCCATAATCTACAAAATGTTATTAATGATATAAATATAATATATTTTCTTTATAAATATATTTAGAATCATCCATAAATGGTAGATATGGAAAAATTAACTACATCATTCATGGAGACAGTATGTCATACGTACACATGAACACTATTTTCACTTTTCAACGGATGGAATGAAAGAAAGACAAATAATAATTCATATTAATAGAATTATTATTATATAATAAATATAATATATATTCATTAAATATATATTTATTACCATCCATGTAAAGAAAAATTAAAAAATTAATGACATTGCTTCGTGGAGGTGGTAGACCACATGTACACATAAACGATTCTTTCACTTCTCATTTGATGGAAAAAAGGGTGGATAGTGGTGTTTTAATGATCATAATAAAATTTTAGTATATTTAAGATACTTAATTTATTATTTTATGAGGAATAAAATATATTTATAGGATTTATAAGAAGAAATAAACTTAAGGAGGTCAGGTAATAAGATTACATATCATTCGGTTGGCCTCCTTTAGATCATTTCTTAATGTACCTTGGAATGGAATATTAAGATAAAAAATACCTCTAATTAGTGAATTGGAAAGTTTTTTAAGATAATTGGGTAGGTTTTGGTTGATATATATAGATCAAAGTGGTGTAAATAAAATATATAGGGGGTGTCCTTTTATAAGGGAGGGAAATGACAAACATGGGATTACTAAAAATATTAAGATACAATTAATTCATTATAAAGAAAAATGATTTAAAATTGAAATATATTCAAAGATAAAGAGGATAAGGTTAAAATATCATCAAATAATAAAATTTAAATTGGTTTTGGTGTCATTTTAAACCTTATCTTTTGGTTTAACCCCTTTGTTAACCAATTTTAATCTTAACTATGGAAATTAATTTTTTAATATTAAAGGGTAATAATTTTTATTATAATGTAAAAATTGGATCATAAATGATCAAGGTATGAAATTTTAGAATGTTTATAATTATAATTATCTTATTTAGATATTTTTATTATTTTTAAATAATTTAATAAAATATTTTTTCTTAAAATACTATTAATGCCTTTTTAAGAACTATTCACGTAATTTGATTTTGAAAACGACATTACAGAAATGAAATTCAAATATAAAACATTGAAACAACTCTAATATTTTATATTTATCTAAAAAATTTGTGGAGCATAATAATTTTTCAAAATTATTTTACTTTCAATATTTTTAAAATCATTTATTATATTTTTATATTAATTGAATAAATATTGTGTTAGCGTTGCATAAGAATTTAAAGTAACTATTCAATCACTAAAAATTAAAAAAAATTAACATGATAAAAAATTAACATATATTTAAAATAAAAAGTTATTACTGAACTTATCCTTTTTTATCATTTTATAAATTTTTTAGAAATATTAATGTCAAGAGAGTGACATTTTTTATTTATTCCTTTCTTAAATTAATAAAAAGGACACAATCATTGAAAAATAGAACCAAGTGGTAATATATTCCACTCCTAGATAGATATGGTAGAAATAAAACCATACAATAGGATAAACTCAAGTATTATATAAATTTTGAAGCCTTATCCCAAAGATTTAAACATATTTTACCCATTTTACCATTAACGAGGTGATAAATATTTACCATGGTTACTATTCATAATGAACAAAAATAAAAGGGAAATATTTACCAAATTCATACCTAGTAATTCCAAATATTGAATCCATTATTTAATTATTCAAATTCTATAATTTTAATAATTTAATTTAAAATTATACTTGTAAAATGCAATGAAAATCATTTTTCCATAAAAAATGTTTTTTGAAGTATAAAAAGTTTTTATACCTAAATACAACATAAAATTAATTATAATAACATTAATTGGATTATTCAAAATATAAATAAACTAATTTTACATTTAAAACCATTTAAATAGAAACGGTTCTCTTTAAATTCTTTAAATAAAAAAATTATTATTTTTCATTATTCTTCAAAAAATAAATCTTTTAAGAAAATTATCAAAAATTCACTCTAATATATTCATGAAATGAGAATTTAAAAAATAAAGTTAGTTTTATCATATAAATTTTCAAAAAGGGAATTTTTTTATATTTCCTCATAAAATTTGATAAAAATAATTTTCAAAGTATAAAATGACTTCACTAAAAAGTGAGTTCTTATTTCTTAAGAATTAATCAATAAATTCTCATTGAGTATGACTAATATACATAAATTTCATAACTTAGTTACTAATATTAATACCCACTAATTCAATGGCTATGTCACATTTAAATAATAATATTTTTATAATACATCTCAATTCACTTTAATCTCATTGTTTCATGTTAAGAAAGAAATATAGCTTATTATTACGTTAAACTATTTTTTGGGGGTGTTAAATTCTCCACCCCTTAAATAAATTTTACCATTGTAATTTTATCTTAGTAATAAAAGATTCAATATATTAAAATAACTTTATTGAAAACTTACATAATAAAAAGTGATAATAAAACTTATTTTAAAATGGGAAAGTGTAAAACATAAAGGTTGCTTAAAGTAGCACATTACCGTGTTCCCAGATAAGGAGAACATTGATGGGAAGTTAAATTATAGACATAAAGAATAAAACTAGTTTCCAAGGAATTATAGAGAGTGATATAGAACATGTTCATGAGAAAGTTAACGACCACAAAACTATAAATCTACGATGGGTGAAAACAAAATTGATTAATTAGAAATGAAGGTAAAAGTATACCATTTTTATTTAAAGATCATTTTCCAAAATTTGATCAATTAATTTACTGTCAAGATAAAGAACATGAGAAAATTTATTTTATTTCATTCCATTTAACAATCATGATTTCATCATTTGGTTATTCTTTGATTAATTTCCACTTTATACATTACTCTAACAAAATAAATATTCAAGATAAATTTTTCATGCCTCATGTACTAAAATCAAATTTTTATAGATAAAAAGATCCATAAAACAATGAAAACTCATTCCTTATATATCTAGTTATCATCAAAACCAAAATATTTAGCATAAGTTATCTGATATGGATAAATTTAATACATTAATCACTAAAACATCAACAATAACACCCAATGATCAACTTAATCCATTTCAAAAATAGTTAACCTTAAGACTCCTCCAAAATACATATGAACAAATTAAAATCCTAGAAGTTAGAAAAATTTGATTAGATATTTTTTTTCAAAGTCAGCTTTAGGATTTATCCCTAGAAAACTTGAAGTAACTTATAATGTCACATACCAAAAATTATAATACCTTGATTTTGTTAAAGCACACTAATAACTTGAATCACTCTAAAGCTTCAATGAAAACATATGTGCTTCTAAACATTAATACTACTCTTATTCCTCAAATTAAATTTTATAATATTGAATATATTCTATAAATCAAAAAATTCAATTAAATTCATCAAAGAGGACCTAAATAAAATTTTCATCAAATTTCTAAAAAATTTCAAGGTTACCAACACTATCCCATTTACCTCGTAAAATTCAATCATCTATTCATCCCAAATAAGAATTATTAAATCAAAATTAGGAAAAAAATTAAGGGCTATCTTTACCTTAATCATGTGTTATTTTAAAATATCACCTTACTACTAAATTTTTTTTCTTGGTTATCAATACCATTCAACATATGTTTTCAAATCCTTAAATAAAAAATATTTCAAATAATACTTATATGTTTCATGATTATTATAACCAGAATATCATAATTCTTGAATCCTAATACCTAAACACTTTAATCATTACACTAAAATGATTCAACATAACATATTTACTTCCTTTGTCTAGGAGTTAGCTCTTGGATTAGGGCATTAATATGGATAACTCCCAAGTTCCCCTAAATAAGCATTGATTTCATTAAAAATTAATTGTTATATGACCTTCATTTTCCACATAGAAAACATCTTACCCTTCCTTAGAGACATTATCTTGGGGGTTACTTCCCACATTTATTTACATAAATAAAATTAAACTTTCTTTCCTCTACGGTCATTACCATACGATCTTTCATAAAATTCTATCTTTCTCTTATTTGAGTTGTTAGGAAACTCACTGAAGTTTGTGTTTTTAATCATATATCGAGACAAAAGATTAGGCATAATCATAAGGTTTCACCTTCTAATTCATATTTTATTTAGTTTCTCATGAGTTCAATCATTACATTATCTTTCATATTCACTATTAACATGAATCCTCCCAGTTCCATCCATTTTCTAAAACCAAAAACCATAGTGTGAGAAACAATAATCATAGTGAGATATCATTAAAAATAATCTATCTAATGTCTAAATAATGACACCTTAATTATAATCTATGAAACTTGAGGTTTAACCTATGACATACTTGGTTATCATCTATTCAAATACTTCATAAGGTTTCATAAAGAAAATATGAATTAACCCAAGAATATCCCCTTGGAGTGTCAACCAAGGTGAATAGAAAGGGAACAATCACCGTGCACTAGAATGATGTTGATATATACTCAATAAACTCTTTTCCAATTTATTATCCCTATATGCATCTATGAAAAAACCATATCCACTTATATTATCTAGAAGGAGAAGTTTTTATATGAAAACCACACTCCTTTATTTACCATAACTTATGATTTTATCTGATATATAGAATTATATTAAGGTTTCTCACTAAATTTTTCACATCCTATTTTTTTAAGGTAGATAATCCTTTCTATGATAACAATTATAGTGACCCATACTTTTCATAAATAGATATTACATCTTATTAGTTGAATATTTAACACATAACATTATTATCTATTCTAGAACTGTAAAGGTTTTAGTGTTTTTTTGGACTAGATAAATAATCCTATTATTTTATAAAATATCTTGAATGTTTCCAATATAAAACATCACTTAGGTATACCCTATAGAAAATATTTCTTCTTAACATGGGGAAGGAAAAAAATAAGAAAATTTTATCTAAAATACTCAGTGAGGGTAAACATAGGAGATATCAATCAATGATCATACATGAAAACAAGACACACATTAGGTTATAAAATCATGATCATATATTAAAAAGTTCATACCAAATCTATCATAGATCATAAACATGAGTCACGATATAAAACATCATCATAATAATAGACAATATTAATAAGAGCATGGAATCATAAATAATCAATCATGGTCTATAAGTTCATAACATAGACATATAAATGTGACAAGAAAAATAACCTTATAACATTGTGAACATGTATAAATGAAAACAGGTTCACTCATTAAGTTAAGAACATGAAATAAATCCCTCAAATAAACTTTTGGACATGAACCAAGACCCAAACATAATCTTATGACCATGAAAACCAAGTCTATGAATAATCTTATGGACATAAAAACCAGGTCCATACATAATCTTATAGACATGAAAACTAGGTCCACATATAAATTTGTGAACATGAAATCAGATACATTCATAATAAATTTATCTCATGATTTATCAATATAACTATAATGAATTAGAGGAATATAAAGGAACAACCCATCACATAATCAAAATCCATTCATATATACACTATAAGATCATGAAAATATTTAACATTTCAATATAAATTAACCCCTTAAAAGGAAAATGGGTTTCGTAAAAATATCATCACTATAAAAATAAACCATCCAAATAAAGAATAATTATAATACCATATAATCATATCTAAAGTGAAGCATAAGTTATATAAAAGGATATCATCATAGATGAAACAACCTTTAAAAATCACTTGGAACACTTCTTGAGGAAAATGCCATTTTTATTTTGAAACAACTTAATTAAAATGAAAATATGTAAAAAATAGTAAGGAAAAATTTTTATTTGAAAATAACCATTGAAAATTTCAAAATAATCTTTAAGTAATTGAGTGATCATGATAATGAGAAATTACGTTCATGCCGCATTCATTAAAATAAATATTCCCTTCACATTTTTTGTAAAAAGTTAAAAGTACCTCATTTGGAAAATGAAAAGAAAATTACTTTTATTTTTTTTATAAAAATTAAAGAATGGTTAAAAATTAATTTAAAAATTCATATATTTATAGTAAAAAATTCTTGAAATTTTTGTAAAGAAAACATGGATGTGGGAGAAAAATATTCCTGACTAAAGAGTAAATAAAGTCTGTTTTTCTCAAAAATATTTTTCCAATAATTTTTTATTCCAAATAGAGGAAAATGGTACTATTCATTGAAAATTACATGAATCAAAATATGGTAATAAAATTTAATGGAATTTATAAAATAAATATCACATAATTTCCTCAATGTAAATTCAAGAATAAACAATTCCGATTAAAATGATATAGATACATAATTCCCATACCGCTTTAATAACATTTGAATCATAAGACCCAAGAAAGATTATCTTTAAGTTAGAGTTTAAATATCATGAAAATAAATAAATTCATGATATAAAATGTCAAAGGGAAGTACTTAAACCTCATAAAATAGGTTTATAACCTAACATATGTCTCCAAGAAGACTATTTGAGATGATAAACCCTTACCTCAAGTTTGGATTTATTAAAAAGAGATCAAAGCACCTATATAATAAATTTAAATTTATTATAATTATATAAAATAATCATTTAAAAACTTATATTATCATATATTACCCACTTATAATATTAAAACACCCATTTATTAATAATTCGTTATTAAAATATTCATTTTGGGTGTTAGCTGTTTCATTTTCATTGAGAATTTCTATTTTGTAGTACTAGTACTTGTACATTTATCACGATTAAATATTATAAATAATGATATTTATGATATAAATATCATATTTATTCATTACATAAATATTTAGAGTCATCCAAAAATGGTATTGATAGAAAAATTAATTACAATGTTTGCAGAGATGGTAGGACGTACGTACTCATGAACACTATTTTTACTTTTCAACTGATGGAACAAAATAAAGGTAAATAATAATTCACCATTAAAGAAAAATTATTATATCATAAATATCATATATATTCATTAAATATGTATTTATTACACCCATTTAAATTTAAAATGTAAAACGAATCAATATTAATAAGTGTTTTCATATTTATCTTTACATAACACTTAATTTATATTAATTTAATATATGTTCCATTGGTTTTATAACGGTTCATGTCATATTTATATCAAGACCATGAGCTAAAGGATTCAGAATTCATGAAAACTGTATTTTTAAACTATTCAAAAAAAGTAAAATTATATAGAAAAATCTAAAAAATCACATAAAATAATATAGACATGATGATAGAAAAAATTAAATTCCATTTTATTAAATTAAATTTATAAAATTAAGAAATTCTACTTTGAAATAAATCCATTTAGTACTCTAAAAAAATTTATATAGAATAATAACTATTCTTTTAACAAATGAAAAAGAATGTACTTTTTCTATACCATGACATAAAATGTCAATTTAAAAAATATATAGCAACCAAATAATTATTTAAATATATCAAAATAATATATCATTTTATGAAACATATTTAACCCTTAAATAAATCATTTTTTCTATCATGGATTAAACATAATAATTTTTAACATATAATTCATATCAAATTGGTTATATGAAATCTATTAAGACATGATATAAACATATATTCATGATTAAATTAGTTATATATAAATTATTAATTACAAATATTAAAAAACTATAAAATTTATATATTATTAAAAATACTTGGGTTGTCGCAACCCGTTATACTACTTTTAATTTTATAGAATATATTTATCCTTAATGGGTAATGTTCTAGTATTTATGAAATGAAATTATGTTTATTTTTATTATATGGTTCATGTGATTACTATAGTATTCCTCACATATATATTAATAAGAAAAATTTTATATTAGGAAGTTCAGTTCATTACAACCAAAATATTATTAAATAAAAGAAAATTATTCGAAGAATAATAATGAATAGAATAGTTAATCTTTTTAGGTTCACTTTATTGGAAAACATTATGAAAACATCAATATAATAAAATGTTAAATAAAAATGGATTTCTAAATATCTAGTATTTTATCTTTCAAGAATATATTTCAGAACACCATTAACATAAAAATTATTTTAAAAAAAGTTTTCCAAAACTATGACTTTCATAAAGAAGCTAAAAATGTAAATACTACTAGTATAAATACAAATTAAAAAAATATACAATAATCTTTTGAAAGACATCCCACATGTTTAATTCTTAAAAGTCACCCAATTAATTTCAAATAAAATAAACATAATAAATTAATAAAATAAAATTATAAAACATAGACATATAAGATCGTTAAGTATATTTAAATTTATATAATTCAAATTTCATTAATTTCAATGATATTCTTATAAAACAAAATTTGGAATATTAGAAACACTCAAAACATGCTAAATCAATTTCTAAAAGAAATTAAAAAACCAAAATTGAAATATTAAAATTTGTTTGTTAAGGAACAATGGATATAAAAAATAAATTTCAAAATCATGTTTTCCTTAAAAAAATAATTTAAAATATAATTTCATTGAAATCTATGATTAAAATTAATTATTTAACTTAAAACCAGAAAATTATTATTTAAGTACAACTACTTAATATTTTACCAAATTTCATTTATAATTAATATTTTATACCCAAATCATGATTTTTCCATAGAAAAACTTTCTATAATAAACGAAAACAATAAACCACAACCCTTTAAGGGATTTGTTAGCCTCACACATACTAAACTACCCTAGAAACTCAAGATTCCACAATTATTATGTTGGGAAATTTTTTTATGGGATACTTTACGAATACTCCCCTATCTATCTATAAAACAAAATCCATGATACATTATAACAAATGAAATCCAGAAAAACATATGAATATCAAATAATATATGAAAGTAATTACATATGAGATTCTTAATCAAGAAATATAAACATTCCATTATCTAATATTAAGAACATATAATAAATAATATATAAGATATTGATCTCTTGTATCCATATCCATATAATAATATTAAATAAACCTTTAAAATTACCAAATCAACCTATCACTAGTCACTTAAGTCCCATATTTCATTAAACACCTAAAAAAGGTCCACATATGCCCTTAGTGATATGTATTGAGTGTGAGTACATCATACCTTATAGGCGATCAACACCTGACCATAACATAAAAAATTATAAAATATTTTTTATAAAATATTTTTTTAATATTATCAAATAATACAATAATCCATTTATTGTAAAAGTTTTAGAAATAAATTAACAATTTAACTGTGGTTTTTGTTCCCACATGCTAACCAGGACACCGTAGAAACCAACCATACCTAATTTAAGAATAACATAGAATCCATGAAAACACATTTTAAATCCTCAAGGGATGAACCATGTAACACCCCAATATTTTATAATATATTTTTAAATAAATTTTATTTCTTCGATATTTTTCCTTAGACAAAACACTGAGTTTAAGTAAACCATGATATACTATTGAAATATTTTTATTTAATATGATAATTATCACATATATGTTGTATTTTAGGGTATGAATATTAATAAATAAATTATTAAAAATTTTTATTTCAGACATATATAAAATAAATTCATTGGTTATCAATTGATTAAAAATGAAAATAAAAATCATTTGAAATTAAAAGGATTTTTTTTTCCGAAAAAAACAATCTTTAAGAGAATAATGTGTTTTTGTATTAATAAATTAAATTAATATTTTTTTTGAATTATTTTGATGAAATTTATATATTATATATTCATTAAAATGTTTTTTCTTTCATCTAATATTTTTTCTAGGCATGAGATAAGAATAAATATAGTTTTATACTTAAAAAATTTATTTTTCTAAAAACTGTTTCACTGTGTTTTGAAAACTTATTTTAAAATTTACTTCTTCAATTTATATATATTAAATTTTGAAAAATGAATTACATAATTGGAATCATGAGGAAAAAATTTGATAAATATGTCCCTTTTTGTTCAGAGACTATGAATAGTAATTATAGTAAAATTTATCAGCTCGATAAAGGATAAATTAAGTTAACCTAGGTTGAAACTAAGTGTTAAGGTCACCATTTTTTATCTTAATTGTTATTGGATGAAAATAACTAAACCTTTATCACCTCATTCTTTAACTTTAATTGTTTAATGGACACATGCCCATGAAAATGACCTATATAATATTTAAAGAAAAAAAATACAAAATGTCACTCTCTTACATTTCATTATCTCTTATTTGTTTAAAAATGGAGAAAAAGAATGTTTAAAAAGAATATAAATATTTATTTTGGGAATAATGAAATTATTTTAATTATTTTAATTTATTTATAATTTTTAGTGATTATATAACTAACTTAAATTCTTACACAACGCTGACACAATATTTCTATAATTTATAGAAAAATAAAATAAATGATTCTAAAAATATTAAAAGTAATATAATTTGAGTGAGTTATAGTGTTAAAAAAAATTTATAGTTGAATATAACATATTAGTGATGTTTTAAAGGATTATATTTGTATTATATATTTGTATTTATGTTTTAATATTCAAATTAAATAAATACTGTCAAAAAAGAAATTAATGGTATTTTATGTAATAATATTTTATTAAATTATTTAAAAATAATAAAAATACTGAAATAGGAAAAATTAGATAATATATGTTAAAAAATTTCATAATTTCTTCATTTATGGTCCAATTTTTACATTATAATTAAAATTATAACACTTTATGATTGAAAAATTTGATACCATGGTTAAGGTCAAAATTTGTTAACTAAGGGGTTAAACCAAATGGTAAGGTTTAACATACCACTAAAATCTGTAAATATTTTATTCAATGATGATATTTAAACCATATACTACATTATATATTAATATATTTCCATTTTTTATCATTTATCTTGAGAATGACTTTGTTATATTTTAATCTTTTTAGTAATTCTAAGTGTATCCTTTCCCTCTCTTATAAAAGGAAACCCCTTACCTCTCTTATTTACACAAATTTTAGATATCAAGATAAAAAAAATAACATAAAATTTGTCTTCTAAAAATCCCTATCCACATTCTATAGGTTCTAGTGTTAAAAAATTACCAACCCTAGTGTTCTTAAGAGTAGATCTAAAGGATTTCTTTCAAAGAAGAGGTAATCACCTTAACTGACCACTTCATTTTTTTACTTATTATTTTACCTCCTATAAATATGTTTCATTTTTCATAAAATATTAAATTAAGTATAATAAATATAATAAATATATTAAAATATTGTTATGATTATGAAACCACCATTATCCACACTCTTTTCTATCAAATGAAAAATGATAACACCACTCATGCGTACGTGTGGACTGCCACCTTCACAAAGTGATGTGATTAATTTTTCATTTCTAATTAAATTGATGGTAATAAGGGTATATTTAATAAATATATATGATAAATATTATATAATAATAATTCTAGAAAGGTGAATTACTATTTACCTTTTTCTCCTTCCATCCGCCGAAAAGTGAAAATAGTGTTTATGCGTATGTACGACTTACTATATCCTTGAACAATGTAGTTCATATATATATATATATATTATGTATTTATATAAATACTTATAAAATGAATATATATGATATTTATACCATTATTAAAATTATTTAGATGATGGAAACATGATCAATGTACATGAACTGAAACTACCGAGCCAAAATATACATGAAAATGGAAGTAGTTATTACACAGAACAATGATTTTAACAAAGAATTATTAAAAAATAAGTGATAAAATATTTTTAATAAATAATATATGGTATTATATATGGGATTATTTTTTATGATAAATTTATAATAAATATACATTTATTATATAGGAGGTTTATACTCACACGAAGGAAGTCACAACTGAGGTGACAATTTATTTCACAATCCCATCATTATTCCGGATTGTTTCTTTTTAACTATAAATTGGAGAAATTATTTTATATTTCTATCTTAAATAAAATATTTTTTTTATAATCTAGTTATTTATATGAATTACATGTTTTCCTTTCATTTTTATTTCTTTAAGTACCTAAGACATCCAAATAATTTTTTTAAGGAAAACCAACCTTGTATTTCTACTCGGTTAGAAATATTTCTCTTCCATGTCCATATTTTCCTTATTATATATAAAGGAATGTTATTAATATTATAAAATGATTTATTACCCATTTTTTAATTTTAAAAAATAGTATAAAATGAATCTTCTTGTCATTTTCCAAATGTGGTACTTTTTTACATTTTTTTATTAGTGTGAAAGGAATATTTTTTTAACATTTATAGAACTAACAAAATTTAACAACATCATGAACTATCATTTATTTTAAGATTAATTTAATATTTTATTTTTAAATAATTTTTTTCTGTAATATGTGGGAAATTTTAAGATTTTAAATAAGTTATTTCAATGTGAAAACATTATTTTCCTCAATAAAATTTCCACTGAACTTTGGAAAGTATTTTGATTCATTTCAAAATACACAGTTTAATATTATGATTTTCTAATAATATACTCTAATGATACCATCCAGAATATTTATTTAGATGTTTTATGATCAGTTTTATTGGGGGAAGTATTGATATTCCATATGATAATTCTTCTAATGCTTACTGTTATTGATATTTAAGGCATGTTGATTAAGTTGTGTTATTTATTCATATGATGAATGCATTGGAATTACTAATTAATGGGTGATGTTTGGAAATAAGTATTCCCTTGATATATCACATTTTCTCATGAGACAAACAAGATTGGGTATTTTACTAAGGTGTTTCCCATTTATGTAGGATGTCTTATCACGAGGCCTCGATGGTAGGTTTCAAATGGCAGAAATTATGAATTCCATAATTATTAAATCAGTTATTCATGCCCATGTGATTATTTGTATAGTTATGATATCTATGAATAAGTTTCTTACTAATGTTTTTATTTATATGGTGTTATTTTATAATCATTTATTTCCCACCACATTATTTATACCTTATTAGATTCCACTATACGCATACCCTTACTGAGAATTTGAGATCACCCCCTTCATGTGTTTAATTTACCTAGTATTCTAATAATTATATTATTATTGATATGTAGGGGTATTTTAAGGGTAAAAAAGGCGTTCTTAAAGAAAATACTATATTTTATTTTAAGTTTTCAAATGTATTATGAGATTCAAGAATATACTTAGTTTTCTAATACAACTTAAATATTCAGTTCTTTAGGAAGAGGTCACTTGTATCTGGTGAAAATGTAATAAAGTAACTAAAAACTTTGGGCTATTATGGTTAGGTCCTTTATAGTTGGTATTAGAATAATTTTAGTATAATCCTTGGGAAATAGAATTAGAAAAACATAGATTAGGGAATATTACCCTATGACTGACTTTGAGGATACGTCTACGTATATGACAATATAATAAAGTTTTTTTTAAGGTATATATTATGTAATTTTACTATAAATACATCACTTTGTTGATACTATAAGTAAAAATGGTTCTGGAACAGATGCATCTAGGGGTAATAACCCTAAAAAGAGTTGGTCAAGTATATCTTGGACACCATCTTGGTGTATGGTAGTTATTCCATTACTGCAAACCTAGTTTGACACTACAAGGGGGTATTATTGGGTTAATTTTTATTTTATTTACAAACCATTATAAAGGATTTAAAAATATTTTATGATTTGAGAATAATCCTAAAGAAATGAAGTTTATGATTCTGAGTATAGTTATGAATAAAATTATAAATTCATGTTAAGTATTCCACTAGTTTTGAAATTATAGATTATAATTCATAATGTTATAGTCTAATCTACTATATTCTATTATTTAGAAATGGTGCCTAGTAGATGGAATGGGAACTGTATCAATGAACACAATCCATTTAGGTATTTATCTCCTAGGATAGATAATGAAGATGGAGTTGGAGATGCCACTAGGGATGAACAAATTATAACTATATTGGGTAATATAACTAAAGTTATGACCAATAAACATGATCATATATATTATCCAGGTGATTTAAAAAGTGGTGTAACAATGTTAGACCACTTCATACATCAGAAAACTTTATTATTCAATAAAACTATAAATGCATTTGTAGCTCAACAATTAATTAATTCCTTATATAATGTATTTCTTTCTTTAGGAAGTGATGAATAAGAGAAGGTTTTCATTGAGGTTTACCATCTCTTAGGTAATGTAGATTAATGGTGGTCATTGATTAAAAAAACTAATTATAAGGAGGAAATAGAGAGAATGTAATGGAAGTATTTTAAGTAAATTTTCATGGGAAAATATTTTACTCACAAATAATGAGTGGATTTGGAGAGCTATGCTTGATTATGAGAAAAAAGAAAGAGGAAAATGTTACTAAGTATGAAGCTAATTTTACAATGTTAGTAATGAATAAAGTGGACTATGTACATAATCTAAAGAGAAATATTGACTATTTATTTGATGGTATTAAGATAATCATTAAAAGGTCACCATTCGCCCAAATATTCTCATCAAATGAGTGTATAGTATCATGCACTATTAAGACCAAAAATAATTATATATGTCTTATGGATTTGAAAGAAAGAAAAATAAGAAGTCAGAAAATCAAAATATGGATATAAGGAATGTGAGAAAGGATAATTTTCCAACATGTAATTATTTTGGAAAGAACCACCATGGTACATGATTAAAATGAAAATCCATTTTCTTTAAGTGTGAAGAGAAAGGAAATCATACTAAATAATTAAAGGGTAAGTGAGAAGCCATAAAAGTAAAATGATTTAAATGTAAAGATATAGAGAATTATTTCAACCAATTCCCCAAATTTCAAGGTAATTTACCACAAAATAAGCTAAGGGGAGAAGACCAAGATTATGATTTTACTATAGTTTATGTATAAGTTCCTAGAAATGTGGTGAAAAGTACACTTATCATCCACTATAGAATTTAAAATGTTTTATTTCATTCTAGTTCTACCCACTATTTTATATTTAAATAATTTTTTGATGGTATTAGATCACCACCTCAAGGATTAAATATTGAGTTAGGGGTGGAACTCCTAATGGATGGATGGGCACATATAAAGTTTATAACTCCCCTCTCATAGAATTTTTTTTGGAATTTTCTTCTTGAGATTATTTTTATTCTTACTCTAGTTTAATTTGTTGTAATTTTTGGTATGGATTGGATCTCTCAGTATAGATTCCATGTCAATTGTTGAGGAATGGAAGTTATATTTTATATTCTGAATCAAAATTCAATCATCTATCAGTGTAAGGATAAACCTGAACACTGGATAGAAATTACTACCCTCTTATTGGGTTTTCTACCTATTCATGAGGGATATTTATCTCAAATGGTTAGGGAGAAAGTCAACACTGAAAATGCATCTATTGTTTAGGAATATGAATTTGTATTTACTAGATACTTGCATAGTATTCTCCCAAATTTTTATGTTTAGTTTTTAATAGATCTCATACTTGGTTTTATTCCTATTTCAAAGAATCTTTATAGAATAGCCCCAATTTAGTTATAAGAATTGAAAAATCAACTATAAGAGAATCTATATAAGGGATTATTTTATCCTAATTCTTTTCAATGGGGTTCACCTAATATTTTTTAAGAATAATTATGGTTCAATTAATATATTTATTTATTATAAATAACTTAATAAAATATATATTTTGAAAAAGTATTATTGTTCCTCATATCAATGATATATTTGATTAATTACAAGGAGATATTTTTTTACAAGATTGATATTTGATCTTGATATCATTATCTAAGGATCAAGAAGGAAGATATACCAAAGACATCCTTCCGTATGAGGTATGATCATTATAAATTTATAGTAATTCCATTTTTACTTTACATGTATCTTGATATATTCATGGATTTAATAAATAGAGTCTTTAGAGATTACCTTGATTAGTTTATGGTATAATTTAAAAAAGACATTCATATATATTAAATGTGAAATTAAGAGCATGAAGAATATTTTAGAATTATAAAGAAGACCTTGAGGAAAGAGAATTTGTATACTAAATTTACAAAGTGTAAATTTTAGATTATAAAGTTCCATTCTTGTGTCATATAATCTAATGCGAGGGTATATAAGTGGATTCTTTAAAGATAGAAGTTATTCAACAATGTCCTAGACCAACCACAGTAACTGAAATATATATTTTTATTAGGTTGATTGGATACTATATATTCTTTTTTAAATATTTCTCATGACTATCTGATCCATTAACCGAGTTGACTCGGAAGCGGGTTAAGTTCTTATGGATAGATGAATGTGAAGAGAGTTTCATAGAAATGAAGAGAAGGTTGGTAAATGATATTTTCCTTACACTACCCTATAGTGGGAAAGGGTTTGTGATATATATTTATAAATCAAATAAGGTACTAGGATGTATTATTATGTATAATTATTTTGTGATATATTATGCCTTGTTATAATTGAAGGTTCATGGAAAAAATTACCCGACTCGTGATTTGGAGTTAGTAGCAGTAATTTTTGCATTGAAAACTTAGAGGCATTATCTTTATAGTGAAATATCTGATATATTTAAAAATAATAAAATATTTAAGTATATATTTATAAATAATGAGCTGACTATTTTCTATAGAATATTATTGGAGTAGATTAAAGATTATGACTACTCAATACATTACCACTGTGGGAAAGAGAATAAGGTGGCCGATGCTTTGAGTCAAAAGAATCATTCTATAATATCTATGATGAGAATAAAATATAACTAATATTTCAAGATTTTCAAATGATATATGTGGTTTAAAGTAAGGGGATAAATATTATCTTTCTTGAATGAGTGTTCAACCATCTATGCATGTGAGGATTAAAGAGGCATAGAAGGAAGATGAAGAACTATCGAAGAAGGTCTTAAATTTTCCTGAGTTTAACCTTGATTATAATGGAATGACAAGGATTAAGAACTATGTATTTTTTCCTTAAATACCAAATTTTAATAAGGATATATTATAATAGGATCATAGTTCACCATTCTCTATTCATCCTAAAAGTATTAAGATGTATAAAGATCTGAAAGAGTATTTTTGGTGGGACACCATGAAGAGAGATACTATTGAGTATGTATCTTGCTACTTGGTATGTTGTAAAGTTAAGGATGAGTGATTGAAATCTAATGGTATTTTACAAACATTACCTATACTAGAATAAAAATGGAAAAAATCACCATGTATTGTGTCTTTAGACTCCCCAAAATGTAAAAAGGACATAATGTTATATGGGTTTTATTTGACCGCCTTATGAAGTTAAAACACATCATTTATATGAAATAACATTTTTATCTTGATCATATTACTAGAATATACATTAAGGAAGTAGTTTCTTTTCATGGAGTACCATATTATACTATATCTGATCAGGATCCGAGGTTTACCTCAATGTTTTGGTGAAGACTTCAATAGGATCTGGATACAGAGTTAAGTTACAGTACTATTTATAATTCTAAAAAAATGGTTAGTCTATAAGGACCATTAAAACCCTAGAGGATATATTATGATCTTGATCTATGGATTTAAAAGGTGATTGGGATCAACACCTTCATCTAATTGAGTTTTCTTACAATAACAGCACTTACTTGAGCATTCACATGGCTCCTTATGAATTGCTTTATGGAAATAAGTGTAGAACTACAACGTGTAGGGATAAAGTTGGATAAGATAATCTATTGGGACCTAAGATAGCTGAGGAAATGGTTAAGAAATTTATATCCATTCAAAAACACACCAAGTCAACTTAGAGTAAAAAAAAATATAATGATAATCATCGATGAGATTTAGAGATCAAAGTTGGTGAGAAGGTGTTTCTATGAATTTATCCATATAAGAAGGTTATGAGATTTATAAATGAGAGAAATATGCACCTTAGGTATATTTTCCCCTTCAATATTCTTGATCAAGTAGGGATAGTATCTTATCATCTGACACTCCCACTGAACCTATCTCAAATTCACAATGTGTTCTATATATCTATCTTGAGTAATTACAAAACCTAATCCATCAAATGCACTGAAATCATAAGTCGTACATCTAGATAATTATCTTTACTAGGAATAATAACTATTATAAACCATGGATCAAAGAGATAAATTAATATGGAATAAGAATACTCATCTGGTTAAAATTCTCTGGAAGAATCATAAATTCAAAGAAGTAATGTGGGAACCCAACGATGTGATGTGGTAGAGATATAATCATTTGTTTATATCTGAATAACATAATTTCAAGGTAAAAATTAATTTTAAGGGGGTATAATGTAACACATTGATATTTTATAATATATATATATTTAAATAAATTTTATTTCTTTGATAGCTTTCTTTACACACAACACCAAGTTTAAACAAATTATGATATAATATTAATATTTAATATTTAATGTGATAGTTATTTCTTAACCATTGGATTGATGAATATTAATAGGGATAAATAAATTATGAAAAAAATATATTTTACACATGTATAAAATAAATTCATTGGTTATCAATTTATTATAAATGGAAATAAATATCATTTGAAAGTAAAATAAATGGTTTTTTTATAAAAAACTAGTTGTATGGATACAATGTATTTTAATCTTAATAAATTAAATTAAACAATATTTTAGAATTATTTTATTTGAATTTATATATTATATATTCAATAAAATGTTTTATTATTCATTAATGTTTTTCCAGGCATGAGATATTAATAAATCTAGTTTTATGTTATTTTTCTAAAAAACGATTTCATTATGTTTTTTGCACTTATTTTAAAATTAATTTCTGCCACTTATAGAGATTGAATTGGGAAAAATGGATTCCTTATTTGTAATTATGATGTCCAAATTTTGTAAACATGACCCTTTTATTTTTAGGCATTATGAATTGTAATTGGGGTAAAATTTATCATCATGATAATGGGTGAATCATGTTAACCTAGGTTAAAAATAAGTGTTAAGGTAACTATTATTCATATTAATTATTATTTTATGTATATAACTTTACCCTCATCACCTTATGATTCAAATTCAATTTTTAAGGGACATTTTTCCAAGAAAATGACCTATATAATATTTGAAGAAAAGAAAAATAAAAAATGTCACACTCTCACTTTTAAATATCTATTATGAATTAAAATATAGAAAAAATATAGTTATGAACCAATATAATTTTATATTTTGAGTATAATTAAATTATTTTCATTATTTTAATTTATTTATAATTTTTAGTAACTATATAATTAACTTAAATTCTTACTCAACATCAACATAATATTTCTTTAATTGATAGAAAAATAAAATAAATTATTTTAAAAATATTAAAAGTAATATAATTTGCATGATTTATAGTTTTAAAAGAATTATATAGACTAATATAACATATTAGTAATGTTTTAATGGATTTTATTTTATTTATTATTTTTTTTGATGTTTTTAAAGTCAAATTAATTGAATAGTGTCAAAAAGAACATTAATGGTATTTTATGGAAATAATATTTTATTAAATTATTTAAAAATCATAAAAACATTGAAAGCGGATAATGGGGATACAATAAGGTTTATAATTTCATCCTTTCTCCATTTATGGGAGAATTTTTATATTACAAATAAAATTATAACCCTTTATAATTGAAAAAGTCATTACAACGGTTAAGGTTAAAATTGGGTAACTAAGGGGTTAAACCAAAATATGAGGTTTAACATACCACTAAAACCTATACAAATATTATTGGTTTATGATTTTTCAATAATATACTACCTTATATTTTAATATATATCCATTTTGAATCATTTTTATTGATAATAACTTAGTTATATTTTTATATTTTTTTTTGTAATTCCAAATGTTTCCTTTTCCATCCCTTGTACAAGGATATTCATTACCTCTCTTCTTTACACCACTTTTAGCAACCAATATTGATAAATTCCTATAAATTTATATTATAAAAATCCATATAAACATTATATAGGTTTCTTTATTCACAAAATACCTTCAAAGAAGAGATAATAACCTTAACCAATCACTTACTTTTTACTTATTTTTTACCTAATATAAATCTTTCTTATTTATCATAAAATAAAAATTCATTATAATAAATATAATAAAATGTTATTATTATTATGAATACACCATTATCCCCCCTCTTTTACATAAAATGAAAAATGATAATGTCACTCATTTGTACGCTTGGACCACCACATCTGGCTCTGCAAAGCGATGCGATGCGATTTTCATTTTTGATATACATGGATGGAAATAAGGTTAGATTTAATAAATATATATTATATATATATGATATTATAACTATTATATAAATTTTAATTATTATTTTCCTTTATTCCATTCCATATTTCAAAAAGTGAAAATAGCATTTGTATGTACGTATGACCTACCGTCTTCCTGAACTGTATAATTAATTTTTCAATATATATTTTATGTATTTAAATAAATACATTTATAATGAATATATATTATATATATTATGATTAAAATTATGAATATTATTAAATCTTTATCAATGTAAAAGAACCAAAACTACCAAACCAAAACATACATGAAAAATTAAGTAGTTATTACCTGAAACAATTATTTTAACAAAGAATTATTAGTAAATGGGTGATAAAATATTTTAAGTAAATAATATATAGTATGATATATATTATTATGGTTATATAATATATGAATGATAAATATATATTTATTATACATGAGGTTTAAACTCATAAGAAGGAAGTCAGACTTGAGGTAAGGGTTTATTTCATGATGTCATCATTATTTGGTATTGTTTATGTTTAAGACTCAGTTAGGGGAATTGTTTTATATTTCTATATTAAACTTATAAATTTTATTCTCATCTATTTATTTTTTTAAATTAAAAGTTTTCCATTCATTCATCTCTCATTAAGTACTCAAGACACTAAAATATTTTTTTGGAAAATCGACCATGTTTTTATACGTAGTTGGGAATATTTCTCTTCCATGTACATATTTTCCTAAAAATGTATAAAATAATGTTATTAATATTATATAATGATTTATTAAATAAATATTTACCCATTTTTAGTTTTTAAAAAATATTTTAATAGGAATCTTCTTTTATTTTTTCGAATGAGGTACTTTTTTTGACCTTCTTACAAAAGTGTGAAGGGAATGTTTTTTAAGTTATACAACATGAAAAAATTTCACACCACAATGAATGATAATTTCTTTTAATATTACTTTATAAGTTTACAATTTTCATTTAAAATAAAATATTTTACTTAATATTTAGGAAATTTTAAGATTTTAGATATCTTATTTCAAAGTGAAAATGGTATTTTCCTCAAGAAAATTTTCAGTTACCCTTATAAAGTATTTTCATATTTGTCAAAAACCTTTATTGAATCTTATGATTTAATGAGGATATACTTTAATGATATCATCCACCATATTTATCTATATGTTTTATGATTAGTATAACATGCGAAATTATTGATATTCCGCATGGTAGTTCTTCCAATACAAAAAGTTATTGATTTTTAAGTAATGTTGATTAAGTTATGACATTTATTAATATGATGAATTCATTGGACATATTAGAAGATGTGTGAGGCACATAATTATATAAACCCTCGATGCATCGATTGGTCTCATGAGGCAAACTACATTCGGTATTTTTACAAGGCCTTACCCATTTATGTAAGATTTATTAGAAGGGTGAATTAATGGTAAGTTTTACATATACAACATTATGAATTTCATCATTATAAAATTAGTTATTGGTGACCATTTTATTATTTGAATAGTTGTGATATCCATGGATATATTTTGATATCTTGTGATTGTTTATATGACATTATTGGATTATCATTTATTTTCTACCATATTATTCATTCCTTATTATCTTTCATTATATGCATACCCTTAATGAGAATTTGATATAACCCATTTATTGTGTTTCCTTTCAAAAATATTCTAGGAATTGTATTATTATTGATATATAGTTATATGATAAATGGAATAATGGTTTTCTAATTTTCCAAGACTACTAAACTATTTGGTATGTGGGATGTGATCACTTGTATCTAGTACCAATGTAATAAATTAACTACTGACTTTAGGATAATTGGGTCAGGTTATTTATAGTTGTAATCTGAGGAAGTCTAGTAGAAACCTTGGGAACTAGATTTAGGAAAACATATATTAGAGAATATAACTCTATAATAGAAATTGAGGACAATTCTAAGTATATGATAACATTATAAAGTTTTAGTGAGGTAGAGATTATGTGATTTTCCTATAAATATATCCCTATGTGGATACTATAAGTGGATTTGGTTTTAGAACAAATGAATATAGGGGTAATAACCCCGAAAAGAGTTGGTCGACTATATATTAACCATCATTATGGTGCACGGTGAATGTGCCTTTACTACACACCTGGTTTGATACTCCAAGGGGTATTTTTGGGTTAATTAATATTTATTTTCAAACCATTATGAAGTATTTGAAAATATTTTATTATTTTTGAATACTCCCAAAGGAACGATGTTTATGATTCTGAGTTTAGGTATGCATAAAAATTTCAATTTATGTTAAGTGTTTCACAAGTTTTGAATTTATAAATTATAATTCATAATGTTATGATCTAATCTAGTGTATTCCATTATTTAGAAATAGAACATAGTGGAAGGAATGAGAAACAAATAAATGCACATAATCCATGTAGGTATTTCCCCCCTAGGAAAGATAATGAAGCTGGATATAGAGTTGTTGCTGGATCTAAACAAATTATAACTATATTTGGGTAGCTGACTAAGTTTATAACAAATAAAATTTTTCATATGTAACATCCCACTAATCTAAAATAAAATATAACAATTTCACACAACTTCATGCATAAAAAAACCTACATCATTCAATCAAACTACTAATCCATTTGTAGTTAAGTAATGGATAAGTTACATAGATAGGATATTTATCTATTTAGGAAGTAATTAAAGGGGGATGGTTGGAATTAAATTTATCATATCCCAAGTTATGTAAATAAATAGTGGTAATTGATTCAAAATACTAATGATGGGTAGGAAATAATGATACTTTAATGGAATAATGTTAACAAATTTTTCTTTTAAAACTTTATTCCTCACAAACAATGAGCGGATATGGAGAGAACATTATTGAGTCCGAGACAAAAGGAGGAGTAAAATATTACTAATTATGAATCTAACATTACATGGTTAGTAATATATACTATAGAATATGTACATGATCCAAAGAGAAAGATTGAAATTTTATTTTTAAGGGATTGATCCATTATTTCAAAGGTCACTAGTCTCCCAAAAATTCTCATAATATAAGGATAAAATATCATGTTCTATCAAGATAGATAAATAATTATCCAAGTATTATTTATTAGAAAGAAATAAAGAGAATAATAGGATTAATAATAAAAATATGGTAAAGGGAAGAAGAGAAATTGTGATTTTTCAACATGCGATACTTTTGGAAAAAACACCTTGGAAAATTCTTAAATGAGAATAGAGTTTTATAAAAGTGATGAGAAAAATGAAACTATGCTCATGAATGAAAGGGTAAGGGAGAATACATCAAAATATAGTGATTTAACTATAAATATATGGGTAAATATTAAAAAAAATACCCTAATTGGAAAGTTAATTTACCACAAAAGAATCCAATGTGAGAATGCCATGCTTATGCAATTACAATAGTTGATTTGGAATTTTCTAGTGATGTGGTGAAAGGTTCACTTATCATCCACTCTATCATTGAAAATGTTTTTTTATTATATTTATACCCACTCATTTATATATGATGAATTTTCTATGGGAATCACATTACCAACTCAATGATTATATATTGATCTGGTAGTTAAAACTTTTAATGGTAGGATAAATTTATCTCAAGTATATAATTCCTATCTGATAGAAGTTTGTGGGATTGTTCTTATTTCCAAAAATTTCATTTTTCCTATTATTGAATTTGAAATTATTTTGGGTAAGGACTGTATCTCTAAGTATAGATCCTATATCAATTGTTGAGGAAGGGAAGTAATATTTGATATTATAAATCAACCTTAAATAATCTGTTAGTGTGAGGGTGAACATGAATACCCAATAGAAATTACTTCCATGATATGGTTTTTACTACTTATTCATGAGGGATATTTTCCTAATTATAAAGTCAAACTAATTATATAAATTAATTATTTTATGAAATATCTTAAGAGGGAATAATAATCATAATGAACATTTGGAAATAAAGTTTAAGGGAAAAGAAGTGTAATTAGAACTAGTCTAATAAATTCTTCCGAAAGCTGAACAGAGGGTTACATATTTCAATAATTCTGTCTCAGAAGTTGTAGAAATCTCTGGAAAGGGAAAACCTGATAAGGATCAAAAATTAACTTCAAAGGTTAATAATAAAGTTGAAATTGTTTTTGAGAAGAAGAAATATAGTAAAGTTATGTATGTGGCCAAGACCAACCAAGTTAGTAATTTAGAATTTTCTAAAAATCATGAGTCAAAAAAAGTTTCTATTTCTTCAGGTTTTGAAAAGGCTAAAAAGAAAACTAATATAAAAATAAATATTCTAGTTGAAAATAGAAATGTTGGTGGTCAACAAACTTCTTATAAGAAGGTTGTTGAGAAAAATTCTCATATCTTCGGTCAGTATGGAATTTTCAAAGAAAAATTTTATTTCTATAGATACTTCTGGTATTGAGGTGGATTTGGAAACATTATGAATATGTGTTGATTTAATAAACAACATTACTATTATTCTAAAAAATATATAAGGAAAAGTTTGAGGGGGGAGTCAGTCCCCTCAAAGAAAGAAGTCTGAGAAGGATGTTCAGAAGAAACCTAATAAGGTTTGTGTAGAAATTGAAAATAGGTTCCAACCCATGGAAACTATTTTTGAATGATGTGAAAGACCTAGAAATCTTGCAAAATGTTGTCTTTTTTTTACAGAACAAAAAATGTTTGTAAAAAATTATCAGAATCCATAAGTTAAGAAATATAATGGGAAAGAAAAAGATCTTGTTGTTTAAATCACTCTCAAAGAAAAAAAATAGAACGAAATTATATTATGGATAACCTATGTTCAATTGGAGATTTGAAAATTTTAAGCAATTTGAAATATTTCAAATAAATAATGATGACATTTAGAAATGATGAATCACTCAGAGTGAAGTGTACTGAATCAACCATGAATGGGGAAGAAAAGTTTAATTCCAAGAAAGCCTTGTATGTTGATGGGTTAAAACAAAATTTGTTAAGTGTTTCACAACTTTTTGAAGAAGGTGAAACAATTATTTTTAGAAAACAAAGGTTTTTTTGAATAGTGATAAAGATGAAAAAATAGTTACAAGAGGCCAATGGACAAAAGTAAACTTTTTTTAAGTTGGTGAAATATAAAACTCTTTTTATTTGGGAATGATAGAAGAAAATACAATATGGCATAAAAGGATGGGAAACATGTGTCATAGAAACATGATCAAGTAATCAATGAGAGACAATATCCTAGGAATTTGTGATATATCAATAAGGGTAGATTGGTTCTTCACAATTTGATAGAAAGGAAAGATTACTAATTCCATGCATAATAAAGTTGACATTTGTTCAAAACAACGCCTATAAATTATTAATTATGATATCTGTGGGATAATGAAAAAAATCAACTCAAATAGATAATTACTTCATCAATTTCAATGATGATATCAATCAAATTACTTGTGTAATGTATATGAAACATAAGTCATATTATCTGAAAATGTTTAAAAGTTTCAGGAGGAAAGATGAGTAGGAATTTGATAATTCCATGAAGAAGTTGAGAAGTAAAAATGGAGGTGAATACAAAAAATAAATAATTTTAATGTTATCTTGAGAAGAATGGAATTAGTTATGGGTTCAGTACACAATATACTATTCAAAAAAATGGTGTTGTTGAAAGGAAGAATAGAAGTCAGGTTGAAATTGGAAGAACTATGTTACTTGAACAAGGTCTCTGTCAATATTTTTGAAGGAAATCCATGAGCACTATTGTGTATATCCAAAATCAATTTTTCTATAAACCAAACTTATATATAACTCAATGTAAAATGTTTTATGAAAAAACTCCATGTTTTAACATTTAATAGTTTTTTGGAGTCCATGCATCATAAAGAACCAAGGTGGAAAACTTGGACAGTTTGAGTAGAGAGGTGAAGATGGAATTTTTTGGCAATGCTCTAGATGTAAGAGGATATATATGTTTCAAAAAATATTCAAGAAGATTAGTTAACCCTATTCATGTGAAAGTTTTTGAAAAATCTAAAGAAGATAAACTGACTCATAGTGATAAGAAATATAAACAAGAAGAAATAATGTATGGTGATAATTCTGATAAGGATACCAACAAGGGTAATCCTACTCAAGAAGAAGAATTAGACACAATTGTTTCTAGTGATGAGGAAGAATCTTGAAAATATAATCCTAGGATGAGGAAGAAAGTGGAATCTCAAAACATTATTGATGATCAATATCAAAAGGTTAAGACAAGAAGAACAATTGCACATAATTATTTTTATTCAAAAGTTGATCTGAAAGATGTGAATGAAGATTTTTATCATCTGGAATGAGTTTAGGATATGAATGAAGATCTTGATTATATTTAAATTAATGATACATGGGAACTTATACCAAATCCATAAAAAAATATTATTGGTACAAAATTGGTTTTCCAGAACAAGTTGAATGATGATGGTGAAGTGATAAGGAACAAAACAATATTAATTTTCGAAGGTTACTCACAAATTGAAGGCATTGACTTTGATGAAAATTTTTCTCTAGCAGAAAGGTTAGAAATAATCAGAATATTTATTGCTATTACTATGAAAAAAATCTACAAAGTTTTACAAATATATGTGAAATCATCATTTTTGAATGGTGTTATTGATGAGGAAGTTTACATTAAACAACAATGTGACTTTGTTATTGGGAAATATGAACATTATGTGTGTAGGTTGAAGAAATCCCTGTATGGTATAAAACAAGCTTTGAGGGAATGATATTCAAAATTGGATACTTTCTTGAGGAAGTTAAGTTTAAAAAAAGTAAGATTTCATAACAATATATATGTTAAAGAAAGTCATAATTTTTTCCTCATTGTAATTATTTATGTTGATGGCATTATATTTGTTGGGAATGATAAAAGAACTTGCAAAAGATTTTCTGAAGAGATGAAAATGTTATTTGAGATGTCCATGCTGGGAGAAATGAAATATTTTATTGGGTTACAAATCTTAAAAAATAATAAATAAATTTTTATTTCCCATGAAAAGTATGCTATGGATCTTTTTGAAAAGTTCATAATGGAGAATTTGAAACTTGTTTCCACACTGATATTAGTGAGAACTAAGTTGACTAAAGATGAAGAAGGTACATAAGTTGATTAAAAATATTTTCATAATATGATTGGAAGTTTTTTTTTATTTGACTTCTTTAAGACCCAAAATTATTTATGTTACCAACTTATTTGCAAAATTTTATAGTGATCTAAAAGAATTACATTTGTTGTCTAGAAAAATAATTCTTAGATATATCAAAGGAACATCAAATTCTAGAATCAAGTATGATAACCTGGAAATTATTGACTTGTTTAGGTATTCAGATATTGATTGGGCATGGAATGTTGATGTTAGAAGATCCACATCTAGTGGAGTTTTCTTTCTGAGAAAAATTTGTTTTAGTTGGAATAAAAAGGAAAAAAATTCAGTAACTATTATCATGAATGAAGATGAGTATGTTTCTATCACTAAAGAAATTATCCAAGTTATGTGGATGAAAACTTAGTTGGAATATTTACTTATTGAATTGATGTTACCCTTTCTCTTAAGTTGTGATAATAAGAGATCCATAAACCATAATAAAAATACATTAAAACATTATTTTTGAAACCATATTAATATAAAATATTATTTCATCAAATAGAATGTAGAGAATAATGAATTTAAGCTAGAGTATGTTCCAACATCAGAAAAAGTTTCTGACATATTCACAAAAGCATTACCAAAGGAACACTTTCATAAACTAAGGTTGAACATGGGTATCCAAACCCATTCTCATCAAGGTTGAGGTATGTGTTTATTTCCCCTCTATAATATTTTAATTGGATAGTGTTTTCAAAGGGGGGTAATTATTTAAAAAATCTATCCATTTTTATATGCTAAACCTTTTAAGGAAACATTTAAAAATGGAGAGTTTTGGGTAAGCTGTGAATCCAATATTTTAAATGTGTAAACTATTCTAACTATTTGTTCGACTGGTTATATCAAACTATTGTTATAGGATATTGGAAGAAGGAAAGAAAAAGGTGAAGAAAAGAAGAGGAGGTTTTCATGATTCACTACCTTTGGATAGTATGTCTCTACTGTCAATAATTTTTATTTCATACAATGAGTTAGCTCATGTAGGATTGGAATTTCTAATAAGTAATCCATATATTGAGGTTACAAAGTTCAGTGATTTATGAATCTTGGTTGAAAACAAAATATAAAGGGGGATATTGTTGGGACCAAGTTGACAGGAGAAGGTTTTCAGATGCCGAATGAAGTTGGTTTTAAGAGAATTAATTTTTATTGTCAAAGGAATGAAATCACATAAATATTTTATTTGTTTGTGATTGGACTGAACATTGTATTCATAAAATTGGACTCACAATTCTTAGGAAATTTCATCATATTATGAAGATATTTTCTGTAAGAAAAGGCTCATAAAACTCACTATGGGTATGGAATGAGGTTCTGATCATAATGAGGAAGTGAATCAAATTCTACATAGATATAATGAATACCTAATTATGAATTTTTGATCTTAAAGTTCTTATAAATCACAAGTTTTTGAAAAACTTTTGATTCAAGCTTTATGAAATAAAGGGGGAGTGATGCCAGTCGTATCGAGGTCTGGTCGGAAATAAAAAAGATATTGTTGGAAGAATGGGAAGTTACAAAACTTTCCATTATAAGTCAAATAATACTGATGATGATCTTAAACATATTATTAATCACGAGGAATACATTTTTCAAGATGAAGTTTAGAGTTGAATAAATTTTTTGATGCTGAATATTTCATGTTTCAGTTAATTAGTGTAAGAACACTAGATGCAGAAATGTTTGTTGGATGAGAAGGTTGATCGGAACATGAATATGTTAAGATGTTTATTTTCTACTAGACCAATAAGATATGAGATACAAATCTTTAGAGTAATAATTTTAGTACTTAATTTTCATTGGTATCGTATTTAGAGAAGAAAAGAATTTTCTAAAGTTGAATCTTCTAGAACTGGTCAATCAGACATGATGTTCCCCCAATCCATCGTAATGGATCCTGGCACACTGAATCATATTATTGGTATCCATTGTATTTCATAGGTAGAATTGTTTTGTGGGGATTTTTTTGGCCAATAAATATAGAGAAAAGATAAGTTGGTTGTGAATAATATGAAGAATAAAAGTAGAGATCCATCAACAATGTAGTGAGCCATTTTCATCAAGATAAAATTTTGATTATTTTTCAGATGGAAACTTTGTTTTCCTTATCAATTGGGTCGAAAATATGAAGAAATAGGATATATGTTTATCAAGTGGGTCAAGAATATCAGAATGGAGCTGACACAAATAATTTCATCAAACACATTATCATCAGTCCGAAGAAATGAAGAGAAGTCAAATTAATTGAAGCAGTTGAAGAAGATTGAAGAATAATTCTCATATGTTTTATTTGGTACATAGAAACATAATGAAGAATTTGTTTTCCCCATCATAATGAATAAATTAGAATGAGAAGTAGGTTCCAAGTATCGTAATGAGACGAGTTTTTTTCTCCATATGTTTACTTATTTGTTTAGTATGAATCTTTTCAATGGGTGCATAGTTTTTGGTGTAGAGAAATGTAATGAAGAATTCATTTTCTTCATCATAATGAGAAAAACAGACTGTGAAATTGGAATCAGATTTGAGATTTATAAGAAATTATGAAGTGAGATAAAGTTCTTAGAAGAATTTATAAGAGTTGATAAGAACATAAAGAGTCAAATATGTTCTCTAAATTTTTGTTAAATTTAAGTTTATGAAAATTTGGTTGAGTGGGAAAATATTTTAGAGTCCCACCCAAACTAGATTTGGATCACCAATAAATAGTGGTAGTAATTTATAATTTTATAATACTTATACTGTTCACAAGTGAAGAATAGAGAAGGTGGAGTGCTGAATAATTCTAAAGATAATGAGTTTCTTGATTTTTTTCTTAAATAAGTTTCACTTGATAGAATAAGAAAGGATAAATAAAAAGATTGTAATCACGATTTCTAGATTCGGACTGAGAAGTCAGACTAAGAATTCCTGATTCAAATAAAAGTAGTTTAGTATTTTCTAAACCGTATTCTGATAGAATTATATTTTCATATTGAGTAATCAGAGTAAGGAATATGACTGGTAAATCATACTGAGTATCATTACGAAGTCTAGAAAGTCCTTTCCTTCTTTTGGGTAAGAAATTGAAGAATTGTTTTGAAGAATTTTTTTTGTGAAAGTTGACAAGGAAGCAGTGTAACATGTTTCTTAACTTGTTACAAAAAATTTGTATTACATTATTTGTGCTAGAGAGAGAACACACACTATTGTATTGAACACAGTGCTAAACAAGTATAAGTTCATATCCTATTTATTTTATTCCACACAAAAGGATTGTTTTCTAGTGGATTGTGTGGTATAGGATTATTTTCATACCATATTTAGTATGTATCTACTCTTTTTGAGTAGTGAAACTTGTAAATTCTTATGTTCATGTAGATTTATGTTGGGTTTTGTTTCTAGTAAGGTAGAAACTCTTTAAAATAAGGTGAATGTTGTTTCAATAGAAAGGAAACATAAAAGAAAAAGATATCATTAATTCACCCCCTCTTCTTCACAGTGATACATTGATCCTGTTGGTAATTCTAAAATGTATATGTATCTGAGAATTTTTATCATATTTATGAATTGAAAAATATAGATGAAGTTGAACTTTTAAATTATTCAAAAAATATTGATAAGTTAAGGAATTATGAAAATATTTTATTTTATGATTTTTATACCAAATGTATAACTTTATCAATAGTATTACCAATATATAGTTTAGAAGCTATCACTGGATAAAGTGATGGTAGTTTTATAGAACAAATTTTAATCTTGAATGATATGTTACCAGATGATGATGAGTTTACCTATTAAATATATGATTTCAAAATAATGTTTAATTATATGGGAATTAATTAGAAAAAATAAATAAATTTATATCTTAATGACTATATATTATTCCAAAAGGACTATAATTCACTTAAAAATTTACCTTAGCCAGATAAATCTCGATACAATAAATGTTAATTCAGTATTTCAAAATAAATATAATACTTTATAATCATTCAAACATTTAGATAATTGTATAGATTTTGGAGACTGCAAGTCTATTGATGTGGTAGACATATAGAATAATTCAAGATCAAAAAATTCACAACCCAAAAAAATATCCTCAATGGAAGAGAATTTATTATGAGTATCTTTAATTTGGAACTAAGGAATAAAAATTCATCTTGAATTGTCTATATAAAACATGAATCCTTATGTTAAAAAACTGGTACTCATAACAGATGCTAGGGTATATTGGTAATTTATAACTTACCATTATGGTTATACTTTATGGACATGTAAATTATATTTTTTTGAATTAATTTTGGTTCAAAATAATTTTTTAATTATATTGATGATTATATAGACCTATTGATTAAAGATCTAAAATTAATGTGTGATACATGTGTTTTAGTGTTTGTTGTTCATAAAAAAAATAATATTTCATGTTTAGATCCATTTTTTTATCAGGATAAATGACTTTATTTCATATGGTAATTTTTAATCAATAATAATAAATTAATTTTAGGGTGTCGTATATGTGATAAAGTTACACACTTAGTTATTTTGAAACATTTAATGATGCAAATTAATATTTTATGAAATAAAATTGTCCCTTGATGGAATATTGATTGTAGATAAATACATTCAATAAGATATTAGAATATGGTGTTTCAGTTTCCCTATCAATAGGTGGAAAAAAAATTTATAGGGTAGAAGATATTATCACTATTTTTTTAAAGATTTTTTAAAATCATTACTAAATTGGTTTTAAAAATGAGATCAATATTCTTTAAACTACCTTATTGAAAGTGTTTATATGTCAAAATTTTTCTTAATGTTATAATTATAGGAAAAAAGGTATGTGATCATGTCAATATCACATTACTAATTTCACCATGAAAGATCAAAAATAGAATCAAGGTTAGGTTAGACATGATTATCACGGGGACAAGGTAAGTGTTATCTACCTTGAATGAGGGAATATGAACTTTTATTTTCCCTAAAACTCATTCTATTTATAAAAAAGTGATATTTTAGTTTTGAAGGGTAGGTTGATGGTGCATTAGTGTAGATGAGTTTTGACCGGTGGAAGAAAAGGGTAGGTCAGATGAATGGTGGGGCTGGGTGCGTAAAGATGGAATTCCTTTGGGGATTTAGATGGAAATGGGACTCAATGGTGTAGAGAAACCTCGGACGATGGTGGCGGGCATCATGGATGACATCAAAGAACAAGTCAAAGCATTGGTTGGATCAGTTGGAAACAAAGTAAATATAACTCTACCAGTGCAGATCTAGATGGGGCTTAAAGAAACAACATGAAACCTTTTAGGGCTTAAAAATTAGAATGAATGAGAGGTTGTGGAATCCCTCAATGGGACCAGGAATTGTGCATCTCCGTACATGGAAATTCTAGCTATGCAGCCTTCCAATATTGTGTCTTTGATCAAAAAAAGTATATGCTGGGTGGGTCTGTTCTTGTGGTGTCAATTCTCCAGGACCCTCAGGGTCATGTTTAAGGATATATTTTCCTACTGGGCCTACCAATCATGTAAGTTTCCCCCTTAACCATTAAAAGGGGATTATCCAAAATAATAAAAATATGTGTGGCCTTTAGGATTTTCAAGATAATTTTTGATAAAAGATTTAATTTCGATGGCTACTTACTAAAAAAATGTTCACCTACAATAATTCAAGGTTTATTTAAATTCAAATAAAAAATTTGAAAATTGATTTTCTTTGTGATGTTTCCCACAATTGAATATTTTATCATATTACATGTATTGGATATATTATTCCCACTACAATTATTTTATATTTTGGTTCACTTGATGAGATATATATAAATTTTTAGACCTATACATTTCTGATGAATATACCCCATTGGACAATATTTAAAGATATTAAATGGGTATATCAAAAATCAATTATATATATATATATGTTTGTATTCTATATCGATATGTTACATAAGAAGATTTTTTTTTGAACATAATGCCTATATTACATGGATAAAATTGTGCTCCCAAAATCTAATCTTACTAGTTTTATTATGGGTAAGAGAATTTTAGAAGAGATATTTTTATAATATAAATAAAAAATTCAAAAAAAATAACTTTTATGTTTTATATAATACTATAGAGGTTGTTCTAAATATTGTAACTAATAAGGTATTTTTAATAAGTTAAATCCAATATGGGATAAAATATGGATATAAATTACACATAATAAATAATTTATAAATTTTTTAGATCATAATTTTTAGAAGTTATCTTCAAATATGTAGTAATTTTTTTTGAAAATTATGATAATTTGGGAAAGGCCAATGTGTACATTAGTTATACTTCAGGGGCTGTATAATAAATGGTTATATGTTCTATATAAATGATCCTACTAATCATAAGTTGACGTAAAATAGTGGAGTAAATCTTGTTGTGGAAGAAATTCATGTATCTAGTACAAGGGATAAAAATATAATTCATATAAATGTGTCTCACTTTGGTATCATCGATAAAACACGGGAGTTGGATAATATGAAATTTTAAGTATTGATCTTTTAATGAAAATGATTTTATAACAAGAGTGAAATTATATTTGATGATTTGTGATATAAAAAATTAATTTTAGTAAAGAATAACATAAATATAAATTCTTTATTATAGTACCACAAAAAATAAATGTATTATATACACTAAATCCCAAAAATTCTAATTTTTTTCATAGTTCTATTAGAAACTAAAACAACTATAGAATCAAGTGGAAATTATCTAAAGGATTATCTTTTTATAGAGATATAATTATAATATCTAGATTAATATAACCAAATTCTAGCTTGACCAGAGACACCATATGACCTTATTTGGGACTAATTGTACCCTATATATTGTCGATTCGTGGAATTGGTCTAATTATTACTTTTAGGGATACTACACACTCAGTATCAAAAAAATATAGTAAAATATAAATATCTTAATCAAACTTAATAAATATCATTGAAATTAATGTAAAATCATAACAAAAATTTAACCACAATAAATAACATTCCCAAGTAATAACATATACAATAATTATATAACATACTAGTTTTAAATAACAAATACATCACCCATTGTGAAAATACTATAAACATAAAAAATATAGAAGACAAAATAAAATGAATAAAGGAGGTAACACTACATGTCTTTAACTTTTCCTGGAAATGTGATCCACATCTTGGTGAAGCTACTCTAGCCCACTCACTTATGCAGAGGCCCTTTCCTAGAATTGTATGCCAAAAATCAGTCTATACATCCACTAAGGTGCATGTAAAATATTTAGACATAAAAAATAGGCAATCAACAATGATTTATTTAATTTAATCTATAATATAAGAACTAGATTTTTTTTTGTGTTGAATGAAATAAATAATAAATCACATTCATAACAAAACTTAAAAAATTGAGTGTTATAGAGCCA